>OX401996.1:1800000-2174445 GCA_947859395.1 Eupithecia insigniata
TCATTTCTCAGAAACGCGAGGAGCTATCGATTTGAAATTAACATCAAATATCCACGTCCGTAACCTCTTGGAGCCGTAATATAAATCAAACTTCTAAGTCAACGCAATCAAGTTACAGACGTTAATACCCCATTTTGTTGAAATTTCCAAGGGAATCACGTGCACACAAAACTTATAGAATACTTCCCGCTGACCTAGAATCATGAAATTTTGCAACAAGCATGGCCTTATAGCACAAGTAAAGGGAAAATTCCGAAAAGAGTAAATTTGTAGTTTATTCACCAAATATTTTTTTTTCTTTTTTGTTAGCGATAAATACCTATAAAAATTTTGCAAGAAACAAGGTCTTATAATAACGGAACACTCGGTGCGCGAGTCCAACTCGCACTTTACGTTTTTATTTTATCATTTTTATTTGAAGGAAAACCAGACGCTCATAAATTAACAGAATTTAAAAATTAATATGTAACAGAAAGCTTATTAAAGGTTTTCACGGATACATAACAGAATAGTATAATAAAAAAGACTGAATATAATGTGACTAGTCTACATGCATCAACTAATAGCAATTTTTGAGTTAGGTACAGAATAGTATAATAAAAAAGACTGAATATAATGTGACTAGTCTACATGCATCAACTAATAGCAATTTTTGAGTTAGGTACAGAATAGTATAATAAAAAAGACTTAATATAATGTGACTAGTCTACATGCATCAACTAATAGCAATTTTTGAGTTAGGTACAGAATAGTATAATAAAAAAGACTTAATATAATGTGACTAGTCTACATGCATCAACTAATAGCAATTTTTGAGTTAGGTACAGAATAGTATAATAAAAAAGACTTAATATAATGTGACTAATCTACATGCATCAACTAATAGCTATTTTTGAGTTAGGTACAGTTTTTATTTATTTTTTTACACTTATTTTCATCAACCTTATCATAACTGTCGCCAAAAATTCTCCTGTGAGCCGCTGCTGGCCGAGCTGACACTTGTGCAGAGAATAAATCAAGGTTAAATTGTTTACTGAAGATGTTAAAGTTGTTAGGTACTTCATCATGTTCACAAAGATTTTCTTAGCTTCTTAGATATTCTTGCTCCTAGGTTTCCCAGTAAATCTATTTCTTAAGTTTTAGTACTCACCTTTTTTCTCAATAGCCAGCCGCTGACAGCTGATAAAAGAAGAGAAGCTGCCCTTAGCTACAACACCGAGCTTAGAACGATAGCACTTCTCTATCAGGTGGTACTTAGGCACTTGTACCGTCTCTGAAGAACACATCTGATTGGCCAGCACTGGTGCCAGTGTTGCTAGAATTAGGATGACTACAGATGCCTGTATTATGTCGCTAGTAAGGATTTTCGAGTGCATATTATCCGATTCTGTAAATCTCAGGTTTAATTTACCAGTCTCTTTCTATACACAATCCGAAATTAAGTAGGTAGGTTGGTAATTATAGTAATTACCTACCTTGTATTTTACAACAACTGTAGGGTCGTAGCAATATCTCAGGAAAAACGAGTTCCTATCTCTATTTTACGAATGCAATGTCACAACTGTTTTGTCTGTAAAGTATGGTACTACTGGTTATAGTGTAAAACCATTTTATTGTTATAATGTTACGACCTTCGTTCCACTAAAGATTATGACTACCCATCACTCAGCACGACGACATGATAATAACATTCATGTAGCCTTCGGGAGGATCATGGTTAGGTTAGAGAATTGGCCTTGTTCTATACAATGGACAATTCGATTTATCAGTTGCCCCAAAGTACTGTATCCTCTATGGCCATATGGTTGGCTTTCGGCCTTGTGCGTCTGAGAAGTTAAACCTTTCATTACGGCTGCGGGTTAACTACGAACCTTATTTGTGTTGGAAGAACGCCAACTTTTCGCCAATGATTGACTATTATGAATAAGGGGGTTAGGACAAATTCGAGAATTAGAGAAGTCAAAATGTGTGAATTTTTACTTACTTAAAGTTATGTTTTGATTATTTTATTTTCTTGCAATCGCAGTGTAAAGGTAGAGTACTTATCTCAGGCCAAACCCACCCATTATAACTCGGTCTTGTCATCCTCCCTCACTACGCCCCCCACGCACGGGGATTGTTCTCTAGGGTAGAATAGACAATAATGCTTCAACAATGACATCGCATCGCCATACATTGCGTACATTATTGAAGTTGAAGGAATGAATTTCAAATAATTTACGCATTCGATGACAACTACCCTAAACAACAATCCCCATGGGGGGCAGGAGTATAACAAGCTCGTATACATACATGTACATGGCTCCTATTAAAGCATGACCTTCCTGATTACTCACTGACTTTTAATTTCGAAACATGTCAATAATCTATGAGCATTTACATAGTTGACAACACCAATCATTTTTGGAAATGCCTTTTAGCAACGCTGGTTTTACTGTGGAAAATAATTAAAATTGAAACCTGAACAAAATGGGATGCCTTCATTCTAAAGTTTTTGATGAGGTGATGTTTTTGATGTTTTTTTGTATGTAAGTAGATAAGCCATGGTTGTCTCATAAGTTTTTGATGACTGGTATGGTGTCGCTGACTTCATCAAAACTATCAGATAATGTTTTCAAACAATATTTTCAAAGCTTTTAGATCATATAGAGGAAGAACAATGTGCCTACCATGCCTATGTAATAATACTTGAGAGATAAATAGAGTTAGTATATATATATGTATATATATTTGGTGTTGTGTGTATTAAGACGTCCACTGGAGACTTAAATAATGAAATTACCAAAATAATAATGGCAGGAGCATATTATAAGATAGATCGTAATATTTATTATGTCGTACTTTACCATCGGCACTGTACGTCAAAGGCCTTCCCATTTCTTGCATTTTTTTCTACCCATTGACGGTATGGGTCAGCCCAATAGGTTCAGATCGAAGACATTTTACAGGTATACCAAAGATTTACAAACACGTTCCTTTCAGGATGACATGGTATACGACATGTCGCCGAT
Source organism: Eupithecia insigniata (assembly GCA_947859395.1). Classification (NCBI taxonomy): domain Eukaryota; kingdom Metazoa; phylum Arthropoda; class Insecta; order Lepidoptera; family Geometridae; genus Eupithecia; species Eupithecia insigniata. The sequence goes on from OX401996.1 coordinate 1,803,012, forward strand.
CAGAGACCTCCCCGTCATCTTCGTGAACGGCGTCCCTGGTGCCGGGAACCAAACAGTCGCCCAGACCATCTCCAACATCACAGGATACTCTATGATCAGGCCTGGGGAGCTGGTTCGGGCGGAGGCACAAAGAGACACTACCAGGGGCAGGCTTATTGCTGATAGGCTAGGCGCACAGGAGGATATTCCTGAGGTTTGTACTGGTCCATCCAAATAGTAGCTCAGACGATCTCCAACATCACAGGCTTTTCCATGTTCACTGTTCAGGCCTGGTGAGCTCGTGCGAACGAAGGCACAGAGAGTTACCACCAAAGACAGGCTTATCACAACACGCGTCGCAAACATATTTAGCCCTAATTCGTTTTATTGAAAATAGCTCCACGTAGAATTACTTTAGAAAAATACTTGCACACTTCATCTTCGATAGAGCTTTTCACGTTGGTCCAAAATCTACAGAAGCATCCACTGCTGAGTATAGAGACTCGCCGGTCTTATATCAGCCGGATCTCGTTACTGCCCTTAGGTTTTTAGCCTTGTTACCCCTTTTATTTCAGCAAACAACAGTGGACCTCATAAAAGAAGCAATGCTTGCACAGAAGGATGCTATCGGCTTTATCCTTGTCGGCTTTCCCAAGAACCCTCGAATGTCCACCATCTTCAACCGGCAAGTCAAGTGGCCAGAAAAGATAGTCGCGTTAGAAGTTGATAATGAGGTAATTTATGTATTAGGTATAGGCATCAAGATATAACAAGACTAGTGTCCTTCTTGATAAAAATAGGTATAGTTTGTACATGGTTTGCTTCTGTTAAGATTATTTCTGAGTCAATGAATGAAGCCCAGGGCATTATAATTACCTAACTGATAAGTACCAGATATGCACTTTGCAAATAACTTTGGGGCTTGGTCAATCTGACCTGATCTCTGACGGTGATGAATAGAAACCTACCTTTTTCAATTTAACTAGTAATTTTGGTTTTTATGACAGAACAATAGGAACCTAGTTTAAATATAACATGAACATACATAAACCTAGTTTAAGTATGTTCATGGCCGTCAGTCATAGGCTCCAGGCTGTTGCTGATGATATAACAGACGTATGTTCTAGGTTGCTGCAACGAGACTACAGAACAAACTATCAGAACTTGGCAGGCCCGAATCTGAGATTAATGCAGCCCGGCAAATTGTAAAGGAAGCAGCGCATAAAGTAAAGAACGTGCATAAACGATTCGGCGGTCATGTTATAACGGTATGTGTGAGTTATCTGCTTATTTTTAGGATATACTTATATGTATTTTATTTGATCAGCATTCTGTTTCGTACAAAAAATCGACAATAAGTAATGATGCTACGCGTAACGATTCGAAGCAATGTTACTACGTGTGGCTACGAGACCATTCTACGTAACATGTCGTAGCAATGAAGCCACCTGTGGCTACGAGAGTTTCCTACTCGTTATGCTACGAGAGCCTCCTATAACTAGCATGTCCGTATCAATGTTGCTAAGTGTGGCTACGAGACCTTTCTATAGTAGCAACTCGTAGCAATTTTAGTATATACGTGCTACGAGACCGTTCCATTTAAGAAGTCGTAGGTGCAGTTTTTTAGCTGTGCACTGTCGTAGCTTCTCATACCAAAAAAAAGTTTTGATTAGGTACAAAGGTTCATTATAAATTTTTTTCTCAGTTGGACAGCACAGGGAATCCAAAAGCCCTAGCAACTACCCTCAAAGAAATCCTCACAGATACGATGCAGAAGCACCACCAGCGACCACCCTCCCCACAGCCCTTCCCCGCTGCTTCGGCTTCAGCCCCTGTAGCGGCCGCCATCTTACAGGACAGACTGGAGCCCCCCGCGGAAACACCCACGGAGCCTTGCATTTGTTGATATGATGTATTATTTTGTTAATTATTATTATTTATACGTTATTTTTTTACGACTTGCTTACGTTTTATTTGTTTTGAATGAGAGTTCATTCGCCTATTTATAATCATAGAAATATTAAAGAAGCATTTGAAACCTCTGATACTTAGAAACATAAACAAAACCTTTTATGGTAAGGTTGTTCATAGATTTGGAAAAATCTATGTATTGTGATTTTGCTATCGTAAAGAGGTAGTATAGCTGCTTGATCTTAGTGCTATGGTTGGACATAGTAAAAATTACAAAGACTAGTTTTGTTGCTTGATGCAAGGGCTGTGTATTTTACACAAAACTAAAGAAAATGGAACTAGCGTGGGACAAGGCAGTATGGCTGGTAGCGCTGTCGCCTGTTCATTTATAGGATGTGCTATGGTTGTCGCCACATGTCACTCAAAACAGGATCTATCGTTCTTCTGAGGTTCTAACCCAAGGGTAAGCAAAAATCCTCTACGGCTTCTAACTTCTAAGCAATAGGTAAAATAGTTGAAACGTACATAGGTTTTATACCTATTTTATCAACAAAAAGTTTGTTTCTCTGCTCAAACTGGCTGTTTCATTTATTTTTCTGAATTTCAAAAATCACAATCAGAATGACAAACGCCAGTGCATCGTCGTTGTCAATTGTCACAAAAGCGCATCGATTTTCAAAACAAAAATCATGAATAAAAGCGTCCATTACAAAAATTACTCCGCAAGACGCCGCATCGTATCATTTATATGCCTTAATTTTTCGCCTTTTCGTTCTAATTAAGCAAAATTGCTGTTGAGTGTGATGTCAATCTGATAAAAGTTAGTGGCACTTGTCAAAGCTTGAAGTTTAGGCGGGAATTTGGTCGTGTGTCTAGCAAAATTGGCAAAGTCACCACGCTGCGTAGATCCGTGATCAAAGTGATGAAGATAAAACTTCGTGAGTTCCATCTTTTTTCGTTATCATCAGAAGAGTGCCTACCTGAGGGTAGGGCATCTTCATTCAATATAAAATCTGATTCATAACAAAGGTCATACAAAGCAGTTGCCTATCAGCCTACCAACACAACCCTAATAGTAAGTTAAACATTATACAACTTTTATAAATTAAGGAATGGAATTACCACGATATGCCTTTTAAAACCAGTTTTCTATTTAACATTCTTAGAAAGTAGATACAAGTAACACACAGGTACATTACCTACCTTTACCATTGGTAGGTAATACCTAGGTGATGACAAAGTATTATATACGTAATACAAAACCTTACATTTGGCCGTGTTTCACCCTAACCGTTTTTCCCTAGCATCCATGGGCACGTTGCCGCCGCCCTTTCCACACTACATCCAACACCCCTCAAAGGGTTATATTTTGCAAACAGCGCGCGAACGCTTCCCGTCGACGTCTTCAACAGACGACAACGAGGGTGGCGTGGACTGGGAGCAACGGCCGCCGCACCCGGCGTTGCTCCACCCTTATAGTCCGCACATGCGCCACACTCCTCCGCAGGCTGTCATAGTTGGACCGGTGCGCAAGCGCCGCGGGAATCTGCCCAAGCATTCGGTGAAGATCTTGAAGCGGTGGCTGTATGAACATCGTTACAATGCGTACCCAAGTGATGCGGAGAAGCTTGCGCTTAGTCAAGAGGCTAATTTGACTGTGTTACAGGTAAAAAATGTGGTAAATTGATATAGGTCGCGTCACGTAAAATGAACGCTGGAAGGTGTGGCGATACCCCATGTATCGCACCTCCAGTAGTAGACTGACTCAATCCAAAATTTGTGTGAATTGAGTTAATTATTGAACGATTTAATAAAGCGCTCTATCGTCTAGTATATCAGAAACTACCCTCATAAGCCTAGAGACGGAATCGTGTTCATTTTATTAATAACGAATCCGGCGCTGCCAAATAGTCAGAAAGTGGCATAAACCTCAATGCATCAACTATATAGTACAAAACTTGGGGCAAAAAATCTTGCAAAAAACATGAACTTTGGATTGAGCCAGTCGGAGGTGCAATATGTTTGCGCATGAGTCGCGCACGAAAGTCGATAGTCCGATAAATCGCTTAGTGCGCAGCTTGACAGCCAGCGTTCTTTTTACATGACGCGAATAGCATGCATTGAGCATAAGTGCAAAATAATTGTTTTATTATTTAGATTATTTTAATAAACTGCTACTCATTTGATTCTACTGTACCTATTAGAAGAAAAGATTAGCCCATATCTTAACTCAAGCGAAATTCTCAGTGAAATGCTTCTAAACAAACTGCCACATTCAATCTGTTTTGGAATTTTTGTTTCCTTAAATTGAATTTTGTACGCAGTTAACATTCCTTATTGATTTGGGATCTTTCCTTCAATGCATAGAATCTGAAACTTGGCGCCTAGCATGTGAGGATATAAAATTCTGTTGTGGTTTATTTACAAATATTTCATTTGGCTGGAGTATACAGGGTAGTTATTTGAAAAGGGCCGTGTCTTTTGTGTCTCGTGTCAATTTCTGTCAAAAATAATAGATAAAAAATACCAAATATACAGTTATCTATTGTTTTATTATAAATAGAGGTCATGACTCTTTTCACGACTTCTCTAACTCTGGGGGTTTTGGACTTGGCCAACACCGCCCTTCTCAAAAAACAATCCTGTATATCACAAGATTAGTCACCAAGTTCAGAAACTCTTGTTCCACCTAGGTTTGCAACTGGTTCATCAACGCCCGCCGTCGTATCCTCCCCGAGATGATTCGTCGCGAAGGTCACGATCCGCTCCACTACACCATCTCACGCCGAGGACGCAAGACTCCCGGGGCTATGGCGGGAATCGGGCCTATGGTGGGGATGGGGCCTTCGACCTCGTCGCAGGGTATCACATCGACGACTGGTGGTGTGACTGTGGCTACGTGGGACGGTATTGTAATGGAGGTTGGTAAATGAGTCGAGAAGAAGACATCACTGGCTACGGAAGGTCTTTAGACCTTAACTTTAAGCAAGGGTGAATGAAACTTATGAGCAAGGGTGATACGAGGTACGAGGTATTTATCTCAATTGCACAAAAATCTGCTATTATTCGAGCCCCAAAAACTAACCAAAAACTTCTACTGCAGCTGAATAAAACATCTAATGTGTCCATAGAAAAAGGTTTGCAGAAAGAGTTTTATTTAGCTCTGCTTCGACGTTCTCGCCCTGTACCAAAACCTATTGGGTACCTATTTCCCGTTGATGATATTTAGAAAGAAACAAGGTCTTATAAATTATACGGAACCCTCGGTGCGCGTGTCTGACTCGCACGTGACGTTTTATTTTTAGGTTTTTCTGTTTGTCATAACACTTGATTTTATTTTATTATTAGCGATTATGATATTATATTTTGTTATTTTATTTATATTTACCTCAAGCATCTCATACGTCCACTGATGAACGTGCTGCCCCCAAATAAGGCGGGGTTTTCTTATGCCACGTTGCTATGGCAACACGCTTGGCAGGCGATTGGTGATCGCAGTGTTTAAAAATTACAAAACTCTTTATTGTACAGCACAAAGATAAATAAAACACATTAACATAGACACGTACAATGGGCGGCCTTATCGCTCAGAAGCGATTTCTTCCTGGCAGAAAAATACTTAGAATAAAGCTGCTGCCCTTGCTCTGATAGTTTATGTTCCCTTAGCCGGCTCTTACGACATGAACAGGCTAAACCTAAAGGCGTCGATATTTACGCCGCGACCCCATGACCTATTTGTATAGTAGTTTGGAATAATAAACCTGCTGTAATGTCTTGCGCAAGAGCAGATTCTACTTCAAATCCAGAACGTGATGTTCCAGGGACAGGACCTCCGTCACCACGACTATTCGGACGGTCTGCTGGTCTACCGCAGCGATGAACTCGGCGAGGAAGGATACTCCAGCGCAATCAGTGAGGAAGAGGTCAAATATGACCCCTCGGTTTGGCAGTCTGTGATCAGATACGGGGCTGAGGATCCGGAGATGCATCCCGCTAATCGGGGGTAAGTGGAAACGGTGGTAGGAGTAGTATGACTTTGAGGAATGATAAGTCTATTAGAAAATGGAACGTATTTCTGTCATTTGGGCCTCACATGCGTAAAAATTATAGGCCTTGACACTTTGCCCCATCAGCTGAAACGAAAAACCTTCGAGTAAGAACAGCCTCTCTCCCCCAGAACCGCGTCCGTGGTCACCGTAAGCACCACGGAGGAACAGTACGAGACTGTGAGCACGACGAGCGACTGGCACGTGCCGGCATTGCGGCCGCGGCGTATGCAGGTGGGTACTTATAAGCCCCGCTTCTTTTGCAGCTGACCTGGATAGGTTAACTCCTTACTCCCGTGGCTGGACGTCTGAAATGGATCTTGGCTTCCAACACGACTTCTCCAGGTAAGTCGGTTTTTTGCTGTATCTCGTCAGCTAACTTGGAAGTTGCAGCTCGACATATGCCATAGCGTGCTGGTGTTTTATTATTATACATTATGCGAGCAAAATCCTATGGCTGATGGTTCGAGAATATTGTCCGGATGGGGGACGATCAAGTAGCCACCATAGCGTAGGTCGTCCAACCCGTTAGAGCGACGAATGTGATAAAGACCTTCAGGAATGCTTTGTGCCCTTGACTAAACGAAACGGTCGTTTCAGTTGTCGATCTCTGGTGTCGGACGCAGAGATCCACTTTGGGGCACTGGGCCACGCTTGTGCCTAAGTATGTAACTGTAGGTGATTCCTTTACGTGGTACCCGACTAGTTAGGCTGACCACTGACAGACGTTCTAGATTTTCTAGCTGCTGATAAGCTACCGAATATCACACAGGTGAGTTCCCCCCTCCCGCCACCGCTGCAGCCACTGCATGCCCTGCAGCCGATGCCGCTGCCGCCGGCGCCGCTGCAGCCGCCGCCGCCGCCGCCCGTCGCCGTCGAGCTCGAAGTTGCCACCACTGACATGTGGTGCCACACATAACTGTAGCAATTCGAAGCACAGCAAATTTATTGGCAGTTTGAAATATTTCATAGGAACGCATCGCATCTTTGCAGGCTGCTTTGTCACAAACATGTGGTGCCAGACATTAGATCTATAGATCTTAGATCCCTCGCACCGAAGCAGCTAGATTCTATAACAGCTCATGGAACTAGAACGAGCTGCCATAGAATCGTCTGGAACTCGTGGTTGCAGCTAAAAACACGGGAATTGCGTGCCCTGAGTGAGGTTGCCTCGCGCAAGCTTGCGGAGCGGTTTACACGGATGGCTGTCCTATTTTCAGACTTGAGTATTAGATTTGTGCAATGTCATTCAGGACGCGGAATAAAACTGTAACCTATGTATCAGCTCTGCTCTTTGTGTCACGTGAATATCTAGCATAGTTAGTTTTACCCTCTTTGTTTTTTTTATATGACCAGAAAGATCGATTAAATCGTGATTATCCGTTATTTTATACTTTTTGGCATAGTTTCGAATCAGTGACTTGCTAGCTAGATATTCATTTTTTCGGTGTTCTATTCCTATACATGCAGCTAAACAATTTAAGTCACTTTGATTTCTGTTCTTGCTACCTACTGCTTTATTTCTTCCGAGCTAAACTGCCTAGGTTTTATTTTCTACTATGTTTTATAACAATTTTCATAGATTTTGACCATAAAACCTTGCATGTTTTGACAGTAAGCCACAATAATCGCCTGGCATGAAATTAGCTGCATGCACCGGAATATAAAATCCCTGTAGATACATTTGCATAATTATATTATGACGAGGACGTCGGTGTTAAAACACATTTTTGTTTCAATCTGTTATGTTGGTCTGAAGATCCTGTTTTAGTTGAATAAATTGTTCATCAACAATTTGGTTTTATTTGGGGTGTTTTAATGCCGGCATCATCTGAAGGTATATGTTTGACTTGACTAAACTTATTGTCAACTTCAGGTGGTGCCGAGTTGTGATGGGGAAGAATTCAGGTGCCTCTACCTTCTCGTCGAGACTGCTATGGCGGTGCGCCAGCGGGAGATGGAACAGGAGAATGCCATATTATCGTAGGTCAACTTCAACCTCGTATATTGATGGATTTTTATTTAAGCAAATTTGTTTTTATCAGGTTCTCACAAGAGCACCGAGTTCGGTTGACGATAGTACCTATCGACGTCTTCTTTTTCTTTGGGATTAGATACGGAAAGAAAGAAAATAAATTTATTTATTACCATATTTAACACAACACGACACATTAAAATAGTATGAAAGTACAAGAACCACATACATACCTATACATGACGAAAATAGATAGGAACAGTTACAAATAATGTGCTACTCGTACTTAAGGGGCCAAAAAGGTTCCTGTCTCAGCATTATGCCGCTACAAGCTGAAGCTAGTGGAGGCGCTATTTTTCAGACAGGTCCATGTGTGGTGACACAAAGGGAACTACTCAAATCTCATACAAAATGAGACTTCGCGATCACGTCTCGAAACTATCACCAACCGAACTCAGTGCTCAGATTATTGTCACCAGATTATCATACCAAACTCTGATAAGACGGAACTATAAAAAGGATTTTTTGTACACTTTAGAACGATCGCGGAATTATTGCATAGATCGGTGAATTAATTTAGCTACGTATGTAAGACAAAATCGTAGGACGTAAGAAATAGCATGATAACTTAATTGTAACTTTTTCGGTTTAAGTTGCAGTAGGTCATAAGAAGTGCCTAATTGTATTTTTGTGTAAGGTAAGAAAAGTTTTGACTATGATAAATAAAAAAAATTAATTACGTTTTCAGATTTATTTTTTGCGTTTGACACACACTTAGTCCAGACTGTACCCATACCGTTTAGTGCTAGCGGTGTGAAGGGCTTCCGCTCCGGGTATCAAGCTTCGAGGTCCATCTTGGCACCCATTAACCTTAAAATTGTTCTTAGCTCATGATGTTGGCATTGTCTGTCAAAAATTGCCTCAAAATTGCAAAAAAGCGGCTCACTGTACTTAGATACTCTACTAGTTTCTTAACATTTATCTCAACCGCCGCAAATTCTGAGAAATTTCAGGCTCCCTGCGCTCACTATCATTAATATCAGGCTCCCTGCGCTCACTGTCATTAATTCAGGCTCCCTGCGCTCACTATCATTAATTTCTTCATACTCGTGACTTCCTGAAAAAGTAGGTAACAAAAATTTCGTTCTACTTGCCGTAATATTTTTTGTGATTCTAACCACTTTGTTAATTGCTGAAAAAACGAGTATTCTCCGGCTTGCCCTCGCGTCGTTTTGGCTTCCTTGTCTTTGTTGTTAACCCCGTCTCATCAAACTACAAAACTACCGCGACTCGCTCCACTCGTCGTTATTTATGTTTATGGCTTTTTATTTACTACAAATTTCTCGAGAATTTCCGGCAGTTGAGATAAATGTTAAGAAACTAGTAAAAAATAAATATCGGTAAGTGGAGTGAGTACCTTAAAATTTTAAGGTTAGGTGCCAAGATTGCCCTTGAAGCTTATCAAAAATTCAGGGCTCTATCCGCTTGCTGTCATTTCGTTTTTCATACTCAACATGTTTGCTCTGCTCGCCGTTATCTTCTTTATTATTAAGTACGGAAAAAAGAAGTGATCTGACGGACTACATTAATACACAAGTTATTTATAGAATAGGAAAACGGAAGCACCGTAAGGGATTGTACGTACGCGTACCTACGTGCAGAAAATAAAACGAGTTGGCTGTAAAAGGGCCTATTATTTATAAAATTACATAAATAAAATTGTTATAAATTTTAAAAAAACAATATTTTACATGTCCAGAAATATAAAAAAGCTGCTGTATAGGGGCATTGGGTACCAAGATCCGTCACAGTTCCCACTAGGTAGATAGGTACCTAATGTTCCTTACTGGTAGCAAATAAAAAACCTTTCAAAAACAAAAAAATTTAATCAATAATTTAAATTAAATTATTATGGCGTATGTACAATATATTTTAGCGAGGTAGTTGTGCGAGAGTTTAGACCGATCCTACTTGGTGCTGGCGACCAGGGGATCCAAAACCTTCTGGACCTCGGCGAAGATAGCGTCCACAGGCTGTTCCGCGTTTATCTGGAACCAAAAGGTCAGGTCAAAAGGGCTAATTCTAATTAGGCCAAGGGCTACAAGGGCCATGTGTTGTGCTCAAAGGCGCAGTTCAATGGTACAACCATGCCTTTTGGCGCCACATTGAACGATAATCCATCGCCAATCTTACGCGGCAGCACGAACATTTTATTTCTAGTTTCTATTTTCGATTCGAACCCGCGTAATGTGCTGAAAATAGATGAAATAAAAAAATCTGGTGTTCCGCCGGATTAGATCTGCGACGGATTATCCGCTGTGACGCTAGCCCAGAAGTAGTAAGAATAGGTAGGTATATGGGGTTCTTGGAAAAGGGACTTCTAAAACATTTGAAGGGTCGGCAGCATAACGTCCCTGATGTTGCAGGCGTCATGGCTGCGGTAGCCACTTTTCATCGGGCGGCGCATACTAGTTTGCCATTTTGGAGGTATAAAAAAAATACTCGATGAAGATATAGGTTCAAATACGGAGTGGCTCAGCAAGGCACTCTAAGAAGAAAAAGAAATACTGGGACGGTTGTGTCGGACGGAAGAACTGATACAACCGGGAAGAGGTCAGGCGCAGGCAGGGCTAAAGGCTTCACGTGCTTTAATATGCAGTAGTAAGTTTGTGAGGCACGTACATTGCACATTGTACTGATTTATGACGCTGCCGGGTTTATTTAGGGCTCAAAAAAAATATACCCAAACCATACACGTCCGCTCCGCACAGCAAGCGGCAACGAACGATATGGAAGCGGTAAGCGGCTGACTACGGTGACGCATGAGATCTGAGTCAATACACTACAACATGATTATGTGCTTCAGAGGATATGGACATGTAGTTTCAGCAAAATATTCACGCTAGAGAACCTGTCTGCTTTATTGCTGAATCAACACAATAATTTATCTTATATAGGAAAACATGAAATTGGTAGAAAACGAACCCTTTGCAGCTGTTTGGGATACTGTACGATGACCTCTTGATTGTTGTCCATGAAGGTCTTGATCCTCAATTTGATGGTTTCCTCGTTGTCGTCCACTCGGCCGGAGGACTCGGCTCTGCCCAGCAGTCGCTTTGTCAGGGTTTCGTTGGAGCAATCGAAGAATAGTATCACCTGGAAACAAAGATCTAGCTTTATTCAGGAATAGAAGTTTATTTGGGTCCGGTCTAGTACGACTGAATGTTGAAATGTACATATTCCAGAAAGAACAATTCTTAAAACGTACTTTTCCCATAATGTCTGAAATATGAAAAGACTGCTTTGTGTAATGTCTGAATTTCGAAATGACATGAATTTGGTACAGTCGTACATAATCTGATTACGACTATTGAACCCTGAACCACCGTACCTCCAACCATACCCCCATAGTGGTACCGTAGGTAATTATTTTAAAAACAATACCTACCACCAATTAATAGTGTGTTTATTTTCAATGGGCGCAATGAGCATTAAGAAAATATGTAGAAAAATAACAACATTATGTATGCCTTTCTTTTCTTAGATACTATCGCATGGCGCTGCTTGCTAGTAGAGTGAACTTTCCCGTGACACTACTATTCTTATTGGCTGATTAACAGCATATTATTAAATCTCCCGTGGATTACCTTATTACCCATGGCACTACTATAATTAGCTATACTAAGAACTTTTCAATCCTTATTTAGATTTGTTTTCTCCTATATTTTTCATGTGCCAATGGATTTAAGCGATGTGCCCGAACGCTAGATCTGAACAATCCAAAGCTGGTAGCTAGTTAAATACCCTTGAGTGCTTGAGTGCATACTTGGGTGGTTCAGGCAACGTTTCATCAAGTATCTAAGTAAACGAAGTCACAAGAAGTTAGAGTAGTTACTGTACTCACAGAAACAGGAGCAATGGTTTCCTCGAAAGCGATACCCTGCGACTTCTCCCTCGGGTAGCCGTCCACTAGGAATCCATTGGCGGTGGCCTGGCGAGCCAACATAGCCTCTTTCAACAGCTCCAATACCAAGTCGTTGGGGACCAGCTCACCTGAAATAGAATAGAATAAAATATCATTTATTGTATTACTAGCTGCTGCCCGCGCCTTCGCCCGCGTTTTATCGGGATAAAAAATATATGTTATTTCAGGTCCCAGACTATACCCATACCAAATTTCAGCCAAATCCGTTCAGCAGTTTTTGCGTAACTACTTATAAGCTGTTGAATTTTGTGTTATCTTCTCAAAAACAAAAAAATCGTAGAAAATCTTTGTTGAGACAACCATGGCTCAAATGGTTCTGAATGGTCTACTCTGGATTGTTCCTATTGGTAGTGGGGGCTTTGCTCCCCGCTACCAATAAGAGAGGTGAGTCGTACCTACTTGACTAGTCGAAAAAAATCGACCGCTACTTACCCCTTTCCATTAGACGAGTGAGGCACTCGGCGCGAGGCGATCCACTCTGGACCTCAGCGCGCAGCAAGTCGCCGGTCGAGAGATGCGTGAATCCATACTTCTTGATGATCTTGTCGCATTGCGTGCCCTTGCCTGAGCCGGGACCGCCCAGCACCCACACGATGGGCTTGGTGCTTGTGTCGATTTGGGGCTGTGGAAGGGAGTGAGACTGTTAACTTCTTTCAATAAAATAAATGTAAAATAATTGATGCGCCCTAACAGGGTTTCTATGCATTGTGTACCCACTAAGACTACCTACACCTAAGAACAATACCTGTATGCATGAACTCACAATAAATAAATGATATATGTTATTTTTTTTCAAAATAGACATAGTCTCTTAAATGAGAATAGTAGTTTAGCTGAGTGTAAACATTAATAAAAGTAAACAAAAGTTGTTGTTCGGTCTGTAGGTAGTTATTACAGTTTTGAATAAGATAGGTCGGTATAAAAAAGGGAAAAGTTTTAAACACATTGCAAATTAGTTAAACTATAATTTAACAATTTTATATAATTTACTTAAACTAGATATATATTTCTAGCTTACACCTATCGAATAACCTGAGAAACTATGCATGATAATTAATGATACTTGGGTACATTACTATTAAAGTGCAATTTTGTGGGTGACCGGTTTAGGGCAAAGTTTCCACTCCGCATTGCGCGATCAGAACATGAATTATTAAAACAGTATCAGAGAAATATATGTATATGTATGATATCTAGGTTGTATGATCTCTATTTATGAAATTGCAATATTTGTCGAGACATTTTTATGCCATACATCTGACTTCTACTTACAACAGCACTTGAGAAACGATATGAACCATGAACCCTCTTTTGCTATAAAGTTGCTACGAAAAAATGCTAAAAACAGTCTAAGGCAAAAATCTACACGCACTGATGCAAAAACTAAGTTTATTGGTAGGTACAATAGTCTTAAAAAAACTACAATGATCTACAATGATTTATTGAGGGAAGGTAAATAAAATCGTACCCTGCCTTTGTAGGCTTTGCACTGAGGCTGTCTGCACTGCAGCGGACAACCAGGAAGCTTTTCTATAACGGGCATCTCGCACCGCGGGCAGAGATTCTGTTCTTCCATTCTTCTATTTTTATCCTCTTAGCGTAAAAAAGATTCGCTTTGTAAGCTGATTTTTATTTTTGTATCATGTTATTATTATGATTTTTTTATTTAGCGCCGAAATAAAGTTGGTTCGACCTCATTTTGACATTTAACATAACGTGGCCATCTTTGACACGTTTAAAGTAGTTATTTTGTGTTTATTTTGTATGTAAAAGAGGTTTTAATTGTAATCTATGCAAAGGTCAGCTAAGTAATGGAATGTAGAGGTCTCTTTAGTCGATAGTCCGTGAAAAATGCAAGGATAAAATTATCAGCTCTAAGCAGCTTGCAGATTATTGTAATAAATGCATGCATTAATAATGGGCACCTAAACCTACCAGTTTTACGAGAAAATCAACAGAAACAGTGGTCCCTGATTTATAAATATAATTGAGGGGAGTGCAATGGGTTTGGGAATCTTATTATAATTTAATTGTTAGGTATAGGATATATTTTTTCTCTACAAACCGAGAGGTATAATTACTCGTAACTACCTAAAAAAAAATGAGAAACCACAAATTCTACGACAGACATCGTTTTATTTTGAAGTACCTAATTACCTACATACCTAGCTCATTCACCTTGATAAAGAACCCCATAAAACTTGAACCCTCGTGGACTCTACTTTTCTCATAAATAATTAATTCAAATCGATATCTTCTTCGTGACGTGTTGCTGTAGAACAATCGATAACTTCTAGGTACACTAAGTGGACCACTTATAAGCCCATTATGTGGTACGTTCATTTCGACGACCTTATTAATAATATGGCGTGTTTTAAAAAAGGATAAAGCGACTTCAAATTCCTTTACTTTTACACTTCTTTAAATTTTGCGCGATAAATACTAATCCATTGGGGATTAAAAAAATATGGGACCCCTTCGGGATCAATTTCTATACAATAGTGAAAGAATTTTAAAATCGTTCCATAATTGGCGGAGATATTGTAACATACCTAAAAAAAACATACAGACGAATTGATAACGTCCTCCTTTTGAAGTCTGTTAAAAATAACTAGGTAGGTATTTAGTAAAGTAGACTAGAGACTAGAATATATTGTATTAGTTTAGTATGTCCAGAAGAGCTTCTTATATATCTTTTTGATAAAAAAAATTAAAATTTAATTAGTTATTTTTTTATTTATTAATTATTATTTATTTTAAACTAAAAGCAAAGATCCTAGCAGCCTAGTTAAATGCATAGGTATTATTGCCGATAGAATAAATTTATCACGGTATATCGTTATGTAGAGTTAATTTATATTGGTGGTATGCTTTCATTTGATTTTCATACAGCTTATTTTCTTATTACGAGGTACCTGCGTTAATCTAAGCTATACCTAAATGATTGCCAAGTATTATTTACAAGTCTAGTAGACAAACAAACATGCCAAACTGTTTATTTATATTTATTTCCCTGTTTATTTATTTGATACGCGCGTAGAAGCGCGTTATATTGGTCGAGGCTGAATCTATTTCGATGCTCGACAACATTGACAGTGGAGATGTGAAGAACTTCCGCTACAACAATAGGTGTTTGTTATTAGCGCGTAATTGGTAGCGAATATGGGAGAAAATTATGAAAATAAATAATACTGACCAAAGCCAGATCAGAATAACTACATCAATAGGTATACAAATTAAAATGTACAGTCTATACAGATCCCTGGACCGACTACATTGTAGCGGTCGCAGGGAGTCGTTGGATGGAGGCGGTTCAGGACCGCTATTCGTGGTGTCGTTTGGGGGAGGCCTATGTTCACCAATGGACGTATACGGGCTGATGATGATGATATATAGATCTAACTCAGTTCTAGAAGCCCAGATATTTTTTGTAAACAGAGGTTAGAAAATATATTACAAAACTGGTTTCATCGGAGCCTTTTATGTATTTTGAGTGGTTTATACCGACTGCACTGCCTACTCCAATGAATTAAGTAGCTAAAATTAATCTGGAGAAGTGAGATTTTTCTTTCTATTTAGAGCAAATCTTTGGGATATAAAACTAGCAGGGCTATTCTAACTCGATCGAAAAGTTTCCGCGACTCGGAATCTGACACATATCCTAGTGAAATTCAAATATTTTAGCGGTTTTAAAATATTATCTGTGAGTCACAGAAACTTTTCAATCGAGTTAGAATAGCCGTGTAGAGAACAGTTGATTAGTTCAAAATGAAAATGTATGCAAACAAAATACGATTCATACATACATGTGTAAGAAAAAATAAAACAAAAGCGGGTCCCTGGGTTCCACCGGAATTACCCTTTCGTCTCAGTTCCTCTATTTTGTGGCCCCTGATAATTAAATGAATGAAGACAAGTGTGAACGCGTCACTTTTCATCACGTTCACATTTTTGTTATACCACAAAGGTGTGAGTCAAGCGTGCGGTCCACCTGATGGGAAGCGGTTACCGCAGCCTATGGACACCTACAACGTCAGGGACGTTACACGCGCGCTGCCGACTCCGTAAATGTTTTACTTGGAATTAATGGTAGGTAAACTACATGCACCTGCCATGCCTTCATGAATTCCAATAAACTTGGTCTACCTTACAGATAGAAGAAAACAGGGGCTTCCACAAACTGTCCAAGGTAACTTCCAACCACATCCCCAAAACCATCACAAGAAAATACATTCTGCATTTAACAAAACTTTCGTTATATTTCATGATCTGATACTAAAAGGTCGACGAATTTCACAGTTTCAACACGTCTTTATTTACAGCACGGTAGGGTTTATTTCGACCTCGACTAAGCGGAGATCTTGCCAACTGGCAGACGATCGGTCGGTAAAATGGGAAGATTCTCACTGGATGGTTTTGGAGAAATTCCAGATTTTGGTTGCATGGTGTCATTGACTAGTGTTTTTAAATGATTTGGCAGAGATTTTCACTGATAATCTTTGGGTATACTGGCTAATAATGTTTTGGTCCGAAGTTACGACCCGCGATGAACTCTCAATGTGAAACTCAATTTCATAAAACATTCGGGTCTCGCTTCGCTCAGGGTTGTTATTTATTTGCTCTATGCGTTTGCGGGTCGCTTCGACGCGGCCAGTGGATGGATAGTTTTGATGAGTAAAAAATATAAAATTACTCTTGGACAATAAAATGTATGTGTGTGTAAGAAAAGTTTTTTTGCGATTTCCGACTCTTTTAGTACTCCAACTTCAGCTACATATAAATTTTTGATCAGTCTACGAAACAGTATCTAAAAAAGTTTTCGTGTAATATGACCATTTTTTGTTACCTGCTCTAGATATTTTTGAAAATCTGTAAATGGGGTAGAAAATATCTCTAAAAATATGTCTCCTAAGACCATTTTCTTATATCTACGCCGGTTAATGAGGTGCCTTAACCGACGTAGTTATAAGAAAATGACCCTTAGTGCCCCGTCCAAAACGTTTTATAACTTTTTTTAAGTTAGTTGTGAAAGCTTGGTAGGTACATCCTGGACAAAGTAAACGCTCTACCAACCGGTGCCTCAACCAAAGCTACAATGCTTAAGTTGTGTTTTAGTATAATGCTAAAACTGTTGTTGTTGGAGTAGCAAAGTTCTTACCACATTATTTCGTAGTGTCAGAAAAGAATGGTCCTGCCTGTCTACAAGATAAAGTCACTCATATCGGGTAACTATAGATACATAGGTAGTGAAAGTAATTATCAATGATATCGTTTTTCTTAGCAACCGTGAATGCATTACTGATCGCACTACTTTGCAATTTCAATCTTATCGTCACGATAAACTGATAACAGCGTTATAAGAATGGGTTTGTTTTTAACTAAGTATAATACTTGTGTAATAGTAAATATACTGAAATACTAATAGAATGTTGCACACATTGGAATGGATATGGAAATTAAGGTAGGTAGAGTCCCAATACCGGTGGAAAAATAAATTGAACACTATACCCAACTAAAGGAAAAACAGTAATTTAAGAGAAAAAGAGCGATATATTTGAATAGATAAGACTCGAATAGACGGATTAAAAGAAGTCTGAATCCTTTCTCAGTTGAATTGGTTAAGATTAATTGGCTGGCTACTTAATGCCTTGGAATCCTTTGTAACCAAATACAGAAGTGTCAGTGACATATCGCAATACTGCGGCAAAACCTGACCCCGCCAAACGCAACTACTAAATTAACTGTATTATAACGTAGAATATAGAAAGTAAAGCATTAGACTTAGGTCTTTCCAAATAAGTACCTATTTGTATTATACCTATCCTATAGGTAGTGATAGTAAAAACATTGAAAAAAGTCTGAGGGTATGTGCAAAATGGTGGAAAAGCGAACATATGATTTCTTTGAAAAACTCGCATTGCTTTTATATACAAATAGGTTATTTCTACAGTTCTAAGAGAAAATAGTCCTAGATTTACATGTTGGTAACGTAAAGATTTCCAAGATCAGCTGAAATATTGATAGATCTGAAATACCTGCACTAATTGTTGGACACTGTTTTACCACGTACAAAATACCTATGAACCTATCTTTAACCTAATTTTAAGATAGTATAAAACAAGCAATACCTAGGCTTCAGTTTCAATGCTAAATACATTGTTAGAATTCTATTATTACTGTGAAATCTAGAGACGTTCGTGACGTAACACTGAAAATCTTGAATACTTACCAACTTTCCTGAAAACTCTTCTTCACAAAACTTTACAGTTTCTCAAACGTTACTTAAAACTTAAGATACTTCTGGAGGCTTGACTTTTTACTCACCATTTTAATAGGAACAGAGCGTGTGACTGTAAGGTTTCAACGGAAAGTAGGACGCGTCGGTTTACCGCGAGCTTTGCAGGGCGACTGCGGCGCGCGCGGTCAATGTCACGCGATGTGTGCCAAGCCGGGATGACACTGACAGCGCGGGAAAATACGGCGGGCTTCCGGGTAGGGGTCCCGGAATAGGAAAACGATTTCGATGTAGGTATCAATAATATATAGTGATTTTTCATTTCGATCGATGCGACATACAAATTTCAGCTAGAAGTATAATACGAGAGTAGGTAGAGATCGTCGCATTGTTTCGAAAAATTATTCCTAGTTACCTACTCAAAATCATTGGGTAGGTAAGTGTAGTAAGAGGTTATAATTATAACTGTCAATGAATGGTCAGATTTGAAACCACATAAATATTATAAACGAAACGGAGAGTGGGAAGACCTCCCACTCGATGGACCGACGACATCGTAGCGGTCGCAGAGTCGTTGGATGGAGGTGGCTCAGGACCGCTATTCGTGGCGTCGTCGTTTGGGGGAGGCCTATGTTCAGCAGTGGACGTGTACGGGCTGATGATGATGATGAAATATTATAAAAGTAGGTAGGTACATAAATAATAGATTCAGGCGTGTATGGGACCACGAGAAAACAGCCGTTACTTTGCGGAAATCCATTGCTAGAAAGGAAAAAATATTTAGTAACAATTCCGCGTATAACCTTCTCTGATAGTATTCATCAGAGTAAGTTGTCAATTAGTTTCGTCTCTCCACGAGACATCTTCAGGACACCACAATATTCGACCTTGACATTGAGATTGGTCAGCACAGCAACACCGACAGAAAAGTGAAAGGTGAAGATGTCTAGTGGAGAGACGAAACTAGTAGACAACTTACTTTGATAAATACTATCAGAGAAGGTTATACGCGGAATTGTTACTAAATATTTTTTCATTCTAATATTACCTAAGTAGGTACATTTTCTTTCATGTTTCTAAACCAAGGAAATAACAAGGAAGTGCTTGGAATAAAACAACGGTTTATTATTAATTGTGCTCTTTTATTAATAATTATAAATGAAAATCTAAATAATAAGATATGTCGAGTGTTCGGTAAAACTATATCTTAATCTGTGTTCCAAACGGTGTTTTCACTAAACAATATCTCGGATATATAATGAACTATTCAAATTATACTTAATATATATAAAGTTATAGATACATTTTCTAAATCATGCAAGTAATTTTGTTCTACAATTTATGTCTTCACAGCATCGTTAAGAGCATTTTAATATTAAGTATTTTAATATTTTTAAAGTTTTATAAAAATATGACAGTGCAATGTAGAAACGTTTTTGTATGTGAAAATATTTTATCTATCTACATTTGTTTTTATTATATTCTAGACTACATTGGCATCTGTGTTAGACTAACTATAGTGAACTACTTCATTTAAAGGTGAAATAATGCACCATATTCTATATTTACTAAATAATATCTTTTAATTATGTGTAATTTTAGTGACGATCTAAGTGGCGCAGTGGACGTTGGTTCAACTGCGATGCAGGAGTTTCCGGGTTCGATTCACGCCGCTCTGGACAAATTTATGATCTGCAGGGACTGCAGGTGGTTTTGATCTACTTGTATATTTATTGCTAGCTTCTGCTCGTTGGTTCACTCACACGGTATAAAACATAGCCTTTGTCACAGAAGAATAATATACCTCTCTGTTAATTAAAGAATTTTCAAAATCTTAAGTAGTTCCCGAGATTCTACTCTAAAACAAACAAATTTGTCGTTTCTTTGTTATTAGATAGAAGTTTGTACCTTATGTCATTCACATGGTATTATCGTATACATTTCAGGCATACTGCTTCATCGGCATCTTTCGTTTAGAGCGAACAGCTTTTTAGGCAAATTTCATTAGGTATGTTGCCCTCATTGGCATCTCACGTTTAAGGTAACTCGATCAAAAGGGTAATATAGTATCGGTGTGATATTTCATAATCACATTTTCATGACGCTAGTTCCATTTTAGAAAAATGCAACTCTTATCTCCCATTATTACATAATTAGATTATAGTTGACTTATAATAAACCTACTTATAAATAATGTAGGAGGTAACTATGCTAAGGCACTATTTACAAATTCATAATGTGCGCTTATTGTAACTAATAAATGAATAATGCCGGACAATTCACACAGCATTATCTAGCCCCAAGCTAAACAGAGCTTGTGTTATGGCTACTAAATAACTGATATACATAATACAATATATTACATAGATAGATATTTTTTATTATACATAGAAAAACGACCAGAACACCCTGAACAAATATTTACAGATCGTACAAATATTTGTCCCGAGGCGGGAATCGAACCCGCAACCTTCTGCGTCGCAGGCGGACCTTCGCCCACCGCGCCACATCTGTCGTCTACTATTTCTTACTTATCTCTAAAACATCTCTTTCTCCAAATATCTTAGATGACAATTTATTAAAATTTAAATATAAATTGCGAATAAAAAACTAAAATGTATTTCTAATGTCATTAGAGCACAAAAAAACTCTAATATTTTTAAGCCGCGTCCATACTGGCATTATGGGGAGTAATGTAACGCTCGCAACGACGACGCCGACGGATTTTTGACGTTTCATGCTCGCGTGGTTCATTAGGCCCTTTAACACCGGTTAGTACCCGGCTTAAGAAGATTTAAAAAGAGAAGGTTCTAAATACACAACCACACAATAAAAAGTTGGTAGTGTTGTACGTAAAAAAAATCCTGTGTAGGTAGCTACCATCGTTTTGATAACTTCAAAAAATGTTGTAAACCCATACGCGTCCTCCTAGATCCCTTTGAGAGCATCCGCTGGCTTTATTATATGTACTTAGATATGTATATATTCCCATAAGGTTAAAAGTATAGTATAACATCGTAGGAACAAAAAAAACTGATCCAGGGCCGGTGAAACTCGTATATTTAGCGAAAACTGCGATACGTTTCAAAGAATTCGTTTACTTACAATTTTTTTTACACAGGACTTTAATTTTGATATTGAATATCGATTCATCAGCTCAAAATACGTCGGAAAAGTATAGTCTGGGCCCGTACTCTTAAAAACGAAATCGAAGTTTCCGATTCTTTGTTGTGCAAACGCTAATCTTATGCAATGGACATAAGAGTTGGTTTTGCACGAACACGAAAAAGAAACTTCGATTTTCCTTTTCCGAGTAGGCCCCCTGATTCGTCGCACAACCAACTTTTTTTGTGTGGCTCTGATATTATTAGCCTAGATATAAAAACTCTTTATTGACAAAGAAAATAACAATAAATAATATATACAAATTAAACTAGTATTAACATAAACTGGGTATAACATTTAATACTCACATATTTACTATTTCGATAGGTACTACTCGAAATATAAATAATTATGTTACTTTTGGTCCCAATATAATTTCGCAGTTCAGTAACTAATATTTAATAAATAAATAATAAATAATGCTGGACAATCCACACAGCATTATCTAGCCCCAAGCTAAGCAGAGCTTGTGTTATGGGTACTAGATAACTGATATACATAATACAATATATTACATAGATAGATATTTTTTATTATACATAGAACACATCCAGAACACCCTGGACAAATATCTGCAGATCGTACAAATATTTGTCCCGAGGCGGGAATCGAACCCGCAACCTCCTGCGTCGCAGGCGGCCCTTCGCCCACCGCACCACAGAGGTCGTCAAGAGTACAGAGTCACAGAGGTAATCTACGCTAAAAGATAATGAAAAGTTATGTTTATGTCGGTTTTATTTTGAATTATATTTTCGTTGGTTACAAAGATTGTTAGTCTTTAGTAACTACATAAAATACTTTTTGTAGGAGGTAATATTCTCACTCCTACTAGATGCGAGGTTTTACCTACAGTGTAGGTAAAACTTCGCATCTAGTACGACTGACTTAAATACGTGTAGGTCCTACACGTAAGTCATGTCGCTTTACCGTACGATTAAAATTTGTCCTACGGCGAAAATTGAGCATACAAACTAATATTAATAATAATATGAAGTATACCGAAACATCCATAAGCCGAGAGGAGGCAAGTCTATTTGACGTAACGAGACGTGATCGTCACGTCTCATTTTTTTTGTATGGGGTTTGCGTAGTCTTCACGATAGAGGCGCTGCTGTATCAAATCCTATAGAAAAAGGATAAAATATAAAAAGAGACTCGTTGTATACTCACACTAAATAGACTCGCGCTCCTACCATTTTTTTGTTTTATTTAAATACACCCTTAAACCACCATAAATACAAACTTAAATCACAAGTTTTTGTCAATTTTCTAATGGTCTTTTATGCTATTTACATTTCGGAGGTTATTTTTGTGCGTAATTGTTTTATTAATCTTAAAACTAATACAATAATTAATTTTAATTTTGTGCATTAATTTTGTATCCAATTCTGTGAGTTCTAGCTTATTTACTACGACTAGGTACAAAGACTTCGGCACATTTTTCAATATTTTAGAGACCAAATAATTTGGTATCACATACTTGTTATTTTTTATGCAGAATTCATAATATAGATCGTGCTACACCGATGTGCATTATTTATTGCCGGGTACTGTTCTTGCATTTGACTATTTTGTTATGTCACATCACCCAACTAATGTCCCGGCTTCTAAATCTACTTCTCCGGGATAAAAAGGAACTTATGTCCATTCTCGGACAACCAATTGTCGAGAACGGAATGAAAGTGTTCCAGAGTCGGGCCCAAGGTTTCGAACAAGAAGTAATTTTTTGCCTTTTTTTTTACAAAATTTTCTTAATATTAAGCGCTTTTGGCTTTCTAGTATCTACAATGAGTACCTATATTTCTCCTCGTGAGTGTATATTTGACTTACATATGTTTATATAGTACATTAAATATAACCTTAATTAATTATTGTAGATTAAATAATTATATTAAGTTATCTATAGGTACAATTAACGTAACGTCGTCTAGGTTAAGCGGGATAGGATAAAGCGATCGTCGCGCGGGGCAAGGCGAGAGCCGTGGTATGGCTGGCCGGCGCGCATTTTCACAGGTAGGTAAACTTTGTTTTTCTTTTGCTTTGAAATTATCTTTTTCGCAATGAAATAAAACCATAATCGTCTAACGTATTTAAGGGAACACGAAGAAATGTATTATTTTAATATGAAAAATAAATATCGAATAAAACAGCTTTTTCCGCATTATCTGTGTAAAAATAAGATTTAGAGGAATTTTTGCGATTTTTAAATAATCTTTCGACTCAATGTTTATTCAATAGTCTTTCGACTCCCATAACTAACAAATCCTAAATTTTGATTTTCATCGTCAAAACCGATGTTTTTTTTTCTTTAAAAGAAATTTTCCTTATAATCAGAACATGGGTTTTGGGACGGACTTAACCTTTAAGGTTATTTCTGAGATAAAAAGTACTATGTTCCAGGTGTAGACCTAAAGACCTACATGTATGCAAATTTTCAGCCCGATCCATTTAGTAGTTATGACGTGAAGCACACATGTACATACATACATATAAAATCTCGCATTTATATGAAAATAATGTTTTTTAAAAATTCGCCGAGAACAAATCGTCGAAAACAATTCGTCGAAAATACAATTAGTATAGCCTGACACCTGACAGTTTTCCGGATCCAGTAAACAAAAATCCAGTACCTAGCTAAAAATACCTAAAATATGGTCCGGTAACAATCGTTTACTGGGTCCGGAATACTGTCAGGTGTGTGACCTCGCTCCTATAACTATGTACATACGCCATCACGGGAAAATAAATAAATCCAGTAAAACGGATGCTGTGTGTAAGATTCCTTAGTTGTAAATCTGGTAGGCTAAATAAAAAACAAACACTTTGTTGCAGGAGAGATCATCGTCTGCGGAAAATTCGACGAGAACAATTCGTCGAAAACAATTTCTTCGAGAACAATTTGCCGAAAACACAATTTTTCAGATGTAGGACAAAACTGGGTATTTCCCGCTATACTTGAAAATTTTTATGACTATTTCTCGGCAAATTGTGTTTTCGGCGAATTGTTCTCGACGAATTGTTTTCAATGAATTTTTCTCGACGAATTTTCCGCAAATCGAGATACGTGCCGGTTTTTGATCGAGACGTTATCGACCCATTCAATTTTTGTATGAAATTCGCTTAGTTTTCACAGTTAGAGACGCTGCGCTGCACCAAATTACATACAATAGGGTAATTTACATATATGTATGTAGATAATATTATAAAACCCAACTAGGTCCCTGCTTTTTCACTTTTTTTTGCAAAAAGTGAGTGCAAAGGCCTACAAAATATTGTTACCTACCATAAAAGAGTTCAGAAGAGTATTGTCAATACTGTCATAGTTCAATTATCAGAATCTCTTCAGCATATTAGATGATTCGAGGTAGGTAATAAAGAGTATTACATAACAACAAAGAAAATCTCGTAAAACGTGACCAACCTCGTCAGGCGAAAAAATGGAGCGTCGATATAATCGACAAACTAAACTCAGGGTTTTCTTCAGCACAGTAAGAAGTTCTTACAAAAACTAAATAACTATAGTATCATATCCTGCAATTGGCGGTCTTATCCCTAGCAGTGATTTCTACCATATTATAGGTAGGTACTACACTACTTAGTTAAAGGTAATTAAGTATATCTAAACTGTTAATTCTTTTGGGGAGTAAAGGTTCTCGAGTGGCAACCGCGATAAATGCGAAACGGAGTGTGGGAAGAGCTCCCTCGTAGCGGTCACAGGGAGTCGTTGGATGGAGGCGGCTCAGGACCGCTATTCGTGGCGTCTTCGTTTGGGGGAGGCCTATGTTCAGCAGTGGACGTATACGCGCTCATGTTGATGGGTATATCTGTATATATGTGGGTATTCATGGCAATATCTTCTCTGCTTTCGAGTCTTCTCACATCATTCTTGCATCCGTCCTTATGAATGATGTTATTTCATATACCTAAGTACATATATATGTTGTTTTATATCTATATGTGGTTATTTATTGCGATATCTCCACTGCTTTCCGCGTACAGCCTTCTAACGTCGTCGTGCGTCATTTGCGAGACGGTCGGGATCTTCGCTGTGTTGTTGAGGGTAGGTTTTACCTGCAAATTAATGTATATTTGACAGTGTTTTGTCAAAAAATCTGTTATAGTTCACCACCTGCATCGCACATGTCTTGTTATGGTTTTTTTTTTGTTAATAAAATTTCACTTAACGTAGGTAATTTATGTTATTTGCTTAACTACCTGTATTGTAAAGAGTGTGTTCATAGCCAGTGACGCGCTCTACGCTAAGGTGTCACAGAAGACCAGCGCTGCAGTTGCTCCCTGAGCTCCTGCAGCACATGCTGAGTGGCAGCTTTTTGGTCTCACATTGTGTTTTTTTTCTCTATTATCCCTTTTCATTATTGTATTTTTGTTTTGTGAACCAATAAAAATGTTTCTTATCTTATCTTATTTTACAAGCTTGCAATGTATGTTTCGGTGGAATCTTGCGACTCAATTTTAGACCAGTTATCCTCAACCGATTGAGCTGTGGCATGATTATGTAAGTTCGGTGACAAATGCAAAGTAATGGTACTATCGAGCTGGTCTGATGATGGAAACTAAAGTTGGCCATAGGAACTCCTAAACGAAACGACTTAACCACGTCGAGTTTGGGTTCGTTGGACTTGTCTTCCCAAGCACATTGGTTCTATATGATTATCGATGATACTATTTTTAAGTTTTTTAAAATATAAAAACAAATATTTGAAATTATTTCAGTCATCCGGCATTCAAGGCCAAAAATATCCGTATTACCTAACATAATATGTTTATTCTGGTTTCCATCAAATAACACATTCCATTATTTCTACACTACCAACCTTGTTACTAGCCATCGGCAAGAACCCGTTGCCCACTCCGTTAGTCCCACCGTTGGGGATGCCGTTGTGTGCGACTCCGTTACGAAGCGATCCGTTCACATGTCCGTTGCCCATTCGAGACATCGCGTGGGCAAACTGCTGCATTGCTGCTGACGGTTCTGTTAGTATAAACGAAAGTAAAGTTAATGTAAATGTACTAGTTAAAGTAAAGGTATTGAGTAGGCATAATAACCGTCATTCTTCTTGTCCTGTGGCGAACCACGTGACTCGTCGATTATTTACAAAATTTAATTCAATTTTTAAAAATCTATATATATAAAAGAAAGTTGTGTTAGTTACACTATTTATAACTCGAGAACGGCTGAACCGATTTGGCTGAAATTTGGTGTACAGGTAGCTTGGAACCAGGAAAAGGACATAAGATAAAAAAAAATAGGGTTCCGCGCAAAAAAATTTGGGTTCCGCGCGAAAAAATAATTCAACGGGGGCGAAGCCGCGGGCAGCAGCTAGTTTATTATAAAGGCAAAATTTTGAGCCACTGTGAATGTTTGTGCGAAAACAACGACAAAACTACTGAACGGATCGGAATGAAGTTTTGCACCGACGAAGTTGTGTGCCTAGAATAACATATAAGGATTGGAATTCGTTGCCTGCTTCTGTTTTTCCTGACAATTACAATCTGGGTCTCTTCAAGACAAGAGTGAACAGGTATCTTCTAGACCTTCGTGATACACAGTCGTCGGCCACATCGTCACTCTCCATCAGGTGAGATTGTGGTGGAACGAAGGTCTATTGTCCATAAAAAAAACATTATTTATTTATTTTTTCAAGTATTCAAGTATTTATTTTGCAATCCTAATACATACAATGTGAGAGGTCTTCAATATTTCACTTAGAGGCTAGGTATTAGGAGCCCTGTTAGGGCGCCATGCAACTTGAGAGGTAGCTAATTTTAAGTATCACAACAAGTTAGTTTTATAAATATTGCACATTATTCAGTACTACAGCTAAAACTGTTTTAAAACTTTATTGCACTGAGGTACAAAGGGTGGACTTAATGCCGAGGCATTATATACCGGCCAACCAAAAACACACAATTTACAGAAAGGTAAGCAACGTAGTAGGTATACCGAAAAAACGCATGCAAAGTTACGGGCAATAGTGAGTAATGATACAAGTAAGACTTCTTACACACTAACCAGTTTTAGGCTGGCTCGGCATGGTGGCTATAATCTCTGCCTTCTCCATCTCTTCAACGATGACGCGCGTGAACTCGTTCTGGATTTCAGCAGAGTCCGAGTCTCCGTCCACCTGATGCACAAACAAGTGAAATTTACACAAAGTTGAAAACTCATGACGTTTTTCAAAATAGACCATCGCAACAAAACAGAACTATCAAGCATAGTTATACTCCGAGAAGTATGAGCTTCCTTACAAAAATAAGATGGAAATTGGTTCATCCATTTGGGAGATCAATTGGAACGTTGGTTTGCACACACACAAGAAATTTACTTACGATTATGGTCTTGGTCCAGAGTCTTGAGCATGTTTAGACTGAGTTACAGATACACAAGTCAGAACAATATTTATAAACAAATTTTACAAGGCATGCACTCACAATCACGACCTTATGGTCTTGGTCCAGGTTCTTGAGGCTCTGTTTGGGCACACTTCAGGCCGGGGAAATAACTATGTTAAAGCCTAGACTAGAATATTCTAAACTGAATGCGAAACACTTCAAGCGAGAATAGAGAGACACCTAGAATAGCCTACAAAAAAACTCAGAAGGCATGCACTCACAGTCACGAGCTGGGGATGCAGTCTCGACATAGATAGCGATCGCAAGCCGACCGACATCGGTCACAAAGTCTTACCGGTCACATTTTAAGGATTTTTGAATGTCTCCACGAGAATCAAGTTTCAAACGAATAGAAAACTATAGATGTAAACTAGGAAAAGATCAAATTCCTTAAAATAGATCTACCATCGAACTATCGATTTTTGTCACAACCGTACCGAAAACAACTGTCCACTTTACGATTTTGCGAATGTGATTGCGAGCAAATTAGACAGCCCGATAAGTAAGTAGCGATCGGTCGGTAATTATTATTTACTTAAATTGCGGGTAGTTAACAAAAATAATGCGTTCGAACATCATTTATCCGCTCTATGATTGCGGTTTTTTGTTAAGTTTGCGACGTCTAAGTTACGATTTTACACTTTTTGTTGGGAGAAGATTTGCATTTAGCAAAAACATCGGTATATCAAGCAAATGTTGTGTGAATAGTTAGCGATCGGTACGTGTGAATAGGTACGATCGCTAACTATGTCGATGTCGAGACTGCACCCCCTGGTCTTAATTTAGAGTCTTGAGCATGGGCAGGCTCTGTATGAATACTTCAAGCCAAGGAAATAACAATCTAGTATAGCCTAGATTAGAATATTCCAAAAGGAATGCAGAACAATTCAAACCTGGCATAGAACTATCTAGAATAGTCTAGAAAAACCTAGAAGGCAAGAAGGCACAATCATACTCACGATCACGAGCCGACGCGACGGTCTCGGTCCAGAGTCTTGAGTACGGATGGACTGTTCGCGAAACACTTCAAGCCAGGAATAAAACAAATAAATGAAATAAATAAAATATGAAACTATCTAGAAAAGTCTAGAATGTCCCAGCAGGCATGCACTCACGTGAGTATGACACTCACAATTAGTATCGAAACCCTTCAAGCCATAGGGCCTGCTCAGAAAACAAAAATCGAAGTTTCTTTTTCGGTTTTAAGCTAAAACTACTTTTTACCCGACTACTGAAGGGCGAGGGTTATGATATGTCATCTATATAAGATAGCGTTTGCGCAAAAACTAATCAGAAACTTCCATTTTAGTTTTTACAAGTAGAACCTCAGGTCTTGAACAATCTGGAAATAGCGTTGCTTAGAATATTTAAAACTTCAAGCTAGCGAAAGAACTATCTAGAAGACTCTAGAAAAACCCAAAAGGCATGCCACTCACAATCATACTCACGATCACGAGCCGATGGTCCTGGTCTAAAACCTTCAACATAGGCAGGCTCTGTTCACGGAACACCTCAAGCCTTCTTCGGAAGGCCCCCACCGAGTCGTCGCGTCTCCCGCGGCCTAGTTGCAGCTTCGAGCAGTCTAGAAGTACCATTCGAGGAGTGACGTGGAACTGGAAAATAATATCAAATATAAGAATTTATTCATACCAAAAATTACGACTTCGACCCACAATATATTCCTTTCCACTTTGTACGGAAACGTGTTTGCCAATTCCAACACTGTGTCAACCACGAGCGCCTTTCATTAGCTTACACACCAGTTCTACTCTAGGAACACGACCTCTGTGGCGTGGCGGGCGACGGTCTGCCTGCAACGCAGGAGGTTGCGGGTTCGATTCCTGCCTCGGGACAAATGTTTGTACGATCTGCAAATATTTGTTCAGGATGTTTTCTATATATAATTAAAAATATATATCTATGTAGTGTATTATATTAAGTATATCAGTTATCTAGTAACCTTATCATGAGCTCTGCTTAGCTTGGGGCAGATAATGCTGTGTGAATTGTCCAGCATTATTTATTTATTTAACAAAAGAACTCACCTCCCCTTCAAACTGCGCCATCTGTTCCAACTCCCGCGGATATCCGTCGAGCAACAGCCCATGTCCGGACCGAGAAGCGTCTGCCATAGCTGCCCGCACTAGCTTAAGCACTAGTTCTTTGGTAGCGAGCTCGCCGGCGCTTAGGGCGTTTCTGGCGAGTACTCCATCGGACGCAGGCCCGCCACCCGCCTCTGCTAGAGCACGGAGGCGTTGCCCAAGGCTGGAAGACAATTGATTCAATTAGTATAAGAATAAGAAAATATTTATTGTAGTGTTTGTTAGACTGGCTGAAAATGTTGATGTTTTATAATTAGTAGCAGATAACATTAGTTAATTACGTATTGAATCATTTTATGAAATAATGAAATAAATAGACTGGTCTCAAACATTTTCTTTTATTTTAATATCTGTTTCCGAGAATTATAATAGAGAATAACATTCTCATATACAGATTTTCAAATAACAGGAATCTTTAACCGAGCAAAGAGAGGGAAACGAAATAAAAAAAATTGTCTCTTGATTAGTGACTCGGACAAGTCGCAAAAATTGAGAATGATCAGGCTGTCAATAAGGCGTATCAGAGACAACCGTCAGGTTCCGCTGGATCAACGAGTGAAAGCCAAACTCCGCGACTAAACGCAACCAGCGAGCAAAAGTTCAGAAATAAAATGGAAAAGTGTTTTGTTTGATCACTGAGCCACATTAAGTAAGTCCTCTTCAGCAGTTATACCTGAAATGCGTCCATCCCGGCCTCATTGAAACGGCTCGTTGGCACAGCGCGGCCTTGTTGCTGCCCGGACCGCCCACCACCCAAAGAATCGCAGGGTTTGTCTGCGCGCCTTTCACTCTTATCACTTCAGCCTGGAAAATTATTTATGTGATGAGTGACTTCTCCTCGAAAAATATAAATAAAGGTTCGTAATTTTTGAAAGGATGGGTTTAAATGCAGCTGGCAGTGTAAGTCTTGCGTGCGGTTAATGTGGCGATAGCTTTGATCAGTCAAGCTGCCAGTCGATGCCATATCTTGTGTTTTGACCTTACGTGAAGCTATGTGAGGACTGTGGGACATGACATCATCGCACTTGACGGTTTTGTTTATTTATTTATATATATATGTAGGTACACCAACAGTATACATATTAAGCTTATATAATAGATGTTGATATGAGACAAGTTCTAATATACTATATACCTATAAGATGGATTCTTTTTTAAACAACAAAATAGTAGTGGTTTCTCAAAGCAGATCTTGTTTAGCTGCTTCTCCACCAGAATGTCCAGGTGTTATAATTTTAATGCAGGCATCATCTTAAGATTTATCTGATTTTGTTAGCCTTCCTCTCTTATCTATATGCTTAGTTAACTCAACTCCACTTCTTTTTTTAATTGCACGGCTTGCTTTTCGCTACGACTCTGCCAGTTAGAAGTCGGCATTGTTTCTGTCATATTTTACACTTTTTGACATTTGCTGTCATTCTTGTAATTTTTTGTCATTTTGACATTCGCCGAATTTCATTGGGTGACATTTTTGCAATAATAATATATTTTTGGTGCACAAGACAACAGGAAATAAGCGTTTCCATTTCAGACATGAGTTACGAGTGTAACAACTAGTAAATTGGCAACCTCGTACGTACAATTTAGCAAGTAAAAAAAATATCGGCCAAGCGCTCACACCCATCTACCAAGATAAAAGCCCAATATTTTATCAATATTTGGAAACACCTTCAATAGGTCAAGGAGTGTTCGACCTTATTCCATCGTGATAAATAGTATAGCAACACTGTATTGTTGTTTTTTGCATTGTCACACTGAGGGATGGTCGGGAATGACAAGTAGGATTTATATTGAGCTTATTTTTGGAGCTTAATCTTCTAAATTACAGGAAAAAGGTTTGCCTGTAGAATTAATCGAAAAATGTATGTTAAGTTACAGAGCACTAATGAAACTTTAGTAGGTACTTACTAATGGAAACATAATAACACAAGATTTACTTAAACCATATGAGTAGATAAGAACATACGTAGAGCGGAAACTTCCGACCCGGACCGGCTCGGTCGCCGCTAGACGTAAAACATAATAGGAACTCAGTCTATCTCAGCCGGGCAGTCAGCGACGCCCTCGAGCCCGACTGAGATAGACTGAGCATTTTGATCGCGACCTTGAGCCGGTCCGGGGCGGAAGTTTCTGCTCTACGTATGTTCTTGTCTACTCATATGGCTTAACAAAAATATAAAGACACTTAACAAATTATTCGATTCTAGGCTTGGTTTATTAGTAGGTTGCTTTTTGTCGACAAAAACAGATATACATAAATATGTTTGTATGAGAGCGCATTATCAAGAAATCAAAGTAGACCTCGCAACCACTTTTGTTTGGCTATGCTAGTTTTAACGAGACTTTATTATGATTATAATAACACCTAGTTCATATAACTGACCTTCGGCGTCACAACCCTCGCCTCAGGAACAGCAGCCGGTACCGCTGGTACAACTGGTATCGGCACCCTCGGCACTATGGGCTCTCTATCCCGGATAGAGAGGGACCGCTCTAGCCCCACCCCATCCCGATCCCTGACTCTATCCCGGTCCCGATCCCCCACTCGTTCTACGCCGACGATCTCGCCCGGAATGCCACTAACTCCGTTGGACTGCTCGTCTGTTGAGCCGAGGATCTGGAGTACGGCGGCGCGGAAGTCCTTGTATACTTCTTCTGGGTTGCGCTCGCCGTTGACCTGTAAATAATGTTCTATTGTATTTCCTACGAATACTCAGGAGAAACTGGGCGCTATTAAAAATAGTCGAACTGATTTCAATATACGTTTCACATGGTTTAGAGCGCTCGCATGCAAATTTGCAAAAACTCTACATAAAAGTTTTCTAGAGTAGGTAAGCAACTTGTTATTGATACCTAGATAAATTTATATTGTTATAACATTTTCTCATTTAACACTGACGTGATTTTGATGCGAATCGATTGATAATGCAATGTTGCAATGGGAACTGGAACTATCATGTCTTTCCAGTTCCCATTGAACTTACTGCATGTTTTAATCTTATAACTATTCATTTTTAACCGACCGAAAAAACGAAGAGTTTATATGTTCGGTTGAACGAGTTGTATGTTTTTTAGGAATGTTCGTCGTTTTGTCCGTCAATTATGGACCGATTTTGAAAATTATTTTGCTTCTACTTCTACTTCCATGGTGTTTTTTTCTATACAGTAGTATAGAAAAAAACCCCAAGGAAGTCCCATAAAATGTTATTCCCGAGGGACAGTATTTGTCCCGTAGTGTAAAATTAAGGAATTCGAAGTCAGTTTTCGTTTTTTCTAAACAATAAAATTATATATTTAACGATGAAACATTAACACATTAATTAATACCATCTTTTACCCAAGTCATCACTGACCCACCTCAATCGTGTCTCCACACTACCCCCCGTCCAATAGATATCCTATTTATAATTAAAGCCGTCTATAATTACAGGACAGAAAGAGGGTCGCAGACTAATACAACATGGATGGCGCACCTGCCGTCTTCCAAGTGTGGCCCAATTTACAATTAACACGTGAAAACTTATAAAATATCATGAGCCGATTCAGAAGTGTCATGATTTGATGGAAACAGGGAATAATCTTGAGAGCAAATTGCATGACGGTTTCATAATCGCGGCGTACAATACAATACAAATACTCTTTATTGTACACCAAGATAGAGAAAAACAGAACAGGAAAACCCAGAAACAGTTGCACAATGCGCCGCCTCTTATCGCTAAGAGACGTACTTAAAAAGTTACGAAAACTCGGAATATCTTAAAATTCATTTGGACCTTTGGGAGCAAAGATGCACAAGCCTGCCAATCAATCTAAATTCATTGATTGAATTGAGGGTTTATTGACTACGGATGCCTAATTGAAAAACGCCGCCCTTATATCACACGGGTTAGTAAAAAAAAAATCATACCTTGTGCAAAACGAATTAAACGTAGCACTGCTACGAAGATGCTACGCCGTAGAATCCTCTACGTCGTAGAACCCTCTACGCTAGCCTCCATTACGGCCTGTCAAGACATACGCGGTGTTAGCTACCCAGAGGTAGCAGAATTCGAGTGGGGAAGCGGTATTCTCCGTAAACTTTGGTTGCATGGAAGAAATCGCCTTAAGCGATGAGGCCGCAAATTTCAATGCCTTAGTATAAGTTAAATAATGTACCTACTGAATGTTTTGTACAGCTAAGTAATAAAGGCCACGCGAAATCCAAACAAAATTTACCGTTACCGCTATGGGTTGCAAACACCATGTCAATACATTTGATATGGTATATTCGGTTTAAAGATTATTTATTTTCTCAAAGTACATACATATGTATGTAAATACAATATGTTCACTTAAATGAGAAAAACTAAATTAATAGGTACCTACTTATAAAGTATTGTCTGATTTAATGTGTATTTGAGCACGACTGTGCTTTACTAACTAAACGCATAGCGTACAGGTTGCGTCACGGTTTAATAGCGGTAGGCGATTTTTTTATTTTTAAACCGTTTTACACCTGCCCAGTAACCACTCTCCACATTCGTCGAGCGCTATAAAACCGTGACGAGATGTGTACTTATTAACAAAATAAAAAACAACATTGACAAAAAAAAGCAAGAAACTTAATCTAACAGATGTAGGAACTATTTTGTATTAGTGAGTAGTTCCGAATATACATAAGTACATGGCACTTCTCTAATGACTGAATTACATGTCTAATACGTCTGTACGTAACAAATAACCCAATTACCAGTGACAGGGAAACAATAAAAAATGCAATAATGAAGCGGAACACCCGCCCACAGCACGAAGCAAATAGAAACAGTAACCCTCGTCGTTGCATACTCTAGTTGTCAGGTCGTATAATATTCTACCCTCATATTCAGGCCATACGCTATAGCGATACAAAAAATTCATGGCTTCCTTGAAACTAATATGTAACGCCTACTAGTCGACCTTTTAATTCATTTCATACTTGCTACTCCTTGCGGCATAACACGGTCTTTCGGATAAAAAGCAGCTTTTATTTATTAACAGATTGTATCCAGTAAAAGTCTCACGGTTTTAGAGTTATTTGATATTTACGAAATTTCAATTTGTTTTAACCCTGGTCATTCTTTTTGATGCCAACGTCAAGGTTTTACTCTTAGATCTTCTAACGTCTACGCAGTTCTTTATAAGAAGTGCTCTTTTCAGCTCAATATATAGTGTCCCTGAATAGTTTCGGAATTTTACCCATTTCAGCCACACCACTACTTGGAAAAACTGTTGAATTGCATGGAACTCTTGAGTTGCTTTGCACCGCATTATTAAACTATCAATAGCAATTCCGAGCAATTTATCGAATGGTAAACTCTTGTATTAGACACTTGCTGCTGCCCGCGCCATCGCCCGCGTTTTATCGGGATAAAAAATAGCCTATATGTTATACCAGGTCCCACACTACACATACCAAATTTCAGCCTCATCAGTTCAGTCATTTTTGCGTAAAAGAGTCAAATATCCATACATCCCATCTATCCATCCTTACAAACTTTGACATTTATAATATTAGTAGGAAAGGATGAAAAAAATTCTAGGTCTATGGATAGGAACATAGATATATAGATTTCATCATCATCAGCCCGTCCACTGCTGAACATAGGCCTGCTGATTCTGAGAGCTATGTTGGTAACTTTGGTTCTTCTACGAATTTCCGTATTCCGGATTCTATTGCGTAGAGAAACTCCGAGCATAGCTCTCTCCATAGCTCGCTGGGTGACTTTGAGCCTATGCACAAGGCCTATAGTGAGCGAACCACGTCTCGGATCCGTAAGTCATCACTGGTAGCACACATTGGTTAAAGACTTTCGTCTTGAGGTTCTGCGGTATCTGTGACGAGAAGATATTGCGAAGTTTCCCGAACGCTGCCCATCCGAATTGGATTCGTCGGCTGACCTCTTTATCGAAGTTGGATTTACCTAGTTGGACCATTTGGCCTAGGTAGACATAATGATCAACAACTTCAATAACATCATTCCCCACATAGCCCGGTAAGGGTGCGACATGGGCATTAGACATGATATTTGTCTTACCCATGTTCATTTTAAGACCCACTTGGCGGGAAACGGTGTTGAGGTCTCTGAGCATCCTGCTAAGGTCTTCCAGTGATTCTGCCATAATGACTATATCGTCGGCAAACCGAAGGTGAGTGATGTAATCGCCGTTGATATTGATGCCATATATAGATTTATTTCGGAGAAATATACATAAATTCTAGGTAAATGGATAGGATAGATAACCTACAGAGGTTCGACAATTGGCATCATTAGGTACCTAGTTTAAGGACCTCTTCAAATATGTATGTCCGCTATAAGTGGTGGAATTACCAGTCGATAATGAACTCAATTGTTTTACAATAAAGTAACAATTGTAATGGATGTCTTTAATGGACTTGATTTGATATTGGAATTATTTGTAGCCGTAGCTAAATTCTACCATTGTTTATATGATTACAATGTTAAATAAAGTAATTTAAAAAAAAATACGACTCAGGCCTTGAACCCAGGATGCGGGTTCGAATTCCGCCTGGGTCGTTCACTCTGTATGGGACTGTTTTGGTCTTGCAAGGTCTTTAAGGGGTTGTTCATAGAATTTTAAGGGGTTATAGACAACAAAGATAACTTTAACGTGGTTTAAGGGTCTCACAGACTTACGCGGGCTGGACGACCAGTGCAACTTGACAACACAGAGTTCATTTCATTTATTTTTACATCCATATACAATTCATTCTCAGTTTAGGTGAATGGCCATGGCAATGGGTGGTCAGTTTGTACATGAACCCTGTACGGGCACTGCAAAATAAGTTCTAATCTTTGACAATGTCAATAAAATTAAAAATTTCAACTTACGGTAGTTATTGTATACTCGTTGATTTCAAACTAAAATATGTAATTAAAATAGAAACAAATTCTAATGTATTAGAATTAACAGTAAAATAAATTTCAATAAACAGTAAGATACAATTAAATAAATTCATGCAGATAATTTAAATCAAAAAAATTTTTTTGTTGCAATTACTTAAATAGCTATAAATACAGTTACTGGGGTCACCTTTAAGCAAAATTTGCTTGTGTTCGGAGACCCCGCTCTTACCAATAATAAAATAACAGTATTTAAGTAACAATTAAGATATACTAATAGGGGTTAAAGTAAAAATATTACAACAGAAATTCTCTAAACTAAGAATAAAGTTTTAAATTAATAATTACAACAAATGAACAATATTTTAAAGCAATCAATCATATAAATATCTGTGCAAGATATGCACCTTGGGTTGTCATCCTCCAATGTCACCAGGCTCATAAGAGCCTGGGTACCAGATTAGGACAACCACAAGTTTACATAAAATTAACTAGTCGTCAAGTTGTACTGGCCGCCACCGCAGGCCGCGTCTGCCTGGGAGACCGTAAAATCTCTATGATTCAATGAAAATCCTCGTGTCGAACGAGCATATAAACAAATAGCACATGGCAATGTTGACAAATCGATGGCCATGTATAATATAGAGGTGGGGTAGTTTATCGATCTCCGCGCGACGGCCAACGTACAATGTCAACCCATGGCAGGCGATGCCACTGATCTGCTATGATAATAAAACCGGCTAAGTGCGAGTCAACGCGCACATGAAGGTTTCCGCAGTACATAATTATTTCGCATAAAGACGTTAAAAAACGGATTTAAAAAAATCTAAAAAAGTAAAAAGCCAACCTGACGCTTGTCAAGTATTGACCGCGTGCGACGTTGCTGAAATTCGGTGATTGGTACTAACTGGGTATAGACGTTGGACCCCTTGATTATTAAATTTTTATATTTGTTGTTATAGCTGCACTTGTTATACACGCCCTGTCGAAAGATCAACTGTCTACCTATTACGGTTGAAGAGATACAGTCCTGACAGAAGTACCTAGAGCAAAATACCTAAAAAAAATATTTTAGCATGGCAGCCCCTTTTAATTATAATATTTCTTTTATTTTAATTATTTGTTGTTGTAGCGGTAACCAAATAGACATTCTGTGAAAATTTCAACAATTTACCTTTTACGGTTCATGAGATACATCCCGCTGAAGGCCGGACGGACGGACGGACAGACAGCGGAGGCTTAGTAATACGATCCCGTTTTCACCATTTGGGTACGGAACTCTAATAAGGATGGGTACTGTACCTACTGATTTATAACAATCGTGTGTAATAGGTAAATAAATAATGCTGGATGTATGCTGATAACATGGCATCATCTGACTGTGAAGTTGTGTCTTAAATTTTATGTACAAGAGACTAAAATGAAGATCCATATTAAGAACGGAACAGATAGCCTTAGCCCCCATACAAACATACTTTCCGCTTCATTTGGAAACTATGTCCCCGATTTTATTGAAATTTTGCATACGTAATCGGATGAAAAATAGCTATATTTGTAGCGGTTTAGTTTTTAAAAAAACATAATGATCTTTAAATGAGAGCGAAACTAATTTTGACCACCAAATCGAGTTATCTTCAAGCGAATTTTTATGCATGATAGACACCTGTATTCGAAAATCTGTCGCGTCGCAAACATCCTAAATATATTGCATGATTTGAGTTCATACTACGAGGACGGACATAAAATAGGAGTCCATACCCCAAAGCCAACAAAATAATTACAAAATTGTTATTAGTGCCGATAAACGACCTACTGGACAGCATCCGGTTGGTACAAAGCTCTCGCTACCAATGATGTTGCCGTCGTCCTGGTAGATCAGCACTGTGACGGGCGGGACATTGTGCTGCGTACCCGGGATGATTGCTTGCAATGCATTGGCGAAACGCACCAGGCATTTGATGCTATTCAGTCTCTACTCGCTTATATATACGCTTATATACCTACTGTAGTGGCGAAGACACTGGTGGAAGTGGATACAACTTTTATCTTCGACTCGGTCTAACGGTGCGGTTCGGTTCACTTAAAATGTTACCGCCCAACGAAGTGGGTACGGGTCAGCTAGTATTTTATAAAACAGTAAACTGGGTGACTCATCAAGAGATCTTTGAAACTAAAAGATGCGCGCTACGAAGCTGAAATTTTGCATAGAGGTTCATTTTAGGACGTGGGTGCCTACGAGCCTAAAGCGGATTTTTGGAAATTCGTATTTTAATTGAGTCAAATGTCCATACATCCATCCATACAAACTTTAACATTTATAATATTAGTAGGGTGCCTAATGTAAGAGCCGAAGGTTTGTTTTCATCTGGAAAACCAGCCCATCATATAGAAATGAAGAAAAAACAAACCATAATCGTTTGTCAACCGACAATTTTCTTATAAACTATGCATGTGAGTCTACTCAAGACCAGACATTTTGATGTCTAATAATATATTAGAGCATTCTGTTTACCGTTCACTTTAAAAGTATTGTCGAGGCAAGAGTATTAACGTCCTTCTGTAGAATTTATTTAGTTTTCAATGAAATGTAAACAAGCTGAAAGATGATTTAACTTCGAAAAATGTAAAAAGAAATTGTGGCCCATGAGGGGATCGAACCCGCGACCTTCGCGTTATTAGCACGACGCTCTAACCAACTGAGCTAATGGGCCGATGAAAGTAGTCGCGAAAATAACAGTAACATGTGCCAAAATGATAGATAAAATTATATTAGTCGAATGTATTTTTAGAGCCAAATGATTATTGCGATTGCTTTAATGTAATAAATTATTTGTGACGTAGCTCAAATTATCACGATCAAAATATCACGGTATATAAATACCTATCGATATCTAGGCTCCGACAAATTTAGCTTATACGCACATCTAGACAAAATAGACTAGATAGCTATGTTAGTACTTATTGATTAAAAAATTAAATGTAACCAATGCCACAAATTGGTTTCATGTAACTTAATACTACGCAAAAGGTTTTATCATGGTATACGAAAACAAGGTATGCTCTTCCGAGACACGATGGTCACGTGCACTTGGGCGGCTCTTGCCAAGTCATCATCACCATCGGCGAATGGGAAGACGAATCTGTTTCCTGGTGATACCAGTAGCGTAAAATCGTAACTCCCCGAGCTCCTGCATGAATCTGATAAAACTATGTAGATTTGTATATACCTATTATTTATCACATTGACTCGTGTTTAACTAACCCTGTTTTGACTGATCTAACAAACATAATTGATGATTGTGACTTTTTTATTGATTTTACAATTGACCCTTATTACATATTTGTTTCCTATCCTACATTTTGTTGAAATAATAAAGTGGCAACTGGACAGTGACGTGGCAAGAGCCACTTCTGGAGGAGCAGACCTGTTTTCTTGGATCATGGGTTTTACTACTAGAAATATCAGATATCGGTCAACACGTTCATTTTGTAAAGTTTTCGTAATTTGTAAAAATAAAACTATCTGTAGAAGTGTCGCTGACTTATGTTACAGTGGTTCGTCTTATCTAATGTCATACTTACAGCTATTCATTATTTTGGTATTTGCCATTTATAATATGCAAGGGCCAACAACGAGAAAGATAGAAAGATCAATGAGGCAAATCTCATCAGCCCCTCATCAAGAAATAACATGGTGACCAAAACCGCTCTCAAAACAGCAGAGTGAAAATAATACAGTCTATTCACAAAAAAAGACGTATTCCAGCAAAAGTTAATTTTGTGTAAGATTTTGTCTATGGTCAGTATTTTTTGTGAACGCCTTCCTCTTTTCACCATTGACATAACTTTACCGAGAAGATTACAAGGACTAGAATTAGAGATAGTAGTGATGGCTCACTGCTACAACCATGTTGCTCTGGGTTAAGATAGTTAAAGATACAAACATTTGTCGAGTAAAAGTCAAAGTTACGCAACTAAATCTTGAGCTAGATAATGACTTACCGCTACAAGCATGTTGCTCGATCAAGATAGTCAAAGATACAAACATTTGTCGAGTAAAAGTCGAGGTTACGTTACAACTAACTTATTTTGAGCAATCTGTAAGAGCTAGACAATGACTCACCGCTACAAGCATGTTGCTCTGGTCAAGATAGTCAAAGATACAAACATTTGTCGAGTAAAAGTCGAAGTTACGTTACAACTATCTTAATTGGAGCAATTTATAAAAGTTAGACAATTACTCATCGTTACAAGCATATTGCTCTGGTCCAGATAGTCAGCCACCGGCATCACATTGCGGTAGAAATTGTTGAGTTCCATTCGCGCCAAGCTTAGCACTACGTGGCCCAGCCGCGTTCCGTACTCTATTTGACGTCGTAACACTCTGGCACTAACTTACTAGAAGCAACATATAAGAGCTAGACAATGACTCACCGCTACAAGCATGTTGCTCTGGTCCAGATAGTCAGCCACCGGCATTACATTGCAGTAGAAGTTGTTGAGCTCGATCCGCGCCAGGCTCAGTACTACGTGACCAAGCAGCGCTCCATACTTTATCTGACGTTGTAACACTCTGGCATTAACTTATTAGAAGCAATATATAAGAGCTAGACCATGACTCACCGCTACAAGCATGTTGCTTTGGTCCAGATAGTCAGCCACCGGCATCACATTGCGGTAGAAGTTGTTGAGCTCCATCCGCGCCAGGCTCAGTACTACGTGACCGAGCCGCGCTCCGTACTCTATCTGACGCTCTAGGACGCGTTGCCTCCAGCTTACTAGGACTGCGCCGCTTATTGTTTGAATCTGTAGGGAAATTTACAACTTATTTAACGATCTGGCGTAAGGCACAATTTCTTTTACAGCTCTAGGAGCCTGATACTAAGATATCAACAAAAACGCAAGCTCCAAAATGCTCGTCCATTTTTCGATTTCTCTAGCTACGAGTAGGTAACCAGTTGGTACACGAAAGCAAATAAAGCCCCGTGACACTCAGGACATTGATTTTACCGCAGAAAAGTAACCCATGATCCTCTAACTCCCCAAAAAATTATATCGGTTCCAATACCAAACATCCTGTATATTTCGACAAGGTTTCACGTGCCATGATCATGGAATAACTCATTATCAGTTAAACCAACACTTTCATTGCCAACGATGCACATGTAGTTTTGAGTTCTACTAGCTGCGGCCAGCCCCTGCGGGTCGCGCCGTAGAGACTGACCAGTGAATGCGTTAAA
Source organism: Eupithecia insigniata (assembly GCA_947859395.1). Classification (NCBI taxonomy): domain Eukaryota; kingdom Metazoa; phylum Arthropoda; class Insecta; order Lepidoptera; family Geometridae; genus Eupithecia; species Eupithecia insigniata. Next base: position 1,844,945 of record OX401996.1, read on the forward strand.
CAACCACAATAAATTCTCGATCCCTAAGGTTTATTTAGGAATCACTTTCAAAATTAAACATAAACCTTTAACAAAAACTATCATGGTATTAACCTCGATATAAACAACAACCTTACTATTACAAAAAGTGAATAAACTGAATCGTTGCTCGTAACCGGTACAATTACATTAGCAGATAGAGATCTTGAAGTGAGGACACTGAGTTATCTACATAAACGTCTATAATAAATTTGAAAACGTACGTAACGATGAACTGAACTTTTTCTATTCTTCTCTTTCTTTCTTCTATTAGAATTAGATTTTTATGTGATCAATTGTAAAAGTTTTTAGTACATGCTAATGCTAAGTTATGCGTATCTTGTTAAATTTTGTTATACATATGTACTTGTATGTCTTAGATCTCACATATTTTAGTTTACATTTATCTGTTTGTTTAATTAGACTTAGTTTAGTAGTACTTAGTGGGACGCCGCAGCGTACACAAAATATTTTGATAAACTAAATATTTTGTGTACGCTGCGGCGTCCCATAAGTGTGAAATATGTACATAGATCTTAAGATACTGTAGTGTACTAATCTACTAAACTAGCATTACTGTGATTTTCACGTCGGATGCCCTTTAATTAAATAAATAAACTGAGAAGCAAAACTAGAATGTAATGTATACTCTCGTCTTATTGAGGACCGGTGGGGCGCGGCAGGTGAAGGTTCGTCTGCGACGCAGGAACTTGCGGGTTCGATTCCCGCCTTGGTAGAAATGTATGTACTATCTGCGAATATATGCGTCGGGTGTTCTGGTTATTTTCTATGTATATAATTAAAAATATCTATGTATGTAATATATAAGTAAGAAGTGTAAAAATGCCAATGCCTAAACTACCTAATTAGATAGCCCGAGCCTTTTCGATTTTATCAAATCAATAGCTACCTACCCTCAGATGTTTAACCCCACGCGTCACCTGTCCATGAGTCACCCCCACCCATCATGACGTAGCATTTTGTCCATAACCCCTGTGTTGTCCTGCTGTCATGTCTGTGAATCATTTTACTAGGAACGCATCGGCTATACTAACATGGAGTAATGTTCATGTGCGCGAACAATATTGATACTAACACAGATTTGTAATAATGTCATACTTTTGCGATAGTGCTTATATGTATACACGAGCGGCAAAGTGCCAACGGCAGAGGTAAGTGTAGCCGTCGACACTTATCGACGGTAGCCGTCGACTGTCGACCGCTGCCGTCGACACCGGTCGGCGGCAGCCGTCTACAGTTGACGCCAGCCGTCGACTATCAACAGCAGCCATCGACTATCAACAGCAGCCGTCCACGCGTTGACGGCTACAGGTGTCGACGGCTACTGTTGCCTCTGACGTTGGCACTTTACCGCTTGTGTATATGAGCACTAAGTCAGAGCTTATCAATTTGTATGAGCAATTTACTCAAAGCTGAGCTGATGAATATATTTCTCAGTTCGTATATTTTTGTCATTTTCTGTAATTATTTTATTTAAGACGTTACAGTCCCACTATTCTGCATGACCTCGCTGTTCTCCTTCTACTTCTCGCGATCTAACGTGGCAACAGACCAAGTTGGAAGATATAGGCCCGTATTATGAAAGCTTGGTCAGTCATGGATATATGCTAGCTAGAGTAAGGTTTTTCTATCAGATAAACGTCACGTCACTCAAGCATAGATTTATGACTGAGCAGTTTTCGAATCCTCTGACCTAACACTGAACTATACTCGGTTTGAGAATACTATATTTTTGTTTGTAAACAGAGGGGTTAATAAAGTAAAAAAATAGAGTTGGAAAATATTTTATCTCCATATTGACGTATACTATGCGTCGTATAGAGATTTGACGACCGATGTGGCGCGGCGGGTGAAGGTCCATGTGCGACGCAGGACATTGCAAGTTCGATTCCCGCCATGGGACAAGTGTTTGTCTCTATGTATAATAAAAAATATATATCTATGTAATTATATTGTATTAAGTATAGCAGTCATCTAGTACCCATAACACAAACTCTGCTTAGCTTGGGGCTAGATGATGCTGTGTGCATTGTCCATTTTTTTTTAATATGTCATTGTGGGAAATCTCATACGCTCTGAGCGTTTCCTAGCTAACATTCCCAGCGAGAGGTTTTTACATGATGTCAGAATTATTCATTGGTTCATGATATTTGGCAAAAATGGCCGACATGTTATAATACAACATTTATACAATGCTGATGGTATAACCTCACCTTATCCGAATATTCAGCGACATCCCTCATGGATCTCGGATACCCTGACACGAGGTAAGTCTTAGCGGTGGGCGCCATCTTCATCTCCAGCATCAGAACTTCCGTCACTGTCTTACTCGACAGATTGCCGAAGTCTTGCATATCTGTGTGAGGGAGAAAATAATAAATAATTATCCACAAAATCTGAAAATGTCAGTGCGCATGAGAAATATATAAATAACCAGCTGCTGCCCGCGCCTTCGCCCGATTTTTATCCCTATAAAACGCGGGCGAAGGTCAATCTGTTATTCCAGTTCCCAAACTGCACCCATACCAAATTTCAGCCCAATCAGTTCAGTAGTTTTTGCGTGAAAGAGGAACAAACTCACAAACTTTGACATTTATAATATTATTAGTAGACACAAAAACTGAAAATAAAAATCAGGCTTCAGTTGAATATTTATTACTTCATTGCAAACACAAGTCATATCATACATAACAGTTAATAAATAATGGGTATATATAAATATGAAATTAACCTTAAAACATCTAAGAATGAGATTTCTTAAAGAATGATACCCTGAAAGAGTTTTCTTACAGCAAACCTATGGGCATAAAAAGGATTTAGGAAACTATTATGGATAATGTGTATGTAACACCTTTATGATAAATGATAAGAACAAATTGATAATGCAAGCTATTGTTAAAAACCTATTGTTGTAACCTGTTAGTTCCACAAAAATTTTAAAAATTCTACGAGAACAAGTTTCCTTTAAAATGTTAGAACCATGAATAAAATCAGTTGCAACTAGTCTTGATCTTAAAAATCGCAGAACATCACGAATTCACTATCATCAAAGTCTGTATACGTCCACCGCTGAACATGGGCCTTCCCCAAACGTGGCGCTACACCACAAACAGCGCTCCAGGGGCCCTACACAGAAAAGGAAAATCGTAGTTTCTGATTTGTTTTCGTAAAAACAATACTCTTATATCGCTTGCATAAGATTAGAGTTTGCAGGAAAATGAGTCAGAAACTTCTATTTCATTTTTAACGAGAGCCCAGAGCCGCCTCCGTCATCTCCATCGATGCTACAATGTCTACCGCAGAACGTGCATGTGGTAAATTACCCCAACTCGTTAAATCGGTTTAAGGACTATTTATTTACTGAATGAACAAACATACCTACATACAATAAATTCACTTAAATGAGAAAAACTAAATTAAATTAGTACCTGCTTATAATAAGTATCTAATTTAATGTATATTTTGAGCACTAGTGTGCCTATCTACCTAAACCGTAGACTGAGCATAGAGTAAAAAACATCCTCAATCTACGACTTAAACACACAGTAAAAACAACATTGACAAAAAACAAGAAACTCTAACAGATGTAGGAACAAAACTAGTTCGGTATTTGTCCCTGCTTAAAGAAAACCCACTATCCATAATTTTCTATAAACCTAGGTACCTAATCCACGTATCAATCAATAATGAAGACAATATTATAGCTACGTATCCAAAACCAAACCAGCTCAGTCTTCTAAGAATGGAACACCCTATGTAAGTATTAGGTAAAGGTGAGAAGAAGTTAATCTCCAAGAAATTTTAACGATAACCCAAAAAAAAAATAATGACTTCGACGCGACTTGAACCCGCAACCCTGCCTCAGTACGGGATGCGTTAACTAATTGCGCCACAAGGTCAAGTGACGTAAGTAATTTCTTAAAAATTGCTCGCAGTGTGAGGCTTTCACACTATAATAGAAAAAAACTTTAGAAACTAGTCTATTATTTGAACCATCATGATTTGACACTTTTCTCTAAGGGAATTTGTCATAATTCCGGAACTACTCGAGACAGACCCATGTTTTGGGGTTACTAAGACCTCAGCAGAATAGGCTCTACCCATAGAATTATAAGGGTCAGAATAGCAGTTGACACAAACGAGGTACATCCAAGAAAATTCGCCTGTACCGGCGAATTTTGAAACTAGAACCGTTAGTACAATGAAATGGCGCGGAAAGCAGCTTACACATAAAAATATTACAATGGTGTATTGTGCGGTATAAGGGTGTTCAAACGCTACTGATAAGAAAAATAACATTAGTAAAGTTTCATTTCACTGGTAAGTACAAATATTAAATTTGTAATTTTGCATTTAACAGTCCCAGTCAGTGGCGTACGAATATCGACCCCTCCAACTCAACCCGTGGATGTCGTAAGAGCCGACTAAGGGAACCTACCAGAGGAAGGGCAGCAGCTTCCTTCTGAGTATTTTTAAACACCAACACTGCGATCACCAATCCGCCTGCCAAGCGTGGTGATTATGGCAAATCCCCCCCCCCCCCCCCCCCCCCTCCCCTACATGGGAGACCATCCACTCGATGGACCGACGACATGGTAGCGGTCGCAGTCGATGGATGGAGGCGGCTCAGGACCGCTATTTGTGGCGTCGTACGGGGGAGGCCCATGTCCAGCAGTGGACGTGTATGGGCTGATGATGATGATTAAACAGTCATCAAAACTCATAAATGAATTGTAAATTTTTGTCCACCATTTTCGTGAAAATGTTGCTATGCTCGCGGAAAAAAATACCCCGATTTTGTTATTTAGTTTATGAAATTTATAGAGAAATAAATCCACACTGGATATGAACATACACTTGAGAGCAAAAAAATCGCACATTCATGATTTTTTGACATAACTAAAAAAAAAACAAAAAATATTATGTTTCTGTAATGCAGATTCATAGTCTATTTTAATACCTATCCAGTGGTATCTGATTTGTCTTTCAATCATTACATAAAAATGCTTTTGTGGATCAATAACAAAAATGCATGTTTAGTAAAAAATTCTTTATTCAAGTATTGGTGTCAAAGTTATGAAATTAAAAGATAAAATTAATTTAAAGTTTGTTATTAATATCGAGTGTTCCCTCCCCTAGCCTGAATCACTGACTCCATCCGTGTTTTCATTGATGTTACTAGACTTTTGATAAAGTCTTGAGGAATAGCCTCCCATTCCTCTGCGATCGCCTGTTGCAGCTCCTGTAGAGTCGATGGAGGAGCATCTCGGCCTCGAACTCTTCTTTTCAGCTCGTCCCATAGATGTTCGATGGGATTGAGGTCTGGGCTTCGAGCTGGCCACTCCATAACGGTCACATCCACCTCTTGAAGGTACTCGATCACTATGCCAGCAGTATGCGGTCTTGCATTATCTTGCATAAACAGAAAGTTTTCGCCGATAAACCCAGCAAAAGGTACGACGTGGCTCTCGAGTACTTCCTCAATGTATCGTATGGATGTCAATCCTCTTGATTGGCGACCAGTATTCGGTCCGGTGATGAAGGCAAGCTCGGTTTTTGCTTCCATAGACATGCCTCCCCAAAACATGATTGATCCACCGCCATAGGCGACACGTTCTGTTATGCAGCATTGGGCAAATCGTTCTCCCGATCTTCTATACACCTTCCCCCGTCCGTCGTTGCCATGCAAGCACATCCTGCACTCATCAGAGAACAGGACTGCACTCCACTGCTCTTCGGTCCAATTCAAATGGTCTCGAGCGAACTGAAGGCGGGCTTCTCGGTGGGCTGGGGTCAATTTCGGCCCGTTTGCTGGCCTGTGTGCAGTCAGGCCACCTTCTCTCAATCGTCTTCTGACTGTCCACCGGCTAACTTCTACTTCACGAACTTCTTGAAGTCGTTGGCCCAGTTGAAATGCGTTCAAACGACGATTTCTTAAAGATGTCGTTATAAGAAAGCGGTTATCACGCTCTGTTGTAGCACGGGGACGGCCCGATCCTTGTCGCCGTTTGTAGCCACCAGTCTCTTGATACCTCTGGTATACACGCCGAACGGTAAATCGGCTCAAACTCAATTGTCGAGCCACTTGACTTTGCTTAAGCCCCGATTCAACAAGGGCAACCACTTGAGCGGCTACTTCTGGTGTAGTATCCATTTTCGTGTTCCGTTTGAAGCCAATATCAATAGAGAACCTTTCACACTGTACGTTGGTATGCAAATGATGACCATTCCCTCAATATGCACTCTTTTATACCTGCGATAAATCCCGCCGCCGGCCTTACCTGGATCGAGCGACATAAGGGGGTCTATTGTTTTGTTGCTAATGAGTTGTTTTTAAAGGTAAATGTCAACCCTTTATCAGTTCTGCGAATGCCTAGATTATGCACTTTAATTTAATTTTATTTTAATTTGCTGTAAGCTCCAAATAAAAAAAAAATTGAACTTTTAAGTAAAAATGTGCGGATGTGCGATTTTATTGCTCTCAAGTGTATGTACTTCTTGTGAACTTTCGGGTAAACTTTCGTCCGAATCGTCGTTTAAGAATCTTCAAAATCACTCAACGATATTCTGATAATATTCAAATTGTAAACTCAAATTGAAAATTGGTATCAATAAATACTATGACATAATTTGTGGCCGCAAGAGCGCTTTTGATCTAATTTATTCTTTTTTTAATTTTGTTTAATAACATTATTTACATTAGAATTATCTCACACCTGTTAGTTTAAATAAGAAAATTACCCAACTTTTTAGGGAAAATGCCATTCACTTGCAATATTCAATCATACGAATGTGTGAGTGAAAGCACTGTATTTACGTGCTGTTAAAACACACATAGATCGAGTTTAGGCTACACAAATTGACAAATTGTTGAATCACACTATCCCTCTGCTGAGATAGCACCGAGTTTTTACTCTATGGCTCTACCACATGGATCAATAAACCTCACCTTATCAATTTTTTCTGCGTTCCTATGTGATATTAGTACCCAGTTTAGATGGGTTTGTATTAAATAATACTTATAATGGGCGTTACTTTGCGGAAATCCATTGCAAAATATTAGAATCAAAAAATACTTACCTAGTAACAATTCCGCGTATAACCCACTCTGATAGTATTCATCAAAGTAAGTTCTCAACTAGTTTCGTCTCTCCACGAGACATCTTCAGGACACCACAATACTCGACCTTGACATTGAGATTTTCAAGCAACACCGACAGAGTCCAGCCAGCAACTCCGAGATTCTCGCGCCGGCCAGTCCAGCCAGTGATGTTGCCTCTCTGAGCTCCTCGCGCCAAGATGAATACTATCAGAGAAGGTTATACGCGTAGTTACCTACATTTATTATGGATATTACATGTGCTAAATAAATGTTATCCTTTTCTTTTCCAAATGGCTTTTATTTTATAGTTTTGAAGACAATACGATAAAATAAATACCAGAACGAGATTCTATAAGTATGTAACAGTTTCCATGATTTTGTAGCTCATTTTATTTCGTATTCTTCAATAATAAAGTGAACAGTTTTAACTGTGGCTAAGTTCATATTTGTTTTATTTCTTTTTACTGAAGTGGACTTGACTGCTCTGGGCTAGGGACTTGACTTTAAAACGGTCACGACATTATTGGTAGGGGGCTAACTATTTAGTAGCAATTAACTTTAAAACGCATGCATCTGTGCCGTCATTAGGAAAACTTAAAACAACACATAACATGGTATATCTCGTAAAATCAATTCTAGACCTAGAAAAATATATAATTGAATGAAGCTGCATAATTTAATATTATTAGGCTAGCCGAATTAAAGAGGTAAAATAGAAAACCCGTGTAGCCAAGCCTTGGCAGACAAGCACACGTGTTGGCTCCCATACAAGACAAGACTTTGATATTCGTACAAATTATAGGTCTTTTGCGTATTGACATAAAGACTTGAATTATAAATGCTACGATTCGTGTTATCGTTGGTATTGTTCTAGAATATTATTTTGTGATATAGTTTGGACATTAAAAAAACAAGTTTAAGTATCTAGCTTTTAAAACCGAGTTATATGCAGGGCTAAGACCTCATTTACCTTTAAAATTGTTACCAGTGTGTGATAAAGACGACACGATAAAAAAATTAATTAAATCTGAATACCAAAAATAAAGATTATCCACCAAAATGCAGTGTCTTACGTCACGGGCATCATTAAATCCCGAGCGAAACTCAGGATTCCAGAATAACTCACGAGTGAAGATATTAGAATCGCCACAATCGCCTTTCAACACTTTATATAAGAGAATATAGTAAAAGTTTGGCAACGCATTTCGTGGCATTAGTTTTATACTCCGCCTTCTGAAAAGAGGTTGGTTCTAATTGTAAGGGTCTCCTTGGTAAATAAGTGACGCTTAAATTGATGTTCTAAATTCAATCTCAATATTCCCATGGGGGTTATTAATGTTCATTATTCCCAAGGGAGTAATGTGTTTTGAATTTGGAACATAATGTTAAATAATAAAATCAAAATATGTATGGAAATATTGATCAAGGAGACCGTTACAAAGAGATATCTTTGGATTTCTTTGAATTTTGAACCTTCACCTTTTTAGGGCTATAATCATTAGCTTTTACTTTCGGTTACATGACGTCCTTATCATTAGACAATCTAACGCGTTGTCAAACCATGACGTACACATAAAATTTGAGCAAGAGTGTGTAAAATATATTACTTCCTCATCAATACACATACGTCAACTGTTGAACATGCCTCCCCAAACAAGGCGTAGAGGAGGTGCGCAGTAGAGGTGTTATAAATACAAAGAAGTATGACATGAAAGAGAAAATTATTAAAAAATATTTCATATTTATAGGAAAAAGATAGGTCATACTACCATAGGTCGTCATTACCAAATATTTTAACCAGAAAGAAAAAATTAAAGAATTTATGAAATTTGTTTTTGAATTTGGCAACACAAAAATAGCTGGTTATTTATGCGGTCACTCAGTGCAAGTTCAAGATCACTGAATTATGCATGCCTGACGGCCGTGGACGCATTAACATATTACGCAGGTCCAAGAAGCCTACCATCCCTACCACCAGCGGGCCTACCGCCCGGTGGTGGCAGGGCGCGTCCGCCCGCAGACGCAGTGAAGATTACTGGTAGAGTCATCATCTCTCTCCATTTTTAAGGGTTTATGGTTCCGTACCCTAAGGGTGAAAAACGTAACCCTGTTATGCCTCCACTGTCTTTCCGTGCGTCCGTAAGTCAGTCCGTCAGCGGGACGTATCTCATGACAGTTGAGATTTTCACAGAATGTGTATTTTGTGCAGCATATATTTAAAAAAAGTATAAAAGTGGATAAATAAGAGCTGCATAATAATAATAATTTATTTCGCGCATCGCAAGTAAGTACAGGGCCCATATAATAAATAGAATCGTGTCATTGGTACTGGGTTGATGACATGCCGCGGTGTCGCATATCAGCCTTCCACAGAACTTCCTGAAAACGACACCTTTCTGCCAAAATCCGCTATCCATAACAATTTAAAGATGATCCGTCGGCTCTCTAACCATAAATATAGCGGAATTCAAATTACGGCGTGACTCCAACTTTTCGACTCTCAAACAGATGCCAATATATGACAATGAAATTACCGTATCCTACGTAGAAACACTATATATAAACACTTACTCTAATTATAAACATACTCACTGTAAACAAATTATATGATTTGTATTTACGAATCTATCAAAACCAGCTCATCAAGTTCGTATCTTAAAAATTAATATTAAGTATCTACTCTACGAATTTCGGAAAACACAAACATTACGTTAATTTATATTTCACCATTCGTGACATTTTATTTCACCAACTTTTCGTAATAAGTAAATATCGTATGACAAGCAACTGGTTACATGCAGTTGCTACGCGCTTGCCTATTGTTATCCGGGCGGGTCTCACCCGCTTTATGCTCGGCCGTCCGCGGGTAGCGACAAACGTTTGCCGTCCGCAGTTAGCTTTAAGTACCCTCATTTTTCGTATGATTGAATAGAAGGAATTAATTATCCAAATATTTATCGTTCATTAAGAATAACCGACAATAAAAAAATATATATATGTTTATGAAGCTTGAACATTTATAAAAATGCGCGCTTTACAAAGTGCTCATACTACAACTAGTTTTTGTAAGTTCTGCTAAAAATTTGGTATAATTTTAATAATTAATTATTTATTAAGTGTTATTATTAATAGTAATTTTGTTAAAAAACTTTGAAAGGCGTCCGTAGCTTGTTGAGATACATATTAGTCTCGTACTTAGTTAGGTTCTAAACCGTGTTTAGTTAATCTACGTTATAAATTTTATGTTAAATAAAGAACTTTAAAAAAACAAAAACAATATAAGACAAGAAGCGACGAAGTAAGCATCAGAAACCTATTTACTGTGCAAATGCGTTCCCGTTTCGTCATACACTTGATGACCTGTTATTACTTTAATAGCGCGTAATGCTTGACAAATATGAAAGTACAGGTTGGATGTACATTATGTTCGTAGGCTAAAATATGAAGGGGCTTTTATGTGTTTATATTTTACCGTCGTGTTTATTCCATTTCATTTATTTCCACCGTAGGTATTGCGTATACACTTGCGGCCTTATGCATAATGATTTAGCGGTGCACGAGAGGCTGATTAGAGCATTGTTATCAAAAAACGTTATTCATAATGCAATCGTTTGCGGCGAGTTAGCAGCTGGTTAGCAAACCCAGATCCCTTCTTTACGTGAGCTAGAGCGAGCTTAGCGACCGTTAATATTGCCGAATTCAAACACTTGTATGTTGTGTTGTTTTTTACCCTTGAGTATAACTGAATATAAATTTACCTACTAAAATAATAAATATTATTGCATTTACAAATTTTTAGTAACTTCTGCCCGCGGCTTCGCGAGCGCCACGATCTTTACATGTGCGAAATTCCACCCGATCTATTCACTAGTTTTGGCGTTGTCTTCGGCCAAACATTTTCACAAAGACACGGCACAACAACACAAACTTTCGCCTTTATAATATTAGTAGGACCATTAATTTATTTTTTTATATTTTATGTATTATTTTTCGGGTTTTGAACCTGAAGGGTGAAACGGTACTCTATTACTAAGCCTCCGCTGTCTGTCTGTCTGTCTGTCCGACTGAATCACTATCACAGGTTTAGCAGTGAGTTAGTTAAAATGTTCGCTAAGGTAAGCCAACTATTGCTATCTTTTTCTATTCATAATAGTCTGCTAAACTGTCGCTTACTAACTACTAAAATAGGTAAGCATAGACCAAAGAAATATAGGAAGTCTATGCTCCAAATGCAAACCATAGATAGGCAAATCTCTATATATATACATATGTAGATAATATTGATAGTATAATAAGCCGTATCGCAGTATCGTGATATTATCTAGAAATCTTGCGATCCGCGATATGATACGCGATAATATTGAAAATGTAAGCGCCTCGCGATATTCGTCTGTTAAAACTAACTAGCAGCGTTGCCGGTGTGGATCTTTTTGGTCTGTTTTGGACTTTTTTATACCTATACGGACCTTTAGCGGACCGTAACTCTGTGGATTTCTTCGGACCAAAACGCTTATCGACTCTATATCACTTTATTTAGGCATAGTTTGCACTGTAGTAGTAGAGAATATTATAATAATACTAACTTAGTAGCTACAGTGAGATATTGCCGCCGTATTTTAGTTAGTTCCTCAAAGATAGATTGATTAACTCTGTATTTTACCTATTGTAAATGATTTTGTATGGTTCAGCTATGGAATCTAATCATGCCATCAAGCATTCGTTTCAAGTTACCACCACGTAATTTCTCGAACGGTGTGCTGGTTCGGTTCGGAGCCAGTGGCGGCGTAGCGTGGGTTAGTAAATGGAGCGGATTTCTACCCACTTTTTATGATCTGGCTGTGCTTGTGAGCTTCCGTTGTCACCCCTTCGGGTTTGGGATGCCAGGGCACCCCAAGAAGTGCCAGCATGGCACCCCTCGGAGTTTGGTACCCGAGGCGGAACCGCGCGGGTCTTATTTATACTAGTTTTTTTGTAATCGTTCAGACGTAACCGCGCGGTTAGTACAGCCGGGATACAAACCACGCGATTTGAATTCGCGCGATTCCCGCGTATCTAAACGGGCCCTAAGATCGTAGACTGACATAGTAGTAAGCATAAATCCTCCATCCACGCCTAAGATCAAGCAGCCTACTTATTCAACTATACTACCTCTTTGGCAGAACCGACGATATTATTTTGAAGTTTATGACACTTCATACTGACACTGGCAGAGTCCTAGCGAAAGAAAAGCAAGCGGCATCATTAAAAAAGAAGTTGAATTGTTTACTATTTGGAGTGGAATAACTTGGCGGTAAATTGGAATGGAAATAATCACAATTTTTTCACACTCTAGAACACGTAAAGTAGGGGTCTGGGTTTGCTAAAGTTAGCGAGCTGATAACTAGCCGCAAACGTTAGAAAACTATTATGAATAATGTTTTTTGTTAACAAAGCACTAGTGAGCCTTTAGTGGTTCGCGATGTAAGCAATCATTGGCTTATCTTAGCGAACAGTTTAAGTAAGTCAATACTAAACCTACGATAGCGATTTATTATGCATAAGGCCGTTGGTGTCGTTATTTTTGAGAGATATCTTCGAGGAATAGAGTCATACTATTATTAGCTTGAGCTTCCTTTAAAACTCTTTATTTTCCAAGCTTTAGAATTTAAAATGCGGAAAAATCTGGCGCCATTTTGTTTTTCAGATTCATATTCAATAACTTTAATTCTTTAAGCTTATAAACATAGAGTAAAAACTAGCTGCTATCTCAGCAGAGGGATAGTGTCATTCAACAATTTGTGTAGCCAAAACCCGATCTATGTGTGTTTTGACAGCATGTAAATACAGTGCTTTCACTCACACATTCGTATGATTGAATGTTGCAAGTGAATGGTATTTTCCCTAAAAAGTTGGGTAATTTTCTTATTTAAACTAACAGGTGTGTGATACTGATAATTCTAATGTAAATAATGTTATTAAACAAAATTAAAAAAAGAATAAATTAGATCAAAAGCGGTCTTGCGGCCACAAATTATGTCATAGTATTTATTGATACCAATTTGAGTTTACCAATTTTTTTTTGCAACAGTCTGCAGTTAGCTCAATTGTTTCAATTGTAAATACTAGTTTAATTTCTTTATATTATTTGATTGTTATTTTCTTTGTCAATAAATGTATTTGAGTTTATATTTGAATATTCTCAGAATATCGTTGTGATTTTGAAGATTTTAAACGACGATTTTCCCTTGTAGGTGTAAATAAAGCAATATGTATCATTCGGACGAAAGTTCGCCCCAACACGTATGTATGTATGTTCATATCCAGTGTGGATTTATTTCTCTATAAATTTAATAAACTTTTTCCGCGACCATAACAACATTTTCAGGAAAATGGTGGATAAAAATTTTCAGTTTATTTATGAGTTTTGATGACTGTTTAATGCAAAATCACAAATTTAATATTTGTACTTACCAGTGAAATGAAACTTTACTAGTGTTATTTTTCTCATCAGTAGCGTTTGAACACCCTTATACCGCACAATACACCATTGTAATATTTTTATGTGTAAGCTGCTTTCCGCGCCATTTGATTGTACTAACGGTTCTAGTTTCTAAATTCGCCGGTACCGGCGAATTTTGGATGTACCTCGTTTGTGTCAACTGCTATTCTGACCCTTATAATTCTATGCTTTTAAAATAAGCATCAAATAATAAATAAGGTGTTATTGTTTTTCTGTTCACTTGAATTTTTTTGTCCACTAGTGGAAGAAGTGAAAAAGAAACCACTACTATATTATCACATATCACACGGCTTGCTGTATTTTTTCAATAAAAACCTAAAACTACCTACTATAGGGCAGCTATAGGGTTAAAAATAGTTCATATAAATAAATCTGGTCAAGGCAATGCGTCGCATTTGCACACAAGAATTAACCTAATTCCCTACCATTTTAAATACCATCTAGGTACTGTTTGACCATAATTATAATGTTGTTAATGTGACATAGGTTCATGCATTAACATAATGTCGGAGTAATGCGGCTCACGGGGCACCGACATGCTATTGCAATGCGAGGTGGTGCGATTTGCGATGCAAAAAAAATGCAACACGTTGGAAGAATATCTGGGCTGATTTTACAGACTTTAAAAAGCCAAATGTGGCGACCTCTGCGGCATGCCGGGCGAAGGTCCGACGCAGGAGGTTGCGGTTTCGATTCCCGCCTTGGTACAAATATTTGTACGATCTGCAAATATTTGTTTCGGGTGTTCTGGGTATTTTCTATGCATAAGAAATATCTATCTATGTAATGTATTGTAATAAGTATATCAGTCATATAGTACTCGTAACACAAGCTCTGTTTAGCTTGGGGCTAGATGATGTTGTGAAGATTTGTCCAGCATTATTTATTTAAATAAGTAGCCGAGGAAACAATATAGCCAAGTTAAGTTAGAGTTGTCTATATAAAGCCGTGTCCTCTGCGCCAGTTTTTGAACAAAACATTGTTAGAAAACATTAATTATGAGCATGGCCTAAATGTTTTGTCGAACAAAAACACTCGAACGCAGGCGTTCCCTGCTCGAACGTTTGTGGAAAACATGCCCCGCGTTCGTCTGCGGGCATCATTTATTTTATATTAGACTAGCTGCTGCCCGCGCCTTTGCCCGCGTTTTATCGGAATAAAAATAGCCTAGTTATTCCAGGTCCCAAACTATACCCATACCAAATTTCAGCCTAATCGGTTCAGTAGTTTTTGCGTGAAAGAGTAACATACATCCTTCCATACAAACTTTGACATTTATAATATTAGTAGGAATTTGACCCAGAAAGACGTGAAAATTTGTTAAAAAACTTTGTCCACTTAACATTGCTGAAAGGCGCATCGGACAGAAAATGTTAAAGAACAATGTTTTGTTTTGTTAAAATCTTGGCGTAGCGGACACGCCTTACAACTTACATTATGCTCTTACTAAGTACCTAGTTTTTAAATACAAAACTTCACGAACATTCAAAAATATTCGTCAAGAGTGGGAAAAATTCTCGATACTATTCACGGTAACCAAAAATCTGATACAAACGCTTCCAACTGCAATTGATATGGACCAATTGAACTACCTGTAGAGTGTTTGCAACAGTCGGCAGTTAGCTCAATTGCTTCAATTGTAAATACTAGTTCTAATTTGTTTCTATTATTTAATTGTAATTTTCTTTGACAATACTAACGTGTCTCATTGAATTTATAGCTTTATTATCACGTACTTACAGCCAGTGATTGTACTAACTACGAAGATATAATTTTACTTACTTACCTACCAAACATCCAAGCTGTGCCTGTGGAGCTACGGAGATGTAAAACTGGTATAATCAAGTTACTGACCGTTTCCGATGGCGTACTGCTGCAGAAGGTCCGTCATATTGATGTGTATGACTCCGCGCCGCTCCTGCATCAGGTTGTCGCAGTGGGTCACCTTGCCACTACCGGGGCCGCCTGAGGACCAGGAAAGTGCATTATTTCATTATAAATGTAAGCTGGTTAACTACGAACCTAGTTTGTGTTGGAAGAACACCAACGTAACGTGAAGTCCCTCGTAAAGTGATGAAACGTAACCCGCTCACATTCATAATGATTTCGTCAAACTACGAAAGTTTTTATAGTGCATTATTTCCTTTAGACCTTACAAAGACTAGGGGCTACACCAAATGTCGACTTTTTTATTGGTGATGGTAAAGCGTTTGATCACCATCACACTTGCAGAATGCGAAGATACGGCCTCAGACGGAGCAAGTTTACCCAGAAGTAACTTACCCAACACAAATATAACGGGAACATTGGGCGGCTCGAATTTGACATGACTGGTGTTCTGCATGGGGAAGCCGGCGGCGGGCGGCGTGGCGCGTCCCGCCCATGCGCTTGGGCCGCGCGTCTGCTGCGCTGTTGGAGTCTCCAGCTCTTCATTGTGTTGTTCTGGATAAATAAAAAGCCCCACATCAGCACTCATACGTCCACTGAACTGATTCGACAATCTAATAATCATAAATATGTAAGTAATACTTGATGACATACATACCTATTTAAATACATGTTAAACATATTTTTTTTACTTCTTACTGGCCCGCCTGGCTTAACCTAATGCTTTTTTTTTTATTTACACTCTCATTTTAACCGGCTTATTCATAATGGTCTGCTAACTTAAAACAGCTGCTAAGCAGTGTTATCTCTCTGACTTACGTCAATAGAAGAAAATAGAGTGAGAATTAGCAATGCTTTAAGTTAGCAGACTACTATGGATAAGGGGGTAAGTATTTAAACGGAGCAGATAAAAAATCTTGGATTAAAATAATAATATTGTTAAATATTGATGGATACCTGTAAATTCAGTATTTAGATCTGGATCGATTTTGAATTTTTTACCGCATGTCGTTTTCTTAATGGGTTAGTTACGTTCTTGATTTCAGATGTCCGTCTTTTAAATTGCCTACTACGGTTTGTTTTCTCTCAGTTTTAAGCTTATTAAAAACGTCATGCTCATTAAAATTGGGACTTACTTTAGATCATCCTACAACACCAAAAAAATAAAAAAAAAATCTTTTTGAGTTATTTTGATTACGGTCACTGGAATTGCAATTAAATATTCCACCCAAGACCACATCTAATTAAGGCTGACCAGCCGACGGTAGACAAAAATGAATCAAAAAAATATGTTGGTTACGGAAAATATGGCAGGAAAGGAAGGGAATTACCAGGAACGAAAACAACATGGTCAAACGAAAGTCTATACACAATATAAAAAAAAACTGCGACGTTTCGTAGATTTATGATTGATTTTTCGGAGTGAGGGAAGCGAAAAAAATATCAGTGGCAGCTTGAGGGATTTGGCTGTATGGTGAACTGTCCAGCAGTCGCGTCGTCGATTCGATTTGCTTAATACAATATTTGATAGGTGTTCAGATTAGACATGTGAAATGCTGGTAAATTAGTGAATCCGAATCCTTCGAGGGATTTTAGAGACGGGGGGTCCAAAATGGGGTAAAATTAATCAATTAAATCAAGTTTGGCCTCATATAAAAGGTATACTTGAGTTCATTTCGAAATAATTATTATTTTTTATATATATGTATATTTTTAAATAATCGACGCTTTTATGTGTACCGAAGTCGGATATTTCAGTGCATACTTAGTGCATTCATTTAAGAAGACCTACGAAGTTATATATCCTACCTACGAATCTCTACTAAATGAGACCTCTCGTAAGTTAGATCTAGCTTACATTTGTTTTGAACTACGAATTCGTACGTCGCAACAGGAGAGAAAGAATTCCATTTTTGACCCTCAAAAATTAGTTTCTATAAATAAATAATGTTGTACAAAGCAAACAACATTGACGACCGATGTGGCGCGGCGAGCGAAGGTCCGCCTGCGACACAGAAGATTGCGGGTTCGATTCCCGCCTTGAGACAAATGTTTGAACGATCTGCAAATATTTTTCTCCGGTGTTCTGGGTATTTTCTATGTATAATAAAAAATATCTATCTATGTAATATATTGTACTTAGTATATCAGTCATCTAGTACCCATAACACAAACACTGCTTAGCTTGGGGCTATTTATATTGGGGATATACATAGAAAATACCCAGAACACCCGAGACAAATATAAGAAGATATAGGTACCTAGGAACATATGTAAAAAAAAAATATTTTTTACCTATTCTGAAAGTTATTCTGATACAGTTTCATCGTGGCACGATTTTGACTATTACGAATGCATGGGCCAGTGTTTTGGACAGTGCGTTTTCTGTCAGTCTCACAACAAGGGTATCAATAATAGCTAGGTGAATGGAAACATATGACCGTAGCAAGCAAGCCGTAGGAGTACCGTGCCGTACACGGAACTTGGAAGTGGGGGGACAATAAAACGTAGAACAGTTGTCAGAATACAAGTGTTGCAAATTGTTGAATTTAGCTAAATTTTTTAGTTTTTAACGAAAACGAGGGGCATTAGCTTATAAGAGGTAGGTTAGGTCTATCATAGGTACAATAATTTCATTATTGTTAGGTAAAAGCAAAAACCTAAGTTTAAAGATTGGAGCCCAACGAGGTGCAGTTGACAACCCCGTGTTGGGCGCCAAATCTTTGGTTTTAAAATGCAATATCTTATAAAAACTAATTGTTAATTTGGAATAAACTAAAACTAGACGTACAATTCCAATAACATTTACATTATTTAATTGTTAATTTGGTATTAACTAAAACTAGACATAAGTAGGTACAAAAATTTTACTCACCAGTGTCTAAACAGATGCCCATAATTCCATGAAGATAAAGTTTATAAAAATGTCTTTTCAACATAAAACACAGTCCCAGCACTTAATACTAAACTATTTGACTAATTGGCACTTATGAATAATATCAAAACACGCGTTAAGTTCCGTTGTCTGTCGGCCGCGGGCAATCACACGCCGGCAATTAATAGTTTATCGATTGAAGGACGCGACCTTCATAAACGAACCTCAAAACAAACTAAATAAACCGTTAAATTCAAATTTTGCTACAACATCTTTCAGTATTTTCTGCAGTACGACTTGCGTTTAGTTATCCGAAAGTTATGCCTCCGTGATAGCATCTCTGCAAGCGGCCGGTACATCATCGAAAGTGGAGGCTACCGACTTCGGCCACGACCAACGCACTACTGAAGGTAGCACAACACCTACCGCCGGGGACTGTCCGATACACCATCGTCCTCCTCGCTCATTGCTAACTGTTAGACGATGAGTGAGCGGGATAGCACACCGATTTAATAATTAACGTGCGCTCCGTGAATGAAATCACCCGAGGGGCATTACCTTAATGCAAGACTTGCAAGTGAAATATGTATCTTGTGTTTGCACGTAAAAACGATTAGGGTCATAATAATTTTTCACCTAACCCTCGAGTTCGACAGGCCAAGGAGGCCGAATATTTTATAACATCACAGTTGAAGTAATTGATACGTTTAGAAAAGTTTTCCGAAGTAATGAGAATATGAAGTCGAAGCAATTATGAGGTCGGTAGGTAAATATTCGGTTTCGTGAAATTGGGTCCTATCCAATGTGTTATTATCGTATTAGGTATTCTATCTATGATTCAGTGAATTAATGAGACCGAATGAACTAGATTCGGATGTTTTAGTTGGTAATTATAATTAAATAGAGAATTAAATAGAAGTGAAATTCTTAATCGCGACTTCAAAAGTTTGCAGCGACATCTATAAGTTCAGAGCGAGTAACTTGACTATTGTGTCTATTTTTGGGGAATTTGTTATGTTATTTACAATTTGTTATGTTATTTACAAAACAAAGATAATTTTATTAACATTTTATTTCATTTTAAAACATTTTGCACAAAAACTAGTGAGTGCAGAGATTCTGAACAATTTAAAAGTAAAAATATTATCTAACTCATCACAATAACAAATAGCCATTTGAGCTTAAAAACACAGACGGTAAGGTCTTAAGTTGCGTGGCAGTTTTAAAATTATTAAGTACATTTTTGTACGAAGAGGTTTGATATAAGGTAACTGATGTGAGTTTCAGATAGGTATTATATATACATATGTAATTATTTAAGGAGAGCCATTGGGCACTGTCTTTTATTGCTTTCGTAGAGTAATTGACACAGTTTTAAAATAATTTAAATTAAAAACAGCATCATGTGCATACGTCTATTGTCTCCCAAATAAGAAATTGCTAAATATTTTTGTTAGTGACCAATGACTCCGTATTACACCGACTAAAAACTAAATAAAATAATAAATAAATTATGTTGGACAATACACACAATAAATAAACTTAAAATACAGCCATTCCCAAAAGTTTTACCAGTTTCAGAAATCAATCTTCTGAAATGATATTCTACAGTTTTAATATTATTATTTTAAATACACGTTCGTTGACATTCGCAAAACATATTTTTGATAATAAATTACTCGAAAATTGTGTTTGTTCTTAATATTATAACATAAGTTAAAACCGTATATACAATGAGTAAATATACAAATTATACTAAGTTACATTCATACACTAAATGGAAGAACAATTTTCTTATATGTACTATTTAAATGCACAATATACATACATAGGTATCTTACTAAATGCATGTGAGTATAATGTGTTTTATGAATTATTTCTAGGAACATTTAATAAAATAATAATAGTTTTGATAAATTCGACTTGTTATATAATGAAGTAAAGAGAAAATAATACATAATTACATAAAATGTAGTGATCAGGAATAAAATCTTGTCAGGGAAAGAAAACACGGAATAAAACAATAAGATTATAAGAAAAAGAAATAAAAACAGAATGAGAAGAGGGTAGGTGTATAAAGAATTATACCAAATTAACAAAAAAAATATATGATAATATAAAAAATATAGTTTAGTAAAAATACAATCACATAGGCACAAAATTGTTATCGTTAGTATATTCTTTACTCTGAGTCATCATCAGTCAGGCTGTAGTACTTGAACTAGAAACTGTCAAGGCCAGAAACCTTTTCAATTGATATACCAAGGACGTATTGGCCCTTATGAGAAAACTCGAGGACAAACTACGAGTTACTAATAAACATTTTATTTGAACGGTAAGTAACAAATAATTACATGTTCGACGCAGTCGAGGTGACTAAAACTCGCTTTTACGTAGAAAACAGGTTTTCAACTTTTGAAACTATGGCGGTCGTTCGTTTCACGTTACCCGTTTAACATTTTCTACGTTCTTCAAGGATAATACCAAGAGAATATATTAATTGTAGAAAACCGGAAAACATTTTCTATGAACTTATTAGGTACAATGCATTGCATACATTACGTCGATGTTAATATTACTAAGTTAGACACAATGTTACTTTCCGAGCATTTTGTGTTACCTTCTTATCTTGATTTTTAGCCCAAAGTCTCTTTATATCTGTCCATGATTTGGATGACACAGGTTCTTGTTGAATTGTAAAGGCAACTTGAGTCGTTCCATTTCAACAAGCATCAATTATTATGGATGCCCCCTGCCCGATGCGTCAGCCGTATTATTATTATTAACTCATTTATTTCATATTTACATTTATTTCATATTTACAATCCATAGAACACATACAAAATATAAATAGTCACGGTAAAATTAGGTTAAATTAAGTATTAGATTACATAGATAGAATTGGATTAAACATATACATACGTAGATATCAAGTATTTATAGCTCTATAGAGTATAAAATGTTACTTGTCTAAGTGCTTATTTTGTAAGCTTAAAGAAATAAGTAAGATAGATATTGAAATCTGCAAATCGTAAACAGCGCACAGTTCCTCTTCCCCATGGATGCCAACACTACGTGGCTTGCTTCTTTCGCCACGCAGTGCGGAGGTAGGAGCAATGCGGCTCGCAAAAAGTAGTTCTACGGAAAAAGTAACCAGAGCCCTACCAGCATATACCGCAAAAATTATAAACTATTCTACAATATAGTGTTGCTTTAAATCTTATCCCTCTGCTCAGGCGCTAATCATATTAGAGCAGGTCTCTAATAAGGTTTTTTTTTAAAAAAATCTTTAAATAAATTTTTTTTTACGATTATATTTTATTTTTTATTTGAGGTTAATCAGGTCTCACGTATGATACGGGGGTTAACAATTCAAGCACCGATAACCTGGTTTCTACGCAAATGGAAAGCAAACGACAGCTTTCCATTTACGTACCAATTGATGTCTTGTTTACCCAGGAATGGGATATTTCATGCAACGAGAAGTAGATTAATTGGAGCAATAGCAGCGGGCATGTGTAACCATTATTATGAGGATTTTTTTTTTGTTTGTTTATATAGCAAAAAAGTATACAACCATTTTGAAATACTACATTGAGAAAGCAAATATTAATTTTGAATATTCATTATTCAAAATTAATATTTGGTTTCAATTGTTCATGCTTGAATGATTGGTAGGTAATTTTTATTATTGTTTTTATGCCGAATAATACATATTTCTTAGATAGGTCAAAGATGAGATGTTATTTTTGTTACTGTGTGGTATATTTGTTTTAATAATGATTTTACATTATTATCAGTCTTCATAAAACAATGATAAATAATCTGGTTTAAAATAGCAAATATCAAGCCAGACTTTTTAAGGTTAAGGCCAGAAAAGTATTGTGTATCTTTGAAATTTGACATTTTCTGCAAATACGAACCTAGTTAAGTAAAGACCGAAAACGGTAAAAAAATAACAATAAACTTGCATTTTAACACATACATTAAAACTCAGTGCTTTATTTCCTTTAGACCTTACAGGACTATTGAACACGTCACAAAATTAAAATCATATAAGTAAAACTGGGAAATAAAGTGATCACTTAGATTTCTCGTTCTTTACTTCAATCTTTTTAAGGTAAAGTAAAGAATTAAACAAGTTGACAAATAAATAACTTAAAATAAAAATAAACTTAAAAATAGAGCTACCAAAAACAACAGACTTAAATAGGAGAGATAAATAATAAAGGACAAATATTATATATATTATAAGTAGGGTTTTTTTTTTAAGTATAAAAAACTATCTCCACCCCATTTTGCCCATAGCTTCGCACGCTCATTTCCGGTATAAAAAGTAACCTATGTTTGTTCCCGGGATACCACCTATCTCCCAACCAAATTTCATCAGACCCTTTCAGCCTTGAAAAGGACAGACATAGTTACTTTCGCTTATTTTTATGTAAGTATGGACGTTGAAAAACTTTTTGGGTGAGTTTGGGATAATTTAAAATTGATCCGAAAACGAATTTTCGTATATTTACTGGTGATCTATCTAAAATTGCTCTTAAACTACGCAACAAGCAAAATATACAAAAAAAAATATAAATTTATTAAAGTACAATGTGTTGTGATGAAAAACTACGTCAATTTTATAAAGTTACCTTAAAATATTTACATAGCTTATGGTAAAATATTGTCTATATAGTAATATTATCTAATTATGTCTTTAGAAATTTTTACCCGATTTTAAATTGTCCTTTTGGGTGGGATATTTTATATGTGAGTAATTGAGTATGGTTAATAAATACGTTCTAACAATATTTACATATTAATGATGTACAGGGTGGCGCAAATTAAAGCTTATTAAAATAGACAAACGAAGATAAAAGTCAAAAAGTGCCACTACTTTGCACCACCCTGACTGTGAATACTACAATATTGTATAGTGCACATTAAGTTGTTTTTTTTTATATCTAATTGATTCCAACGCTTCCACATAACAGAGAATTTGTGTAAATAAGTACCACAAGTAATATTAGATACAAATTGTTTCCTAAAAGTAGTTCGCATATTACTTCAGAAAATGATGAACAATACTCGAAACATAATCGAATAACAGTCTATATTTCACTAAAACCCTTAACATTTTAACTATTAGTCTTTCCAAAAACGAAAAACCTTGGAATGATAAACTATATTATAAACTTTGCTACTTACGTAATAAGATCCAGTTTCATTTAGGCCGTATTTTTTCGTAGAAATACGTCTGCGCAACATTATTCGCTTCTTTAACCAGCAGTTTTCTTTTAACGAATTTGAACTGCTCTAACGCGAACTCATAGAGTTCATTTTCCATCTTCCATATTTTGGATTCCTGTATCCTTTCGACCGTAGACGGGTTTGGTTCGATCTTGCTGCTTGTTTGTCTGAGGTGTGACTTGTTGCTGTTTAGGTAGAAGTCTGTAGCTCCTCTGAAGAACCGCGGGAGCGTCGCTTCGAGGATGGTAATGAAATCCAGCATCTCTTCTGTTACACCAACTACTAAGTAGTGGTTGACTAAGTTGAATTTCGCTCGCTCCAACGCCCACGGGTTGCCGGGTTTCCTGGAATAAGTAAGTACCTAAATTAATAAGTTTCTATGCTAGGGGAATGCCAGTTCGAATTCCACCGAATTCAAAATATATAATATACTAGCTGCTGCCCGCGCCTTCGCCCGCTTATTATCGGGATAAAAAATTTGTTATTCCAGGTCCCAAACTATACCCATACCAAATTTCAGCCTAATCGGTTCAGTAGGTTTGAAACAAGAGTAACAAATATCCATCCATACATCCATCCATACAAACTTTGACATTTATAATATTAGTAGGACGATACTTTTAATTAGTTACGTAGCTGTTTTTCTGTATGCATGCAGGTTTATTTACTTAAGCTGCTGAATAATTCGGGCAATAAATAATTTGATTGTTTTTTTAACTGGTAATTTCTATTTCAATAGTAACTAACAAACTCTGTCCGCGAAGAAATCACAATTTCACGAGTTTAATTTTATTCCAATAAACCCTAATATTTTTTCTAAAATAAAAGGCTTAAATAACCACTAACTTAATCAGCTATCTGACAGCGAAAGTAAGCCTTTGCCATTAATTTTCTATGTTTTTAAATGTTTCTAGATGTATATTTTGTACTATAAGGAATTAAGAAAGTACCGTCAAAATCGTCCAGTCTTTATAGTGATTACCCGGAACAAACAGGCAAACAGACATTTTCATATAGATTTTATCAGTTCAGTTTATTTATTCAAGAATAATTATATTGCGTATGAATATAGGGACAAATATTTTTTAAGGTATTATATCATTGACTACATCCATTGACATAAGGTATTATATCATTGACTACATCCACTGACATAAGGTATTATATCATTGACTACATCCATTGACATAAGGTATTATATCATTGACTACATCCATTGACATAAGGTATTATATCATTGACTACATCCACTGACATAAGGTATTATATCATTGACTACATCCACTGACATAAGGTATTATATCATTGACTACATCCATTGACATAAGGTATTATATCATTGACTACATCCACTGACATAAGGTATTATATCATTGACTACATCCATTGACATAAGGTATTATATCATTGACTACATCCACTGACATAAGGTATTATATCATTGACTACATCCAATAAGGTATTATAACATTGACTAAAAACACAAACTAAATAAAAAAATATATTTAACAGTCAATTTAATTAATAGCATGCAATTATTTATAATCCAGTTCATTCTTTGTTGCTAA
The DNA here is from genome assembly GCA_947859395.1 of Eupithecia insigniata. NCBI lineage: Eukaryota > Metazoa > Arthropoda > Insecta > Lepidoptera > Geometridae > Eupithecia > Eupithecia insigniata. The sequence goes on from OX401996.1 coordinate 1,870,156, forward strand.
AATAATAATAACTTTCGTGTGATAAACTCGTAAATTGTGTAAAAACACCCCTTCAGCAAAAGTTTCTTTAAATTAGTATTGAAAATATTTGGATTGTCAATTGCTTTCATTTCAGTTGGGAGAAAATTAAATACAATAATTTTACTACCTGATACCTACTGCCATGCTTTGCTACATTAAGCCTCGGATAAACCTCAAGCGATAGGTCTTTTCTTCTAGAGTGAATGAACACCTAATTGTGTCTATTAAAATTATCTACATAAAAACTCTTATTTGCCTTTTGTACTTTATTTATTTTAATTTCAGAAACTAAAATAAATACAGTACAAAAGCGGCCTTATCGCTGAGAGTGATTTCTCCCCGGAAACCTTTTTTGTCATGTCACATATCAGACAATTATGTGACCGTGAATGCAAGCACGCTTAGAAAACTTTTTTTATTTTTCACTTAAGATAGAAACCTAGATATAGTGCACAAGATTACCTATTAGTTAAAAGTTTCAAAGAAAGATCTGTTATAGCGCCATAATCACGTACGAGCGTTTGTATGAAAAGTAAGACGGGTTGGCCGCCCTTAATACTTTGAATATGTCATGTCTCTATTAACATCGTCTCGCCTTATTACCTAAACTGCTCTGCGTTGGCGTGCAAGAATCCAATCTAAATGAAGAGTGGGTCTAACGCACGCATGCTACACATGACTTGCGGAGATTAGGTATGCGTGACCAGACGCGGTTTAACACAGCATTTCTCAGCACAGTGTTTCTGAGATTCGCACTACATAAAACTTTTGAAACTATCATGGTTATTTACAAGACTAACCCCCGAATACTCAAATGCAACTCAGATTTAAGTACGTCTCAAGTGGCGAATTTTTGACAGATTTTTCATTAAAAACTGTCAATAAAATGGGGACTTGAAACAGATAGCTGAGTTGCGTTTGAGTATTCGGGTGTTAAATTGGAGATACAATATTGGAGAACTCAAAACTCAAATCATGGTAAATATCCCGTTATTAACTTTTGTGTTGCACTACATAGTTGTTGAAGAAATATATCGTACAAATAATCCTAGTATTAATGTCAAAGTTTGTGAGTATGGATGTTTGTCCCTCTTTCACGCAAAAACTACTGAACTGATTGGGCTGAAATTTAGTATGGGTATAGTTTGGAACCTGGAATAACATAAAGGCAATTTTTTATCCCGATAAAACGCGGTTGAAGGCGCGGGCAGCAGGTAGTATATTATGAATGTAAGCAATTCCGTCGCGCGTTAAACCAATAAGGGCTCCAATGATATAAACCAATAAGGCGCTTATCAGAGGAGGCCTATGTCCAGCACCACTGCTGGACATGCCTGTGTGCACCAGTCCACACTGGTGAACGCTGTTTATGACGCTGATGGTACTGACCAGCACTCGGCGGCGTGTCCGCAGAAGAATGGCACCTGCAGCCACATGTTGTCAGGGTTGCAGTCTGGCTGGTTTCTCTCCACGCACTCGTCAAAAGTCTGGAAAACAAAATATAAACTTAATAACTATTACTACCATTGATCATAATAAAATTCGGGAGATGGGACACGTTCTTCCGGCTAGCTCATAAAATGGCCTGTATTTTGTCACGAGTAATTTCAGACACGTTATATCCAATCTTGTGCAATGTACATTAGAAAATACTCAGAACACCCGAGATATATTATATACTATTTACGGATGGTACAAACATTTGTCCCAAAGCGGGAATCGAACACGCAACCTCCTGCTTCGCAGGCTGACCTTCTCCCGCCGCCGCGCCACATCGGCCCACCCCTGTGCCAAAACCCAATAGCGCGGCAAGTCGCGCGCGTCGACCTGCCGCGTGATGTGACGCTCGGTGTAGTTCTATAGCGCAAAACCCATTCATTAGGTACCGCCGCGCACGACTCTCCTTTGAACGAGAAAACGAGCGACCTGTCGCGTAGGTGAGTTTTGGCACTTATGGATTATTTCAAAACTAGGGCCGCTTCCGTAGTTTGTTTATATTCCAAACAAAAACTTATATCAAACTTCAAATCAATTACTTCAAACACCAAATTGTGACTTTATCGATCTCGAAAACAACGCATTAAAACTAGTAACTTCGCTTACTTACCCGGCTTCGAGTATAAAGTGGATAAGTCCATATTTGTACAGTAACAAACAACCTTGAATCTAAACTCAAGGCAAATAGCGGCGGGAAAACCACACTATGATAGTCAATTAAAATTACTGTCATGTGTGTGTCAGAGAATTATTATACTCATTACATGAGTGTGTATGCCAGTTAAGCTCATTCTCACACGAAGCGACAAATTTTCATTGCCTTGTTGATGCTCGCATTTATAAAGGCCTGTTCAAACCTACCGTGGTATTACCTACCCAGGGCGGGCGGCGGCGGCAGCGAAAGCATCGTTAGTAAGTAAATACTGCCCGGCGGGATATCTAGATCTTGATTTTGCGTGACGACATCCCGCTGCATGCTGGGGGTAGCGAATACGGCGTAGGTCTGAATATGCCTTTAGATAGGTACAATACAACTGTGAATACCTACTATACAACTGTGAATGTACCTATTCGTATGTAGTACATATACATACATTATACGATAGTGCTGCAAAGGTATTCACGAGCGTGACCCCATTTATGATACTTGGTGGTTTTAGAAGTGTCGTTTTTAAGCACCACTTCGACATGCTAAGACGAATATGTAAAATCGCAATTACAAATAGCCTGTGCTGTAATGCCTACATTGGTAACCTTCGAATAGGTAACTAAAACTTCGTCCTCTTGTGTGAGAAAAAGCTTACATTCAACACTCACAAAAGAAGTAAATTAAAATATTGTTACCAAGTCAAAGAGCAAAAAGACTCACCATTTTGTCTCCATGTTTCTTTCTAACTAGATGTGGTCTGAAGTTATCTCCGTTTCTTAGGAAATAGTAATAGGACACCAGTCTATCTAAGGGTCTTCTAATTAAGTTTATAAATATAGGCTTGGAGTTCGTACCCAACCTGCAAACAACAAATAACAGGTGTCAAATCAAAACACAATAAAACCAGCTAAGAGTGCTTCAGATTCTCACATGAAGGGTTGCTTCCGTACCATCCATCATACAAAACTTCAGCGAATTGAAGGATGGAAGCGGATTAGGACCTCTATTTGTGGCTTGTATGGGGTAGACCTATATCCAGCAATGGACATCTGTAGTCTCCTATGATCATGCAAGTGTTAAATGCGGCAACTAAGGCTTTCCTACTGACACTCTAATATTTTTTATCATCAATCTCAGAGTAGCGAAACTCAAGTGGCAGTGGGTGTGGGTAGGCCTCCCACGCGATGGACCGACGACTTAGTGAAGGTCGCGTAAATCGCTGGATGCAGGCAGCGCAAAATCGGTCATTGTGGAGATCCTTAGGGGAGGCCTATGTCCAGCAGGGGACGTCGATCGGCTGATATGATGATTAATATCAGTAACATAAGTAAAGTCTTTTACTACTGAAGATGATGTAAGCAGTACTTGCTTATGAGTGCATAGGTCATTGATAAGAGAATTGAGCTAGGTTGATTCAAAACTAGGGCATTGATCAGTATATTGATAAAAGACATTGTTTCTTTGCTTGAGTACTAATTTGTTTAAAGAATACTGTATAGAATTGTAAATTACTACCTATGTATGTTTATAGATTGTACAATAAATAACAATGTATGTATTTCACCCTCCCATGATGGAACCATTTGCCCAAAGCACAGCTTCTGTTATGGCTAGATCTGTCTGTTAAACCATTTAAAATTATAATGATGATAGGTCAGAGTTGACTTGATAGTGCTTATTTAAACTAGCTTAGACCCATAGCTTCACACACTTTTTCTGGGCTAGATTATAGCATATATGTGTAACTGTTAGGTAGTTTTGTTGTGAACATAAGAAAACAAACATCCAAACATTTAAACATCTAAAATTTCACAATTATAATATTAATGTGTCTATTAAACTGAGTTAGCTGGCCACTGGTCAAGCTTCTTCTAAGCAAGGTAAGTACAAACCTCTCAAAGTTTAAAAAAGCCATGTGCCCATGATATAGGGCCGGCTTGACTTCATCCCATCTCGTAACATTCTGAGCAAAATGATACTGATTGTTCAGCGACATGATATGACTATTCGCTGTAATGTTGATATGCAACACTTTGAAGTTATTCTTCTTGCACAGGTCATAAGCCACTCCGACAAAACTAGTTGAGCCCGTCTTTGGAACTCTGTTGTAGATGATGACAGCATCATCACCATTTTTATTCAATGCTTTGGGGAAAAACTGACGAGATTCTGTGTGCTTCTGAGCTAGTCTGTACTCTGAAAATAAAAGATGTCTTGAGTTAAATCTTGACAATAGAATATTTGAAATAGTGCTACACCAACATCCTCATATACCAAGCCATTTTGCCAGTTATAAGAAATTTAGTGACAAATGTAGAGTATGTACATACCTAAGTCACTTTATACTTTTTTGTAATTAACTTTCGATTTCTGACTGAAGTAGTATATCATATATAGATAGTATTTAGAAAGCGCATAGTTATCGTACAAGTCAATACTTACCCAGCTTTCGATAGCTATCTTCTATTCGAGCGATTTCCGACTGAAAATATAGGACCACAACAACAATAACACAGAGACACAAAAAGAGAAAGAGTTTGTTTACGTTGTACATTGCTGAGCGAGCCCCGTTTGCCGCGTTACAATGATATTTGCACTGACCCAATTATTTCTTGTTCATTCTGAATATAACATTAAAATAGGACACAGAAAATAATAAATACAACGTCGCTCTTCTTTCCTTTCCTTCCAACTTTCCTTGCCTTTGCCTTAGTGTTGCCGAGGCAGTCAAAATGAAAAAGCGCCGAACCGAACGCTTCGGTCCGTAATATTTAGCAAAAAGATACGTTTTGTAAAATATTATTATAGCAATAGCCGAAAATACAATAAGTAAGAATGTTCGACACTAATAAATCTTTATAAAAAAAATACGTTGCGGTAACGTGTAACGAAAGCATAAAGCATGAGGAGATTCCTTAACATGCATACATAAATTAGGTAGGGTAGCCAAACCATACAATACTTCATTTACAATAAAATACACAGTTAATCAAACTTTATTTCTTCGAGGAACTAACTTTATTTAGATAAAAAAACATAAAAATCGTTTATCTGAAACAGTTAGTATCTCTTATTAAATTAAAAATAAATCCGTAGGGGCCGAAACTAGCCTAGGTTATATTTCAGGATCCAGGGATTATCCTTTAATGTTTTACACTGGTGTATCAAGTAAAACATTGAACCAACAACTAAAAATAAAAGTGAAAATTAAAAATGATAAAACCTACTATTTTCATAATTCGACGGCATTTATCTTAGTGTAACTCCTACGATAGTATTATAATAATATTCTCTGCTTTTACAGGGCAAACTATGCTTAAATAAAGTGATAATTATGTGGTTCGACAGACGTTTGTTCCGAAAAGATCCGTAGAGGCTCTCAATCCACGAACCACAAAAGATCTGCATAAGTACAAAAAAATCCAAAACTGACCAAAAAGATTCGCATCGGCAACACTGCTTTGCATCGAGCGGCGAGCGAGCGAGCGAGCGATGCAGTGTTTTGAGAGCATTCAGTAACCTATTCCGGACGACAGTAAAGGACCTTAGAAGAAATAATGAGGCGTACTTTTAGCCTGTAATATTAAAGATACCGTATGTTTTTTTTTCTTACTATGTCAATTTTTGAAAACGACCTAACGTATTCCATTATACCATATTGCCTTGTCATATTTTCATTAGTTGGGCTTAGTGTAAAATACTTAGGTACACGTTTTAACTGGCTAGGCATTTTCTTTTTCAGAGTTGATTTTGGGCCCGTCATAATAGACTGGCATATTGCAAGTTTGGCATGACATCCCAATGACAACCTCTATTCTTCCACGAAAGATCTTTGCCTTTTATTGAGTTCTAAGGTTGAGGTTTCTTCTGGAAAACACCTTATTAATTGTGTGTGTGTATAGCGGCGGTTATCTATGAACAAAAATAGTGGACTTTATGTCTATGGTCTTGTCTATGGGTTCATCTATCATATCGGATAACTTTCCTCCCTCTTCCTTCATTATATGTAAATAATTGGTGCAATGTTATTAATAGAATTTTAAAGGGCACAGATGTTTACAGACTTCAAAACAAAAAGTTGCCTGCAATGCAATTCAAAGCTTTTAATAAATATAAAACAAAATTAAAAAATAAAAAACTGCATAAATAGCTACAGTATTTTCTCTTACATTTTCTTTCCTTGAATAATAATTAGGTAGGTAAATATAAATATAAATAGAATAAAATAAAGGAATATCAAATGACTAGCATAAATTGTGACGTCATATCCGAGTCATATACGAGCATAGGCAGTAAATTTTAAAAAAAGTCGTCATACATGATAAATGAGGCTTTGTAACGTCGAAATCTTATCTATGGGAGTGCCCTGTATACGAAGTATACTTACTGGTCTATGGTGTATAGTATACATATATTGTATTTGTAATAGATAATAGAGAGACCTAACAAGGAAGTTTGGCTTTTGAAATTTTTAGTTCGAAATGAACTAATTGCTACAATAAAAAATAAATACCGAAACCTATAGAACTTCTAATAGCGATTGCCCTCCAAACGGGGTCCTAAATTTTCCGGCCAATCAAAATACAACTGTTGCAGCCTTCCTGACATTTCTGGTGTGAAGGTAGGTACTGAACGCTTTCATCTCCGAAACTGACATTTGCTGTCACTGTTCATGTCAAAGTCAAGAAAAGGCGAGTAGGTGTGTTCCAAGTTTGTTCGTTCGTAGACGGAGGATTTATGCTTACCCTATCTTCGTCACACATAGACATGATTGATACTAGCTGATCGGCTGCGGTTCTGTATCAAGATTACTTGTTCCATATAAAAATAACATATAGGTATGTAGTCGAATTGTCAACCTCCTCCTTGAAGTCGGTTGAAAAATATTAGATTACTAGCTGCTGCCCGCGCCTTCGCCCGCGTTTTATCGGGTTATAAAATAGCCTAGGTATAATTATGTTATTCCAAGTCCCAAACTATACCCATACCAAATTTCAGGCTAATCGGTTCAGTAGTTTTTGCGTGAAAGAGTAACAAATATCCATACATCCATACAAACTTAGACATTTATAATATTAGTAGGATGGAGGGCCATGAGGAGGAGGGCTAGAGGCATAGCTTACTTTTATGAAAATATTATTAGAGCCATCGGCCTTCAAACAAATTTACCTATCGATAGTTCGTTAGAGCGCATAGTCTAACGCCACCTAGTATATATATTTTCTTTGTTACCTACGTCTAAGCTCTCTAAGCTCCTTCACTTCTACGGAACTGAACCGAACTGAGGTAGGTACCTAGGTAGGTAGGACCCCAGGTACTCTACTAATTTATATTTCACACTCCATGCTTTGTTAAAAGCACTTTAAACGTCATGTGTGTAACCGTAACCAAAAGGAAGTGATTATAGCAATGGCCGTCGCCAAGGGGTGGCAGTGGGGGAGCAGCTGCACCCCCTATAGATTAAAAAATGTAGAGAGTGAAATGCGAACCAAAGTTGTAAGACAACTCACGACTTGCTTGACCGATAATTCCCGCATTAGGTAGTTACACATCTCGTAGCGCTCGGCGAAAGTGGAGGGAGGTTCTGCGCAGGTGTAAAACGGTTTAATCTACTAATGCGCATCAAGGTCAGCGCTATTAAACCATGACGCGACATGTACCTACACTAATTTATTCAATAGTAAAGAATAATAATTATTATTTCCATGATCACGGGCCATATAGGGACCCGGTCCTTTGGGAGGCATGTGTGGGGCCGAAGCCAACAGCACAGAGGCCCTTTATGAGAATTAATGTAAAGGCGAGAGCTAAACATAGCGGGTATCATCCTTGGTTGCACAATATGATACACCCGAAGATGATACCCGCCAGGTGTAGAGACTATTGCAAAGGAAAATGAAAATAACAAAAAAGCCATGTTATTTTGGTGGATGGACTGGGTAATTGGGCTATGGGGGAGACTATGGACGCCCGCCATAAACATACTCTCAATACTGTTACAAGCGGCAGACGGTGGCTTGCCGAATGCTGGATAGGTTCCTCAAAATGTTGGCGTAAATGCCGGTAAAGGAACAACATCGGTGCAAACGACTAAGGGGTGTCGAGAGGTGCGGCCCCGATTTCACCATCACGAAGACACGTGAGCGGGCTTCCTCGTTTAGACACTTCCACCCCCGAGTCTACATCCTAAGATGCATCTCTCGCGACTCCACTCCGACCGACCAATGAAGGCAAGCAAGAGGTGGGGATCTGGTTCTCTTGGGATACCACTCCGCAAGCGGAGACGAGAACCAGGAACTTCCCCGGGAGCACTCGGTATACCCGTGGTGTCACTCACCAACAGCTCGCCACAAGCTGCCCTGCAGGTTATTATTATTAATTATTAATCTAATAATTATTATTAGAGACAAATTAATACTAGTCTTTTTAGTAGATAATAAAAGTTTTAAATAAAATTATTTTATTACCATGGGCTGGACAAGGCTGACCGTCATACATAATAGGTATTTGTGTGTGGATCTAAATTGAATTAGCCTCGCCCACCCGCGATCACCTGCCATGGCGTATTGATTATTTATTTGTCTTTTGAATGTCGAATTTGGTTTATTGTCGGAGGGAACTACGGTTTTGTCAACCTATTGTTGGTGTTTAGGTACGAGAAGGCACGTTTTCTAGGTTTCTTGATTAAACCACAGACCGTGATTATACCCATTTATTTGGATTATTTATACCATATAAATAATCAGACAGACGTAAATAATCAAAGCCTACCTACTCCATCAAATCTCAAGTAATCAATATCTTCGCTTATTCGGAGCCCGTAGATGATGGGAACTTAAAGAAAAGAATAGAATATTTATTTATTTATTTAGATAAGTTTGCATAAATAACTCTGTATTTAGTCCTAGGTACTTAAACAATGTTTTAAAAGTTTTTACAAATAAATATGCTTATATTGCACCATTAAATCAGCGTTGGTTTGTATTGGTGCTCACATTCGTTTTATACTTATGTTTATATGAGATTGTGTTTGGATAGTACAACGAATAGTACAAGACAAAACTCAACTGAAAACTTCTGCAAACAGATAAGTACCTAGGTAAGTATGACGGCTCGTACTTTCTGACCAGAATTAAAGTACATGTAAAGTAGTTAAAAAAAAAATTAAAAAAGAAATTATTATGATTGATTATGGTATCTTTGTAGAAAATACTTACCTATACTACCTAGCAGCTTGGTAGGATGGTAGTCATAAACATGAGTTCACCTTCATATTTTATAAGTAGGTTAGTAGTAGGTACCGTAATTAATTAAGCCAGAGCGACATTACCGCAGTGTGATTAAGCTCTTAAAAGAAATACTCAAAAAAGTTGTGGAAAGAAAAAAGTTGATACAAGGAAGCGACCTTTTAGTTTGGTAAAAATACAGGGTATTTGTACTCTAAGAAAGAAAAAAGTTGGTACAAGGAAGCGACCTTTTAGTTTGGTAAAAATAAAGGGTATTTGTACCTACTCTAGGTAGCTTTAAGTACCACCGTAATTAAGTAGGTAAGCCAGAGCAACACACTCGTAGGTACATAATTGCAGTATGATTATGGTCTTGAAAGAAATATTTTTTAAAAGGTAAGTCAGTACCAGGAAACCGCTCTTTTATTTTGTCAATAATACAGTGCAAGACCGCCCACTCAATGGACCGACGACATTGTAGCGGTCGCAAGGAGTCGTTGGATGGAGGTGGCTCAGGACCGCTAATTCGTGGCGTTGTTGGGGAGGCATATGTCCAGCCGTGGACGTATACGGACTGATGATAATGATAATGATGACAGGGTAAAATAAATTATAGACATTCCTGGATTGCTCGCCGCCCCCAGCCACGCTGCCCCGCGCCGCCCCGCGTGCGCAAATAGAGCTGACTTGACATTAGTTCCCGCCAAAAGTGGGCCAATGTGCGCTTCATTTAGGAAGCTATTTACAGTTTGATTTTGCAATTATACCCAGGTGGGTAGGATAAGCTATTTTCCATGTCACAGAATGTAGAAAGATAATTTTCGATTTGTTCAAAATAGTTCGATCGATATGGCGTCGTATTGCCAATGTCAAAAAACAACGAAGAAGTTAGTGGCTGCACCACCAAAATAAAGTAAGCAGTTATTAGAGAGCACAATCCCTCATAAATAGAATAGGAAATGAGAAACGACAAGGGTAGTAAAGCGATATTAATAGCACTCGAAACGAAACAACGCTTCAGAGTTATTTCCGAGTTTCAAATTCCATCCCTAAGTAAGTAGCCATGTAAAGCCGACTATTACCTTTCCGAAATTGCAGGATTCCTACCAGATACGCAATTATTCATTTAGTTTTTTTGTGTGAATTGGTAGGTGGTACTTTAATTTGGTGTGTACCGACATTCACCGAAACGTGACACGCAATTGCGTTTTTATTGGATAGTTAAAATTGGTTAAAATGCATAAATTAAGTCTGTAGACATTTAGTTTTTTCAAAACACTCAAATTGCCTACACATTTATTCAAAATCTATGAGAAGTTTAGCGATCTATGACGTTGACTATAGATGGGTAGTATTCAATTAGAACGGTCGATTAAATAAGGACTAAAACGAATTAATTAAGATAAAATTATATATTCAAACAGTTAAAAATATCAAATAAATATATTATAATTAACACTTGAACAATGTTAAATTTCAAATAAAAAAGTAAGTATACCTACTCATATTCAGATTAATGGTACTTTAATATAACCCTGTATTTCTCTATAAGCGAATGTATATTCTATTGAGAAATAAATAAATTCTAAAACCGTAAACTGTTAGGTACCCTAACTATAAAGAAAATTGATTCAATCAATACTGGCTAGCCACTGCTACACTACAGGCATGGAAATAATTGCTACTTTTAAATCATTATCCATGCTATTTATGATATGTTCCATGCCTACTACACTATATAATAGCTCTATATTACAATAATATAATACAGCACAGCAGCCAGCTCTACCTAATCCAGTCGGTCTCTCCCGCCCGTTGTGTGTGCACGTTTATTTATATCGTGCCCTTCGCGAACGTTTACGGAACTTTACATTACGTTTCGTTACAAACAATAATATTAGCTAATGATAATAGAATTTAAAATGGTATTTTTATTATATTTTGAAGTTTATTTATTCCAAATTTAAATAAAGAGTTCAAGTCTGATCTAGATTTGAAAATAATTTTTATTAATGTTATCAGGAAACTAGATATATCTTTGTTAAACGAGATTAAGCTGATGCAAAGGCTCTGTAACAAATAAGGTAAAAACTACACCTAACATGGAAGTAGACCGGATCCTCTACATCTTCGGAAGCTTCACCAGAAAGAAGGACAAGCGCAAATCTCTGGACCAATCATCGATCAGCGCTGGAAACAGCCCCCTCAGGGCTCGTCCAATCAGCAGTCTGAACATAGCCCCCAGAACTTCAGCTTATGATGAGAAAGGGAGAGACAAGATTGTGAAGGAATGGGAGTGCAGGCTGTGTGGGAAAGCATTAGCTGAGCCCAGGGTGCTTGGATGTCTGCACAGCTTCTGCACCAGGTGTCTCCAGGATTTGCCGCAGGATGGCGCGGAAGTGTGGACGGAAGACGGAGGTAAGTAACGGAGTCCTAAGGGCTTTTTGAAATGTGAAATGTGAACATATGACCACTGCGGAACATGTCTCTCCAAATAAGGGGAGTTTTGCCATAATAACACGCTTGGCAGGCAGACTAGTGATCGCAATGGAGGTGTTAAGAATACACGGACAGAAGCTGCTGCCCGTCCTCTGGTAGGTTCTCTTGGTCAGCTCTTACGACATCCGCAGGCTGAGGCTTAGGGGTCAAATCCGCATCCGTTTTTTTTTTTGTCATAACAAACAAATTAAAACCGATGCCATGCTATAATAATTTTGATAAATTCTTGTGCAGCACCGCTAAAAAGTTTCAAACCTTTTTGCTCGCTTCGTTGCCATTATTTCTTTTGATTTAGCTTTCATAATTTCTAAAAATGTTCGGCTGACAATCGCAAAAAGTTTCCTGATTCGCTATTTTAATTATTATTTTAACTTTACGTAACTCGAGCTCGCTTGTCGTCGCCTCAAAAATTTGAGCGGCTCTATTCACTCGCCGCCATTGTCTTTTACTTTTCGTTATGTTGCCGGAAAAATCACAAAAATTTCGTAGCTCGCTCTACTCGCCGTTATCATTACTTAATAGTCTTTATTGCTAACCCTGCCAAACTAATCTGGTGAACTCAGACAACCACCCCGCTAAAAACGCAGAAGCATGAAAATTCTCGCGTCATTTTCTTGTTATACCAACTTTGGTTTATGCTACTTTTTTAACATTTTCGATAACTGGCGCCTGTAATGGTTGTGTGGCCTGGAGGGCAAGTCTGGCAATATATCTACTCGATAAATATGGCAAGAAATATAAAATATCGAGTGATAAACAAGCGTATACTCAAAATCTGCAATAAGATATTTATCGAGAGTTTTTCTTTGATGAGTTGCTCGTTAAGTCGCAGGACAATGCAGTTTTTGGCAGTACTCAATATTTATCACATGATATTTTTATCTCGTGATAATGAATATCACACGATAAAATATCACATGATACGCGAAATTGGCTGGATATTAGTTGCTCACGGGCGCTACATGGGCTAGAGCCGCCCCTGCTCAGCAGGGCCTGCTCATCGTCATTGTAGCCCAACCTCTAGAACGCTATGCCCTCTTGAGCCAAATGCATTAAAGATCAGCCTATCAGCTCATATTAACCTACTGGACGTCCATTGTATCAAATTGATGGCTTATAAAAGAACCATAAAGCAGTTTGATGGCCTCTCCAGATACACTAATGCCATCACTCTTCAAACATTTGGTTGCGTGGAATTAAAACTGTCTCTCGCTTTATTTATTTTGCTAAGAAAAGCTGCCGATTGCATCATTAGGCAGTTAAAATTTATTAAAACACTTTGCAACAATAATAGACTTGTATTGTACAAGTCGATTCCAAAGAAAATTACAATCAATAGAAACAAACTCAAACTAGTATTTCCAATAGAAAAAAAACCCTTCCTACATGGGAGACCATCCACTCGATGATGGACCGACGACATCGTAGCGGTCGCAGGGAGTCGATGGATGGAGGCGGCTCAGGACCGCTATATGTGGCGTAGTATGGGGGAGGCCTATGTCCAAGAGTGGACATGTATGGGCTGATATGATGATGATGATGATTTACAATCGAAACAATTGAGCCAACAGCAGACTGTTGCATAACAGAAGTCTTATTAAGATTTCTGTGGTTTCAAATAATAGATTCAGAAAAATTGTGTACGTAGTCTATGTATGTATATATGTAATTTAGTTAATAATTACAGAGCGATTCTTTAAAAAAGGGATAAGGATCTATCTTCTTCCACTAGTGGACAAAAAATTGAAGTGAAGAGAATATCAATAACACCTTATTTCTTATTTGATAATAATAACTATGTTTATAGTATACAATTTGACTTGTCTAAGTGCTTATTTTGTAAGCCTAAAGAAATAAAGTTATTGATTCTGATTCTATCTACTTTTTACTACAAAGTTGATTAGAGAAGGCTTAAAGAAGAAATAAAAATGTGTAGATACTTAGTAGAAATAATTATTTGCTAGCGTTTGCTTTTGCTAGGCAAAGACTTCTTTTAACTTCTACTTCTATACCTCGCGATTTCACGTAGTATCAGGCCGTGATACCATCATATAGACGTATCGTAACCATATGTACAAAGCTCGTCTCTTCGTGGGCTTTCCACGGCAGCGGGTGGACTTTGTTGTCGATAAATATTTACGAGAACAGACCGCTCTTACCTAATTTTATCGACAACACTAAACACCAGAGACTAAATCAGTGCTTATATAGCTGCTGCATTTATAATATAATTCTTCAGGGAAAAACGAACATATCTGGAGGTAGAAAATTAACTACTAATACTGAAAAGGTAGGTAAAAAATAGACTAGATTAGGTAGCTATAGTCGCTGCAGTAAGGTGTTAGAGAAGCCTGTACAATGCTATGCGTACTAGTGACCTAGCCTCATTTTAGCAGAGCTATTAGGGCGAGTCTACATCAATCTAACGATGCGAATTAATCTTCTATTGGAGAATGTCAATAGAAGATTATTGAACGGAATTACTTTTGTCATTTTTACAATCTTTATTTCCTTTCCGAATTAGGTACCATTTTTACTATTTTAACTGTTGTCTTTTATTGTGTATCTACGCATTTTAATTGCAACCCATAATTTGTTCACGCTATATACATACATAGAACTAAACACTATACATAAGACAAACTTAATTCTGTTATTTTGCGTAAGTATTAATGATTTTTTTCGGGTATCTTTATAACTACATAGTATAAAACAAAGTCGCTTCCCGCTGTCTGTCTGTCCCCGAGCTTAGATCTTTAAAACTACGGAACAGATTTTGATGCGGTTTTTTAAATAGATAGACTGAATCAAGAGGAATGTTTATATGTATAATTTATTATCAGCATTGCACCCGTGCGAATCCGGGGTGGGTCGCCAGTTAATTAATAAATCGCTTACTAGATACATAATAGAATATGAGAAATTATGTAATTATGCTTTCTAAAGGTTCATGCTTTTTGAAGAAACAGGGATTTTGGAAGAGCTTAGGTCTTTTAAAAATCCTTAGAGAGGAAACTTTGTTTGTTTGTTTTTGTCGCATTATATTTGATGTCCAAAATCCTACTAATCCTAGTCCTAACTATATCTTATATATAAAATTCCCATGTCACAATGTTAGTTACCGTACTCCTCCGAAACGGCTTTACCGATTTTTACCAAATTTTATATGCGTATTCAGTAGGTCTGAGAATCGGCTACAATCTATTTTCCATACCCCTTGTAATCCAGTGATAAGGGTTGAAGGCAAAACAACGTTTGGCGGGTCAGCTAGTAATGTTATGAATGCGTAAGTAACTCCGTCTGTCTATCTGTTACCTTTTCACGCCTAAACGGCTGAATGGATCTTAATGAAATTTGGCAGGGAGGTGGATGGTATCCCGGGGACGGACATAGGGTACATGAAAAGTGCGTGCAAAGCCGCGGGCAGCAGCTGGTATTAGATATATCGGGTTATTGGTAATTCACTGACACTCCGTGAACTGCAGGATCTACCATCATCAAGTACACGTTCGTGAAGATGCCAGACGCCGGTCTTATTTCTTTTTTTTTGTGAATCGTCGTTGATGGTAAATGAAAAACCACGTTTATGCAGAACCATATGAATTCCCAACCCACTATAGACTGATCTTTCACCCCCGCACGTATTGTTAATTCAGGGCAGAGCCGGTTTTAAGTTTTGTTTCAAGTAAAACTCTCTAAAGATCGATTAAGTATTGGATGGAAGGGGTACCCCTTCCATCGATAATATCTACTAACAATAATATTTATATACAATAATATTTATATCCATCAATAATTTATACTAACGAATACTATATCTACTAACAAAATATCCTTACTAATATTTTATATAAGAAAGTAACTCTGTCTGTCACGTTTTCACGCCAAAACTACTGAACCGATTTAAATGAAATTTGGTACACAGATACTTTAGAGCCTGAAAAAGGACATAGGTACTTTTAAAGGGAAAAAATGGTTGTTAGGGGTTGAAGGGTTGTATACAAGTATCGTCATTTATTTTTTAAGCCTGTTAATTACATAGATAGGTATAAATAAAAATTTCATTTTCAGTTTCAAGGGGGTACAATTTCAAAGGGAATAGGGAATGAAAATTTGTATGAAAATCACACTGTCACTATTCCAAGCGAACGAAGTCGCGGCGTGTTCGTGATGATCAAAACAGCAGATCCTGAAGTTGACGCAGTGTCAGTAAATTTGACGCAGTATCAGTGATTTACCTACCGATAAATAACCCTGCAGAGACCAATAGGTAGGTATTTGATCTTCCCGGCGGCGGCGGTGCGGCGATTTAAAAACTCATCTCGAGGTAAATATGCATGATTTAAAAAAAAAAATTGTCAATGATCAGCAATATTCGGCGTTTATCCTATTTCCTAGCTGAAACGATTTAATTAGACCACATGTTTTGTTTACGACACCTATCTACAACTAGCTGTGTTATTTTTAGAAGCTCATTGATGCAAACTCAAACAGGAACTCTACTAATGCGCCCTGAATAGACGAGCCACCCCGCGCGAATGACAGACTGACAAACAAATAAACGTTTTATTACATTAGTATATCCAGCGAGTACATACCCGCTGAGTAAATCAAACATAGGTACTATGTACCCAGCCTTATTACACTGGCGATATACAAGCAATTTAAAAGTTCGCGGCGATGTCGTTCTCGGTTCGTCGTCGTCGTCGCGGCGGCGGCGGGGCGGCGCGCTTGCTGTGTCGTCGCGGCGTGCTCGCTGTGTCGTCGCCTCGCTTTAAAATCCCTCACAAATCGCCAGTGTTAGAAAGCTATCAACTAATGCTAAAATATTTAAGTTATATATCTCGTTATATGTAGGTATATTGTTTTGACTGTGAAATGTGTTTTCTCTTTAAAAAGGTCCTAACTAATCCAATGTCAATCAGCACAAAAGTTTTCAAGTTTTTATCTACCTTTAAGAATTGCAACTCACAAGAGAATGCAACCAGGTAGGACAGATTAGAGGCAGAAAGCATAAATAAACTGAGAGAGGTCTATAGGTAGGTACCCTTGCCCACCAATGGGTTGCTAAACGGCCGAAATGTCTCATCTCCAAGCATCTAATATACAGATTGTAGGTATATACCTAGTTCTTTCTTCTACATTTTGTGAATGGATTCTGTGTCTAAGCCTAGTAAGTCTAGACACAGAGTAAATAATACTAGTATTGAAATAATACTAGTATTATTTCAATATCTACCTACGTGCCTATTGATCTTGCACTTGATCTACGTACAAGTAGGTAATGCTGATTTTAGCAAATGATTCACACGCAAGGACGGTGCTAAACGTTAACGAGTCTTCCGGAACGGGAATACTTTCATTGCCAAGTCGACTCAGCGATTTGTCACGTTTCTATTTTTATCGAGCGGAATATCAATCACGGCAAATTATGAAATGTGTTGTGTTTGTTTACGTTTTGCTGTTATTTCAAACACTGCCGGGCAGGCCCTCCGTAATGTAATGAAAGCAGAATGAAAGCCGTAATTTCAAAATAAACGACTCCATTCAAACCACCACAATGGATTCGAGACAATTTAATTTTAAATTACGGCTTTCATTACATTACCGACCAACAGGTAGTCCTAACAACCCATACAACCCTTTTAGACGCCGCAACCGCGAATAAAATGACTGTATGGGACACTTTTCACTTTCTTGCAGAGGCTACAAGAAACAGTTGAGGCATACTTTGACTGGTTTCTAAAAGCTTACGTATTGATTTGTCACTGCTCCGACATATTCAAATTCCTAGTGGTTTCTTTTTCACTTCTTCCACTAGTGGACAAAAAATTGAAGTGAAGAGAATATCAGTAACACCTTATTTCTTATTTGATAATAATAACTATGTTTATAGTATAAAATTTGACTTGTCTAAGTGCTTATTTTGTAAGCCTAAAGAAATAAAGTTATTGATTCTGATTCCTCACGTCAAGCTGTTCCTGTTACTTACGAACCCGGACTTAGATAGAGCCAATTCTGGCGTCAACAATGCCGGTTACGAACTTGCGGTTTCGTATGCAGACGGAAGGGTTATGGTTATGGTTATGGTGAGTGTACTCTTTTGTCCGCACTGAGACTCCGGTTGGTCCATTGTGCGTGGTTTGTTTTGCTAGTATAACCAGCCTAACTCCGTCCAGAAGCGCAGAATCTTCCTGGGATCTTCACAGGCTTCGCGGAGTGACCTCGGGTGGTCGAGGATTTCGTGTCGTTGCGCTGTTACTCCCTCGCATTCCAAGACTACGTGGGCAGCTGATTCTTCGTCGCTGAGGCACCCCCTGCAGAGAGGGCTATCTGTTGCTCCGATGGTGAAGAGGTGTTTGTTTAGTGGACAGTGCCCTGTGAGTGTACCCACTAGGACGCGTAGGTCTGTTCTGGTCAGGTTCAGTAGTCGCTTAGTTAGTCTTGGTGAAGCAGATGGAAGCGCAGCTCTAGCCTGGCGGCACTCTTGCAGACATGTCCATCGTTTTCCGTGCGTTTCTCTGGTTTTAAGTCTTATCCATGTTCGGAGTTGGGAAAATGGCAGGGGGAGGAACGGAGGGGGGCCGATTGTCGGCGTGTCCGAACCTTTCCGTGCCAATTCGTCGGCGGCGTCGTTACCTAATGATCCGCTATGTCCCTTGATCCATTGAAGGGTTATCCTGTTATTAGAGGAGATCCTCTCAAGTGCCAAGTGACATTCGTGCACGAGCTTGGAGTTGCAGCTGTTCCCTGCCAAGGCCTTGAGTGTAGCAGCACTGTCAGACAGGATACGCACGCACTGGTTGTCTATATCCCTTCTTTGCACAGCTGTGGCTGCCTCGGTTATAGCTGCACATTCAGATTGGAATATAGAGCTGTGTCTGCCTAGGGAAATTGATACACTGATATTGAGGTCCATTGAGTGAATCCCTGCTCCCGTGCCCGTATCGGTCTTAGAACCGTCCGTGTATATTCTTACTTCGTGGGTGCCTGATTCATCTCTTTGGTCTTCATGTAGTTGTATATGATAGTGTTTGTTTTGTATTGGTTTGCTGGGTATTCTATCACAGGGGGCTGCTAGGAGAGGTTCATAGGCTAGGGCCCTGTCCAGGATCTGTGCGTGTACGTGATCTGACGGAAGGGTTTGTACTACCTCAACAATCTAATAGCTTCCTTCCCCTTCTCATATCGTTACAGGATCAATCCAGTTGGATCCCGGGGAGTCACGGTCGGGATCTGGCGCGGGGTCCGCAGGGTCGGGCTACGAGAGCCTTCGGCACTCCGGCTCCGATGGCAGCTGGGACCCCAAGCCCAGAAAATATGGCATCTTTACGAGAAAGGTAGAACGAACTCTTCAAGGTACCTTTCCTTCGGTCTCCATTTTAATCGATGGTGTGTAGCATCATGCTCGTAGTTCGTTACAATGGACCAAAAACGCAATGTTAGCAGACCACCTAGGTCGCTATATACTTTTATGATTTAACGAGGATTGGCCTTAGAGTAGCATAGAGTAGAGTACGCACACCTAGGTACGTTTTGATCATGTTAATGATGAAAAAAATGTGATTCTCGTTTAGTTTGAAGTCAACGATGTAAACAAAATGTACAGAATTATATACAAAACCGACGATTGGTACTATTGGCATGTGTTTCCCAGTAGGTAAGTAATAGAGTTACTCCGGATTCGTCCCGCTGGCTCTGGTCCAAACTAGTCCGAATACGGAAAATCAAATTCAGTGCTGATTTCATTCCAGATTCGTCCTATTTTAAGGACTCGCAACTAGACACTTCTCATTTAAGAACAACTAAACTCGAATTAAAGCTCATAATTCTCCAATCGATGTGTCAGGATTTAGTGAAGTAACAGTAACACGTTAGCTGTCCATGCCCTACATATAGGTCATTGTGACGTTAGCCGCCGTTAGTGACGTTCGTGCCCTACATGTAGGGCATGCCTCCATTACATATAGGGCACTGGGCGTACCGTGCTAAGGAGCAAATCGGCTGGGACAGTTAACGTGTTAACTAATCTGTGGTTTAGTGATAACCAAGCATTTCAAACCTATTTTTCCCTCTTATATAGAGCAAGGTAGAGTCTATTTGGTTTCTTGTTCATTATTCCTAATGAGTTTCTGTTCCAGGTATCAGGAAAGAGCGCATCCTACATCCTCTGTCCGACATGCGGCCACGAGACCCTGCTACCACTCGGTGGAATAGCAGCTTTACCGTTGAACTACGTGCTGCTGAGGAAGATGACAGCAGCGCAGGAGGACGGGGTCAACGTGCTGTGTGACCTCTGCAGTAATGATAATAAGGTATGTAGGTACTTACTAGGTGATATGGCAGGCATCAAGGAGGAAAGACATGGACCTACGAGACCCTCCTCCCACTTGGCAGCTCTACCGTTGAACTATGTATGTGATGCTGAAGCATCAGTTACAGCCATGGATCACGCGATGATTAAAGCATAAGAATTAGTTACAAGACAGCGTGTAGGTAAAACTGCTGAAACGTCAGAAATATTTACGGAGAGTATCCTAACGATATTTACGGAGAATACCCCGTGGTCTTCTTAATAAAACAAGCTAAATAATTGCGATTTAAATCGGAAATAAAACAATGCTTTTTACCGAAGCTAAAATGCTAAAAGCTTCTCAGACGAAAACCAGACGAGATCTCTCTCAAGTGGTCTATCAAACAGATCCAAAGAAACACTAACGATCATTAGCTACTGATTTTAACGTAGAGAAAAACTTGCTGCTATCATGGTCTGATTAAAACCAAAAGCTACATCACCCTTAAACTCAACCGCAGCAAAAGAGCAATAAGATTCCCGCAATGGACAAACTCCACACAAACTAGGTATGTAAACGACTGTTACCATTTATTTTAAGACTCGCACGTGGGGATTCATTCATCCGTACGAATTCGCCCGAAACACGAACTATTTCCACAAATCACCATTTTAGTGTTATGCTACGTTAAATATTGCTTTGTGGTATTTACAGGGATATCCATCAATTTCCGAATGATTGGAAGCATGTGTGAGTCTTGATTTATTGTTTTTGATACGTTTGAAAGCAAGTAGAGTCACCCTGAGTGGTGCCTCGGAGCTTGGTAACCGGTGCGGACCGCCCGCGCTCCCCGCCCCCCACTTACGGCCCTAGTGATCCTAGGTACGTACAGTCAGCAACGATAGTCCATGAACACATCCAACATTACAAAACATCTCAACGTGACAAGAGTAAACAACGAAATTTTCTTGTTGTACGATTACAAAAATCGATGAACACAAATTTTCCAAAAGTAACTGAACCTTTTTTAAAACAAATTTTACTCTGTTATTATATTTTTGTCACGAGTGTTGTACACAACCAACTCGTTCTTGACCTACCTAGGTACCTATTAAATTTTTACCCGACTAGCATCGAAGGCGGCCTATTGGTAAACTTTCGCACAGCTTCTTATTTGACGTCAGGCTCCTATATATCTATGTATGTACTGACTGTCTTCCAAATAAATAAAATAAATAAATAAAATAAAAATAAATAAAAATAGAAAAACTATTACCTTTGGTACCTTTCTAATGCAAATACAACGAAAGAACCTTGAGTTAGGTACCCCTCGGTGTAGGTAGTACTATTAGTAAAATATTCGCAACAGAATTGCGAGATTCATGAAAAATATGTATATCAATGTTTACAGGCAGAGAGCAGATGCAACCAATGCCTGGTCAGCATCTGCTCATCATGTGGCGAGTCCCACGGCAGGCAGAAGGCTACTTCTCGACACTGTCTTCTTCCGATAGACCCGGCTCCACCAAGCTACTGTAGTCAGCACCCGCGAGCCGAGCTCAGCATCTACTGCGCTACTTGTCAGCAGGTCACTTATGTACACTACATTACACTTTATTGCACACCAAGAAAATAAAAATATACATGAAAAAAAATATAACATACTTGCACAATGGGCGGCCTTATCGCTCAGAGCGATCTCTTCCAGACAACCTTGGGATGGACACAAAGCAGTTGTACATGTGTAGACAGTGGCGAATTTCTTAAATAAACAATACCCACACACAATACACATTATAAAATACAATATAATAATAATACATACCAACTTTTGTAAATAAAAAATATATGCATCAAAAACTAACAATTTATGACTGAAGAAAGATAGTGTTCATAATGTTCATATAGACCATATTCTTAAATACAGGGAGCGACTTTGCGTGTCTGTAATGTAGCTCTACATTATATTTCTTTGTCCTTAAATGTTTTTTTTAATCCTTCTAATCACCCCACTGGAAGGTTAAGCAGAGCTTGTGTTATGTTTAAATCGTATTTTTTTATTGAAATCACGCTGTATCAATCTGTTGGGAAAAGGAGGTTAGGCTTACCAACGCAGTTTTGGCCGACGCGCAGCTTCCTATCCTGCTTGACGTGCTATTTAGAGAATATTATATCTTCCCATTACTTATAAAGATCTCGATGTACAGGTGATATGCCGGGATTGCTGCGTCATATCCCACAGCGGGCACGCAGCATGCGGCGCGACACGCGCGACGGCGGAGCGCGTCAGACGGATTCGCGACGCAGCGCAACGCGCGCAGCACGTTCCCGAGCATGTTGCGCTGGCTACGCGCGCCTTGCACACACAGGCTTATGAAATAGACGTGAGTGGGGTACAGATTGACTGAACAAGCAAATGACCCACACGATCGAAAGTGGCATAACCCACGCCTAAAAGTGTCCGCAATTTACATCCCTTCTCCTTGGCTGACGATTATTGTTTTCTCGATACATTTTGAGCCTTGAAAACTTTTGAAATCAAATGCATGAGTGGTTCATCTCGATATTTCGGCATGAACTTCTCATATTAGCATGAGCTAAAATGATAGAATCACAGTATTTGGAATGGACTACGGTTATTTCATTTGACCTTCCCCGTATTTCCAGTCTGAAGCAGCCAAAGTGGAAGCAGAGATCCAAGCGTGGGCGGAGCAGTACCGGCGGGCGGTGGAGGCTCATGGTCGAGCGCTGTATACTGCAGCGACCAGGGCCCGGCAGAAACATCGACAGAGGGTCGAGGAAACGCATCGACAGCTGGAGGATAGGGCGAGACATGCTAGAGAGGCCGTGTTGTTTGCTGATGAGGTATAAACTGATGACGCGTTAGTTGTTTATGGTAACTATGGTCGCCGAGGAGCTGTAGGTACGGCGGGCGGTGAAGCATCCACATCAAGCTGGACAGGGCACTAAGACACTCCTCAAGAGTGGCCGATGTGCAACAGTAGATAAGCTTACGAATACATTAAAAAGTTGGACTTCAACGACGACTTCGATCTCAATAGGAGAAACTGAATAGCTAGCAGGTCTTCACTTGGATACGTTTTTAATAGTTTCTCAGTAACTAACAACCTAACAAGGTAGAGGTTTCATGTTCGCTTCTTTACTTTACCTTAAAAAGAATGAAGGGAACAAAAAATCAAAGTGATCACTTTTACGTAATTACGTTTTAGTAATTTTAATTTAGTGACGTGTCCAAGAGTCCTGTGAGGTCTAAAGGAAATAAAGCACTGAGTTTTTGAGTTTTGAAAGTAGTTTTAGTATCAAACGAACTCTCTTCCAGCTCCTCGCCACAGGCAAGGAATCCGAAGTCCTCTCACTCAGCGGTCCAGTACTCCGTCGTTTGGAACTCCTGACGGAGACTCCGGCGGGCGACGCTCCCAAGATGGAGCTCCGGTTTGCGCCCAAAGCACCAGCTTCTATGGACTCCACGCTCGTGGGGCGGCTGCTGACGCAAGCGCCTGATCCGGCCTGCTGCATGCTTAGAACTGATGGTAACTTTTATCTTGTTTTCTTTCTCCATATACTTTTTTTTTTAATGTTTTGAGGCATTAGATGTCTATAATGACAAAGATAGTGAAAGTAGATGATGTCTATTGTAAATCATGACTCTCCGACTTTCGTGAGACGTTGCGAATACCTACTTTTCGTGAGACATTGGCCATATGCGCGTTTTCGTGAGACGATGGGAATACTTTTCGTGAGACGTTGCGACTGAGCACGTCTCACGCGAGACGTTGGGAATGACTCTAATTTTATTGTCTTCGTCGGACCGCTTTTCGGCAGCGAAAGAACTTTTGCGGGACATTCGTTGGGATGGTTTTTTAGGACCTATGTACCTAATATAGGTACACATAGGTATGCCATTATGGTTTGGTTTAAAATTTTAAATAAGCATTATTTTATTGAAACAGTGGAATTACCACCGACTTTGCAAATCTCATCATTTTGTAATCCCTATGTTTGCGGATTCGCGTTTCCAAAATTAAACCGGAAATTACCTAATTTTGCTTTACTAACAGGTCTCCAAGATCTTCGTGTGAACTGCCAACATGAAGTGACTATGGAGCTCCGGGACAGCAGCGGTGAAAGAATCTGGTGTGGAGGGGAACAGGTATAACTGAACCTTTCCCACAGAATACAAAACTTACTACATAGATAAATTATATGTCTATGTCTACTTAGGTAGCCCTTTGATATAAAATTAGATATTATCAACAAATACTGGGGCCAAATTCTATCAACCAATAGTTTTACTATGACAATGGTATCGTCAAAAAATCGTCTATAGATGAAAGAAACGATATACATTGTTATTGGTGAAGCGATTTATTTAGTGGAATTTGTCCTCTGAAATGAAATAGACACACATTGTTTTACATACATTTAAAATAATGGAAAACGCAACAACAGGTCCAACCAGGGCTACATAAAGAACAAACAAATATTCCCAAGAATAACGCCAGACATTTTATTTAGAAAATGAGTGAGTCACTCGTAATTAGATTCTCACGCTACTTGCAGGTGTGTGGTTTCTTCCGCCGTCAAGACTCTAGCGCCCGCCCAGCGTCAGCCTCGGTGACAGACCGTGGAGACGGCTCATACAGTGTCTGCTTCACTCCGCCCGCCCCAGGGGCATACCTGCTTGCTGTAACGCTGAACAACATCCCTATACAGGTGAATTTCCACCGCCCTCCCTGCGTCAGATATGGTGACTAATGTTTTGTTTGACTAGTTGAAGTAGATTTTCTCCTATCAGATCTGAAGATATCGGCATTTTAACGAGCTGAAACTGCTGAAAAACGTAGCCACACCAAATACACGCCAGTTAAATTGCACAAAAGGCCACTTTGCCCACCATATTTTTAACTCCGAAATGTTATCGCTTTAAATTATTTATCTACAGGGCAGCCCTTTCCCCTGTTGTGCCCGCACTGCGAAGACGCATCCAGGACAGTTCCACTGCTGCGCTTTCTGCTCCTCCGGGGGGAAGCGCGATGCGACCTGCGGCTGCGGGGCGACCATGCCAGGAGGATATAAAGGTAAACACTTCTTTCTCTTATAAATACCTAGTTCCTCAGGTATTTAGGAATCACAAGGCGTCTCACCCGTTGTTCATTATCCTTTGATAATGTACTGCTGGAATTCGTCTATTTCCAAAAGCCGCGAATAGACGTACGACTAAATAAGAGTGGTAATTGAGAATGTTTTTATTCAGGCCTCCTCTAATGAGCGCCCTGTCTTTAGATTGAGGGATCCAAGATCTACCAGCAGTATTTCGCACATGGTCATACCTACCACCTGGTCGAAGTTCTGCTAACCGATCACATCACCATGACAATACAAGTTGTAGACCTCATTTGAAAAAAGAAAAAATACTTACACTTCCCTCATTATACAGATATATTTAGGAAATATCACTTCTTGTTCGCAAACATCTATCCTACTTCAAATTCAACAAAAGCGCGCGGCGCGTAACGATAAGTTAACTCTCCCAGAACGCAAACTAGAAATATACAAAAACAACCCTATTTTGGGACTGGAACCTTGGTCCTGTTTGTTTTAGTCTTGATGCCGTTATTACTGGTGTATATTTTCCAGGTTGCGGACACGGCCACACCGGCTGGCCCGGTTCGCGCCACTGGTCGTGTTGTGGCAGCACTGACCGCAAGTCTGCTTGCAAGCCGCGACCGAAGGAACAAACTAGAGCTAAGCTGTACCAATTCTCATTGTAAACTAATCTCACTAGTTGTGGTAATAAAGGTTTATTTTGAATGTTCTGTTTTATTGAGAGTAAAATCTTTATCGAAAATCTGCTAATTTCACGTAAGTCTTGTTTTATACCGAAACAATTAACTGCTCGCGGACTCGCTCGCGTTATGTCTATAATATTATTTTATAATTTTTAGGTTATTTATCCCATGGGAACTGATGTACATATAAGGATAAAGTTATTGTTTATTCCAGGCCTGAAACTACCCGCATGCAAAATTTCAGCCCGATCCGTTCAGTCGTTTTGGCGTGAAGAGGTAACAAACATTTAAACATCCAAACTATCGCATATTGGTGTGTCGTGATTTATAATATTACACTATCTCTCATGGCACCATGGTTCAAAATTACGTGGAAATAGTCTTCAAATCTTTGGCCGTCTATTTGTCTGAGCTGAAATGCATTTCAGCAAATTACATTCTGAAGGTCACTCATACGTACCTACCTACATGTATATAGATATATGTAGGTACTTATTTCTAATTTCAAAGGAAACAGCAAAGTTGATGGATTAAATTGATATTTATTTCTCTAGTCAAAGTGTTTCTACATTCTCTTAGGCATGTATATGGATAAAAATATAGGCAATAAAAACAAGGAAGTACTGATATAATTTATATTAAATTATTGCTTATCTAAGATTACAGTCACAACATTCAGATTTATAATTATAATAAAATCTATAAAAGGGATATTCGGAATAATTGGAACAACTTATTTTTGCAGGCATTTTGTGTAAAAAATAATTATACAGGATATTATTCCAAAAAATATTCTCCTTCTCGAATTCATAACGCTGCTAATTATAAAACGAAGTATAATTCATCGGCCGGAATATTCTAGACTTGTATGCAAGTCAATTTGAACCTAACTCCGTTGACATAAAGACCTACTCTACGCCAATAAATGTATTACATGTATTATACTAATTTGTAGATTAGTAATTACTAATTATAAAATTATCACAGATTCTTATCACACCTGCAAAAAGTTTTACTCCTGACACTACCTCCTAAGATCCCTTCAAATTAACTAACATTAAATAATAATTATTAAATCTATATTAAAATTCATATAAAACAATCTACTAAACAGTCTAACAAATGGATACATCTACATTTTCTTATAGATAGCATAATAATTCGGTATAATCCGACTTATTTAAAAAGTACTAATGGAAGAAACGGTCTCAGTGTTTAAACAACTGCATTACTTTATTGAAAATTTAAAATCTTATTGAAAAATATAAGTAACGTTAAGCTGGGTACTGACCGGCGTTACAGTATGTTATGCACCGTGTTACACAGCGAGCATTCGTGCAATCAGTAACGGGGGAAGAAGGCGCTCGCGACGAGCAACGAGACGGATTTTAGCATAAGGTATAACGTATAAAGCTCGCTGCTAATGGTACATTACGCTCTGTAACTCCGGTCAGCACCCGGCTTAATAGCCCAAACAATTAAAAAATACTATTGTTATAGGAACATTGATAAAATGCACTAACCATTTTAAATAAATCATAATTCTTTAAATTCTTGATATTGAACCTATCAGACAATTGCATTTCACGATTTAAATGCTTTTAAAATAAATTATCACGTAATGTACGCCCAACAACGAGGTGCAGACCTATGTTCAGCAGTGGACGTATACGGGCTGATGATGACATACACCCAACTTTGCAAATCGCTATTATTAGTTCCACTGGAGGTGAATACTCAGTGGCGGATTTACTCATTTGCCGCCAGAAGGTTATTCAAATTTTGCCGCCCCTAATAGCCCGGCTACACGCTCAAACGTTTGTGCAAACATGCATGCACAAACACAGTTTGCGCGAGCAAGACGGAGCGTGTGACCGGGCTCAAACCAATTTGCGCAAGCAAGATGGAGCGTGTGGCCGGGCTCATCTTGCGTGCATGCATGTTTGCACAAATGTTTGGGCGTGTAGCCGGGCTATAACTGACTTATATATTCAATACCCTAATCTAATTCACAATCATATTTATTTTAAAACCAATTGTCGGTGAAATTACAAGTTTATAATTTTAAAGCTTTTTCCCGTTAGTATGATTGTGTTATGTACTAGGGGACCAATGTGTCAGTTCCAAGATTATGGAAGAAATCGCTTCTAAGCGATAAGGCCGCCCATTGTACTTTGTTTATTTATCTTTGTGGTGTACAATAAAGAGTTTTGTAATTGTAATTATTTATAAAACACACGATTTAGTAAAGATTATGCTGGACCTAATAACATTTAATGATATTCTTTTCTATATCTCCAAGACAATACATTTTTGGCCCAAATTTGCCGCCCGCTCAAATTTGCCGCCCTAGGCTTCAGCCTACTCAGCCTGCTGGTAAATCCGCCACTGTGAATACTTCTTCAACTTGGTCCATAATCTTTTCTTTAATCTTGAATATACCTTTGTCTCTATTCTAACCTAGACAACAATCGCTGTGCTTGGCATACAAGTACGCGAAATATGTACTTAGTTGACGATATGGCGATGTTTTAAAGAGGTCTTTAAGACACCATTCACTAGTGATCCTTAAATAAAACCTAAATCCATGCAATTATTCTCGGAAAAACGGGCGTAGTCGTTTTTCACTCGTATGTTTTGTGTGTTATAGACTCTTAAATACAAGCTACATACATGCAAACATTCCCAAGACTGGCGTAGTGTGATCCAACCGGCTGCGCCAACAGTTCAGAGTCCCAGTGCTGGGACAGACGAGTAAGGGACGGGGCTCGGCGCGGAGGCTTGACGTACGCTCATCTCCCACGCGTCGAGTAGCTGGCCAACTGAGCAGCTTTTTGGTAATCTGTAAAATGAAGTATTTATTGAGACAAATATACGAAAGAACAGAAACGATAAAATATTTTTCTTTTCTATGAAAAGTCACAGTAATAATTTAAGGAACGATAGTAAAATCATGATTTAGTAAAGTGAGAGTGGGATCGGGACTTGTTTAACGTAGTGTAGGACGCCAGGTAGGATGGTGACTTGCAAAGACTGTCGACAGATGCTGGACGCGGCAAGCTGAAGTCGGGGCGCTATGGAGTTCGTTAGGGGTGGCCTAATGCGTAGCTGTGGAGTAGTATAGGCTGAATGATGATAGTTGCAGTAACCTGGCACATCTAGCGTCCATAGCAGCCAGCACAGTGTGTAGGAAGGGCGAGGAGGGCGCGTGTTTAGGGCGCGGGCGCGCGGGTGGTGCCAGCGGGTAGTCTCGGGGCACCACCACGTGTACGCTGGGCACGCACGGCAGGCGCGCGTCGTCTAGTTGCGCGATTAGAGAGATGGCGCCCTTGCCGCTGCTGAGTTGCATCGGTTCTAGAGATACCTGCGAAACAAATATAGCGGAAAGTAGGCTATGTCTTTGCCTGGAGGAGATAGGGATCGTAGGTTAGTTTTGCTCCAGAAATGGTAAGATTTGAAACTCGCAGCCGGCCCCTATTTTTGCCAATTACAACTTTTATAGACGAATTTATAGGTCTTCTAGTCTAGACTAGACCATCATGATAACAATTTCAAGGTATTTATTTAATTAATTAGACGATAAATCATTATTATTATTATGACAAGTAACTTTTTTCTGAGAATCGAAAAAATCGAATTAAATTGATATGTAAGTACATTGTCGACCACTTTGTCACTTATCCGCACATTATTATTGCAGCCAAATGATGCTATATTCAATATTAAAAAGTCACCAGTGCAGAGAAAAGGAAGATGAAGCGACCTCTAACCAAAATCGGCTTAACTACAAAGGCGCAAACATCGCTAGAGGCACACCTACCTGCATATGTTAGTAGTTGAGAGCAATTGCGCTAGATGGCAAATGGCGATTACAAATTCATAAAGAGCGGAAAAAAAGCAATGAGACAAAATTTCCCTCGCAAAGTCCTAGATCGCGCAAATGGTTGATTCAATAACATCTGACAGATATACAACTACCAAACATCATCTGTCGGCCAAAAGACCCCGGGCATGTGGACCAGGGCGATCTCCTCTTTACCGGGCCGACCCAGGCCCGGTAAAGAGGAGATCGCCCTCTCTTCTATTTGGGGGAATTCCACCTTCACCCCCCAAAAAGGCAATGGTTTACCTTGAATCTCGAATCCAGTCTGGCAATTTCCCCCTGAAGCACATCTGGGATCTCCATCTCTGGCTCATCGAACTTGGGCATCTTCTGCGGCGGAGGTAGATTTCTGAAAATACATTTTGGACTTTACTCATTTGATACCATATTAAGCGTATAGAGACGTATAAAAATTTATCACGTATAATCGATCAATAATCTGGCTTTTAGGTTACTTGAATTCTGGTCAATTGAGTGAGTCCAGCGTTGACCCGAAGGTCCGCTTGAGCGTGTGGTAGGCGAGCGGAGACTGCTAGCAGTTGTTCACTACTTCTAACAAATACTAACTTGATCTCTGGTCCATTGAGTGAGTCCAGTGTTGAGCCGAAGGTCCGCTTGAGCGTGTGGTAGGCGAGCGGAGACTGCAAGCAGTTGTTCACTACCTCTAACAAATACTAACTTGATCTCTGGTCCATTGAGTGAGTCCAGCGTTGACCCGAAGGTCCGCTTGAGCGTGTGGTAGGCGAGCGGAGACTGCAAGCAGTTGTTCACTACCTCTAACAAATACTAACTTGATCTCTGGTCCATTGAGTGAGTCCAGCGTTGACCCGAAGGTCCGCTTGAGCGTGTGGTAGGCGAGCGGAGACTGCAAGCAGTTGTTCACTACCTCTAACAAATACTAACTTGATCTCTGGTCCATTGAGTGAGTCCAGCGTTGACCCGAAGGTCCGCTTGAGCGTGTGGTAGGCGAGCGGAGACTGCAAGCAGTTGTTCACTACCTCTAACAAATACTAACTTGATCTCTGGTCCATTGAGTGAGTCCAGCGTTGACCCGAAGGTCCGCTTGAGCGTGTGGTAGGCGAGCGGAGACTGCAAGCAGTTGTTCACTACCTCTAACAAATACTAACTTGATCTCTGGTCCATTGAGTGAGTCCAGTGTTGAGCCGAAGGTCCGCTTGAGCGTGTGGTTGGCGAGCGGAGACTGCAGGCAGTTGTTCACTACCTCTAACAACGGGTTGAAGATTTGTTCCTGCAAATTGTTTTATTGATAGATGGATGACAGGAGCAAAGTGAAGTCTGTTTGGTAGCTAAGAATGGACAGACAACATCTAATAACGCTTATCACGTCACCAGTTAAGCCCCCGTCAGCTTCAATACGTATCGATCCTATCCATCCAAAGGTTGCCTGGAAGAGATCGCTGTTAGCGATAAGGCCGCCGAGTTCTAGTAGAACGGAAACTTTCGCCTCGGACATAGTAGCGCGCCCCGGACCAGCTCGTCGCGATATTAGCTTTCACGTCAGACAAAATACTCAGTCTATCTCAGTCGGGTTCGCGGGCGTCGCCGACAGCCCGACTGAGATGGACTGAGTATTTTGTCTAATAAATCTACCTTGCCAGCAGGAAGCCCAACGGCGCCCGATTTAAAGTCAAGTTTCTCCAGCACAACCTCGCACTTGATGAGTGTTTCCAGCGGCATACGCTTGCTCGGGTTCGACAGGATGTCGAGAAGGTTCTTCATCTTCGTCAGCTTCTCAACATCTGAAAGTAAAAGCAGTTTTATTATGACTGACAGAAAGACGACGTCGTATTTGAGTTGGATAAAAAGCATGACGAATTCAAAGCTCGTCCGCTAAAATGCCATGTATATTTGTTTATGTACCTGTTTTTACCCGACTACGAGAGGGTTATGATTTTGACACCCTATGTATTTATGTATGTATGTATGTAGCCGATTTTTATGTTCCCTCGTAGCGCTGAAACTACTGGTCCGATTTCAACAAATGAGGTGTCATATGATTTGTCTTAATAGCCCGGTGGTTATAGGCTATGTGACGTCACATAAAAATGGGGGTCTAACGAGATAGCGGGGGTCGAGGAAAGGGTCGAAAATTTCAATGTTAGTAAATATGGTCGTGTGTGGTATCGTTGCAAAGGTCTTTGTTTGTACTTTCCGAAACCGTTTCTCAAACTTTTGTGAGATTAACGATTCTCAAGCTATTAGCAAAAAGGTATAAAAAAAAATAGTTAAAAACTAAAACCCGACTACATAAAAGTCTTAAACAAGCGTTCACCTATTGTTCTTATCATTTTCTTTTGATACTTAGGTAGTCGGAGGCACCCACCCCATATACCTAGGGTACAATTAGTAACAAAGGCCTCCGACTACCTAAGTATCAAAAGAAAATGATAAGAACAATAGGTGAACGCTTGTTTAAGACTTTTATGTAGTCGGGTTTTAGTTTTTAAATATATTTTTTTCATATTCAATCCAAAACTATACTAAATGTATTGAATTATCCGCGTGCAGAGCCGGACAGGCGCCACGTGGTGGCTTTTGTCATGCCCAAAGTACCTTCACACTTTAAATAACTTTAACCAACACTAATAAATAAGTACTCAGTTTAGTTTAAATGCCTGACCAGTCTCATTAATCGCCGCCGAATTTGGTTAGAAAACATTATCATCTTCAGTAAAGTATAAGAATAAAATTGGCCTTTTTCCGTATAGAAACTTATAGAAGAATTAGACAAGCACATACTTCGCTGACCATTCGATAGACCATTTCGACCATTCGTGCAGCGGTTCAATACAGATGTTTATTGGTTTATTCAGAGGGGGCTTCTCGGTGTGTTATGTAAACCTAGAACCTAAGAATGTACTTACTCTCTCCTTCGCTGACCATCCGATGCACCATTCGCCTCAGTGGTTCAATGTACTTTGACAGCTGTCGAACCTTCTCCCGATAGGCGGCCTCGTCACCCCCTGGGGAGGCCACGCCCCCTCCCAGGGGGGTGTTGAGAGATGACGATGGAGAGGCTACCATGCCCATGCCGACGTTACTGAAAATAGAACTTTAAATTAGGTGGTAAAAGGAATAAAGTGTAGAAAAATATGCCGGAAATATGAGTTTAGACTGAGGTGAACTGAAGAAAATCAATCAGTTTTTCCACAAAGGACAAATTTGTGAGAAGATTGTGCTAAAATGGGAGCGTGACTTAACAAATTTTGATAATAATCTAAATCCCTCGACGCGCTTCGTACTCTCATTTGACGGGTATTGTTTTATCATTGATGTTATCGTTCCCCGCATTACACAATTTGTGTCTGAACATGCCAACCCATAGACCTGGTTTTTTTTACTTCTACGTGCCAACTTATCTCTTTGTGGGTGTGTGTACGAGTCTTAACTTCACAGTGAGATTATGAGATTCAATAACCTATATAGATTAGTCAAAGGTAGTAAGTATAGTTACCGCGGCGGCTGAGGCACGTGATGCGACATGTGCGGCGGCTGGCCGGGCGAGGGGCACGCGCCCATCCCTCCCAGGCCCCCCATGGGCGACGCTATCGTGCCCCCCATTACACCTGTAACAACAAATATTACGGATATATGAGGATATAAATAGATAACTCAGATTTATAACACATACTTAAACACACTACAAAATATCTAAAAATACCTCACGATCAACCTTTGATGTCATACACAGATAAATAAACCACCATAAATTGACCTATTCCCAGTAGTCCAGTTGAACTACTGGGAATTTTCTTCCCAACATACTTACTGATAATAAGACATCGCTAGTGTTATTTTTTATCCCATTCGTTTTACTTTATCAACATTTATAAAACATAGACCTCGTAATTGCTGGACAGTAGCTTTATTAATTATAAATAGATAACTCAGTTTTATAACACATACCTAATCAAACACATATGCAAGCTAATATTAGGAAAAAGCTAATAAACCTCACGATCAACTTTTGAAGTCATGTACACAGATAAATAAACCACCATAAATTGACCTATTCCCAGTAGTCTTACCAATTGATCTACTGGGAATTTCCTCCCTAACAGATTAACTGATAATATGACTTTGCTGGTGTAATTTTTTTCTTATTAGTTTTACTTTATAAAACATAGACCTCGTTATTATTAGACGGTAGCTTTATTAACATAGCTTGATAGAACAAGCTAGCAACAACTAAGAAAATCATCACCATTTTATGCGAGTCTACAGCTGCAAGGCAGCTTTCCCTAATGAGCACCAAAGCGCCCTGTCTTCAGCTTGCTACATCCAGCATTTGCCGACTGTCTTTCGTAGGTCGTCATTCCACCTGGCGCCCTGTGCCATTTCCCGGCGGTTCCCAGACCCAAACTAGCGCCGCCAACTATTTTATCGTATTATTACATTAAACTAAGGAATTTTAAAAAATCCCTTGGCCAGTTTATGATAACTATCAAAACTTTTTTTTAATGCCTCTGTAATAGATTTATTTTGTATAGTTTAGGAAGAGATGCGAAGTTGCACTTTTTGGCCACCAAACTTGGTTTCTGCATCTGCTCCTCATTTTTGAAAATTCCTTTGTTTGACGTAATAATACGATAAAATAGGTTGCGGCTCTGACTGGGATCAGAATCAGAATCGATAACTTTATTTCTTTAGGCTTACAAAATAAGCACTCAGACAAGTCAAATTGTATATGTACTATAAACATAGTTATTATTATCAAATAAGAAATAATGTGTTATTGATATTCTCTTCACTTCAATTTTTTGTCCACTAGTGGAAGAAGTGAAAAAGAAGGAAGGGTCGGGGTGGCGCCTTGAGAACACGTTTTGCTTTTGTGTGCTCTGTTTATTATTTTTTGTTATTTGGTGTGCAATTAAGAATAGTTGTATGTAATGTTTACCTCAGCGCTTGTCGATTGTTCAGGAGATATGTCCGGCCCACTGGTACTTCAGCTTACTAATTCTCACGATTCCGGAGACAGACACACAGCCCTCAGCTTCATCGAGGGTTAAAGAAACGTTTTCCTTACCCATAGGCACAGGACTGGGTCCCCCCATGCCCGGCGAGGGCGCGGACGGCGACGGGCTTTGCCGCAGGAACTGCGCGGGGGGCGGCGCGCGGTTCCCTCCCGGGTACATCATGCCGAGCCCCCCTTCCTGCTTCACCCCCCTCTGTTGCATGTGGAGCATATTCATGCCTACCATCTGGTTGGAAGGCATGCCACCCACTGGAAGTAGAATAGAATATATGTACATTTATTTTGATACAAGTAGGTGCCCACCTAACAAAATATAGAAAACAAACACAAACAATAACTAAATTAGGCTCTCCATTACCCTGCGCTGAAATAGGAATTTTCTCATCGTGTGCTGCACATTTTATGATGAAATAAGGATCCTGGTGGTTTTGTGGAGCGACTCGCATCTTTTCGCAAAGGTTTCCTATCTTTACATCCATCTTAAGGTTGCCAATATAAAACAAATAATATTACCTGGTTTTAGTAGTCCAAAGAAAAAAGAAGTACGCAGGCGTATTTTCCGTCTTCAATTATTTGAAATGAAAAATAACTTGGTTATATTTTAACAAATCCCTACTATGCAGAGCTACCTAGATAATAGTCTAGTTGGTTAATTTTAACTGAATACAGCCCAAGGAATATTCGAGAAAATCTTCACATAAAATAAAACTATTTGTGTATAACAATAAACGATATAATTTCTCTTTAATTTAGTCAAAGTTGCGCCATGCACATTAAAAACTATAAAAAAACATTAAATAAAAAAAGCAAATTATAAATTCCATTCCTGTAAAGCACTTGATTATTATAACTTCTTATAAACTCTCATAACAAAATAAATGCAAATTAAAGTATTTCAGACCCTTCAGACCAATATTTTAATCTAATGCTGGTTTCAGACCGAAAGCTAAGCTTAATTAATTTTGGCTTCGCTCGGATAACTGACGTAGTTTTTCATACTTGCAACTGCAGTTGGGGAGTAAAGGTTCTCGAGTGGCGATCACCATGCAATACGAAATAGAGTGTTGGACCTCCCACTCGATGGAACGACGACCTTGTAACGGTCGCAGGGAGTCGATGGATGGAGGCGGCTCAGGACCGCTTTTCGTGGCCTATGTTCAGCAGTGGACGTCCACGTGCTGATAATAATAATGCAGACTGCAAACCAAACTATGTGGTATGAAAAGCTGTGCTATGCGAGACTGTACGCTTAAAACTTGCTTAGCTTTCGTTCCGCAACCAATATTAACAGTGGTTTTTAAACCAACGATATATTTCAAAGTAGTTAGATTCAAATGTATTTGTGAGTGACACATGCTATTTTGGCTGCGAATTGGCGGCATTTTAAAAACGAATAATAAAACCGGCCAAGTGCAAGTCGACTCGGCCACGGAGGGTTTTGTGCCATCGTACATAACTATTTCGCAAATGAAACCCTAGAAAACCGATACAAAAAAAACAAATTGACGTTTCTATTTTTCTTTCTATTTTAACTATTCTTCCTATTACGGCTCAAGAAGTGCACGCCTTGACAAAAGTAGAGCAAAAATATCAAGTTTCTTGTATAGTATCTTTAATTTATATATTTATTTAATTTTTGTTGTTAAATTCGCAATAGAAATAAATGTACATTCTGTGAAAATTTGAACTGTCTACCTTTTACGGCTCATGAGATACATCCCACTGAAAGCCGGACGGACGAACAGACAGCGGAGGCTTAGTTAGAGGGTCCCGCTTTCACCCTTTGGGTACGGAACCCTAAAAATTTACGAAAATGACACAATGAGCAGCTTAATTAGTATGAGCAACTATGAATGACTCACGCACACACCTGCCCCTCGCACGGGGATTGTTCTCTAGGGTAGAATAGACAATAACGACATC
Organism: Eupithecia insigniata; assembly: GCA_947859395.1. Classification (NCBI taxonomy): domain Eukaryota; kingdom Metazoa; phylum Arthropoda; class Insecta; order Lepidoptera; family Geometridae; genus Eupithecia; species Eupithecia insigniata. The sequence goes on from OX401996.1 coordinate 1,906,954, forward strand.
GCATCGTCATACATTGCGTAGGGAATAAAGGAATGAATTTCAAACAATTTACGCATTCGATGACAAAGTGACGTAATTTTTCTCTATTCTACCCTAGAGACCACAATCACCGTGCTGGGGGCTAGGATAGACCTGCTACTGAGAAATGTGGACAAACTGCTTGATTCCCATACAAATTTAGCACATTTCTGTTAGAATGACATCCCTCTCTGGTAGTGAATCAGTGGATTTCTTCTACCCAGAACAACAAATTTACTAACAATAATGAACTCTATTCCAACGAATCATCTAAACGGTTATCAGCCTCTTTCTGCTTCAGCTTTAGCTCAATAAACATAATTTTATTCCTGATCTTCTCATAGTTAATCTTCATCTGTGACTTAGCTTTAAAATAACTTGTCAGTATCCTATCTTGTTCCAACTTTTCTCTCTTCCGTTGCAGTTTTATATCGTGCTTGGCTTTCTTGTATTCTAGACCTTCTTTATTTTTTAATTCTTTGAGAGCTTCCGTGGTTTTATCTTTGTTCTTTGTTTTGGTGTGTTTCGATGTTTTCTTGTTGATGTTAGCTTGAGAACCCTTTTCGTTGCTGTTGGAGACTTCGTTGGAGCAGAGAGGCAGTGGATATGTTTGAGGAGGCCAAATGCCGATGGATTGGAAGTCCGAATCCTAAAAAGTTATAAGCTTATATTATTCCCCGCCCTTCCCTTTTATTATAGACCCGCCCCGGCTTCGCACGGGTGCAAGGCTGATACTAAATTATACGTATAAATCTTCATCTTGAATCACTCTATAAGTATATAAAAAAAAAATTGCATCAAAATCCGTTGCGTAGTTTTAAAGATCTAAGCATACTTATAGGGACGGACAGCGGAAAGCGACTTTTCTATACTATGTAGTGATTTATTTCAAAAATACAGTCGCTTTCATAGATAGATAATTTCCTGGGTTCCAATGGAAATGGTGCCCATGTTAAATTACCCGTGTTAAATTTTTTGTTTTATATTTTCATTTTATATAGTGTTTTTTAAAGATTTTATTATATGTTTATTATTTCTGTATAAATAGAAATTGACTTCAAACTTAACAGTTCTATCCATGGACAACGTAACGAAAATGTGTCAAAATACTAACTAATATTATAAATGCGAAAATGTTTTTGTTTGTTTGTCCTTCACGCCCTAAGTAAGCAACCAATCGACTTGATTTTTGGCAGAGTTAGTTGAAAGAATGGAGAGTAACATAGTCTACTTTTTGTCCTGGTAAAACATCAAATTCCTATGGTAAATTTACGGGAAAAAAGATCTGTTTAACTCCATAGAAATGTGAAATTCGAATTTAACGAGAGTGAAACTGCGGGGTACAGCTAGTAGATTATGTATGTACATATATACAATTATATATAAAGTCAGGCTACTGGAATTGCTAGTTCTACTACTGATCTAATTGTTTTTATAACAAAAATACAAAGATATATTATCAACCAACAATTTAGTTAGCATCATAATTTTAGATTTTTCCTGTTTAATTATCTTACAGGTATTTATATGGACCAGATGAGCTACCTGTAGATTTTTTGCAACAGTCTGCAGTTAGCTCAATTGTTTCAATTGTAAATACTAGTTTCATTAGTTTATATTATTTGATTGTCATTTTCTTTGTCAATAAAGGTTATCTTAAAGTTACCTGATCATTATTTTCGCTTTGTGATTCCAAATCATTAAAATCGTATTCTTCAAAGGAGCCCACATCATCGAGATCATCAGTAGGAGTAGATGAAGGAGTAACAGACGCACGATTCTGGATCAGACTGTTTATATCTGTAAATATGACATAATATAAAATAATATATACTACACATACCTATATATATATATATATATATAAAAAATTAACCCCTATTTCTCCTGGTCCGGCTATAACTTGAGAACGGCTTTACCGATTTCATTCACCTTTTTTTTTAAATGTTATCTAATACTTCGTAGAAGGTTAACATAAAAAAAAAAATTGCGCAGAAACTTAGAAAATTAACGACTATCCTTATTATAAACTTTTATAATGTAACCTTAGCCCCATCGTTATATACTGTTTGCGAAGCTAGTTTGAAATATCTGTCAGTTGTTTGACTTGAATGACAGGACGTCTGTCGGGTTAGCTAGTATTACAATTAAATAATACTCATCTCATATATAATTCCTCTATCTATATATAATATAAAATAAAACATTTACAGAGGCATTAAAAAAAAGCTTATGTAAATCAAACAAATTTTCAAATAGGATTTTTGAGAATTCCTCTGTTTAACCTAATGGATACGATAAAATACATAGGTGGCGGCGCTAGTCTGGGTCAGGGAACCACCTTAATGCACTGACCTTTGCAGAACACAGTTTGAGTTTTTGTATCGTCTTTGCTTTTCTTTGCCTTCATTTTACGGCGGCTAGGGCGCGGCGGCGGCTCATCAAACAGTTCACAGATTTCATAATCATTTTCTATATCTTCCTTTACTAAAAACAAATTTTAAGGAATATTAAACTTGTTGGTTATTTCACTAGTGCCATCTAGATTGAATAACAAAACTAAATAAAATGTAGGTACGTACAACTATATTTTAATGCAAAGTTAGGATTGATGTTTCGTTCAAAATTGAGATGGAACTTTGCATGGACAAGGTAAGTAACTCATGACCTGGAATACCATTATAGTCTTCTTTTACCAGGTTTTTCTTTTTTTTATTCAGGAGAAGAGCGAAGTCGAGCGCGGAATTAAGTAATAACATAAAATTGTAATAAATATTGTTTTAATAAATATTATTTTAATAAATATTGTTTTAATAAATATTATTTTAATAAATATTATTAATATTTGAACTACAGCTAATATATTTACCTGTTCACCGAAAGCTTTTCTTTTTGCTCGACTTAGAGTCAATGTAGAGTTAAAACACGAACACTGATCTTAATCAAAAACAATTAATAACATTTAAAAGAAACACATACGTAAATGATTTATACAACCGACACGAAATAACAAAAACACGCGGAAACCGTAAGCAAAATAAGGTCAAAATAAAATTAGAAAGTAAAAGAATAGCTTATGGTTATTTAACTTTACGTAAAATTTTAAGGAGATAAGTAAACTTACCCATCTGCCCTCCCATCTGCCCTTGCATGGAGTTGGGCGCCATTTGCCCTATCTGGTTGCAGGGCATCTGACCCATAGAGTTCGAACCGCCCATTGACTATAAAATAAAAGTATTAACTTATTGGAAATGTACAGAGTATAAGAAATTGGAGAGAAGAATTATAAAACTACAAATGTAATCCTAATGAAGTCATTACATAGTATAAAACAAAGTCGCTTCCCGCTGTCTGTCTGTCCCTGTATATGCTTAGATCTTTTTAAACTACGCAACGGATGATGAGGTTTTTTTAATAGATAGAGTGATTCAAGAGGAAGTTTTATATGTATAATTTGCACCACATCAAAATCCTTTGCGTAGTTTTTGTTTGTTTTAAAGATCTAAGCATATATAGGGACATACAGACAGCGGGAAACGACTTTGTTTTATACTGTGTAGTGGTTTGCACCCGTGCGAAGCCGGGGCGGGTCGCAATTATATTATAAAAGTCAAAGTTTGTGAGAACGGATGTTTGTTCCTGTTTCACGCAAAAAATACTGAACTGATTGGACCGAAATGGGTATAGTTTGGGACCTGGAATAACATATAGGCTGTTTTTATGCCGATAAAACGCGGCAAAGGCGCGGGCAGCAGCTAGTCTTTAATCCAGGTCGTATGACGACCTCTGTGGCGCGGTGGGGCGTGGAAGGTCTGCCTGCGACGCAGGAGGTTGCGGGTTCGATTCCCGCCTAGGGACAAATATTTGAACGATCTACAAATATTTGTTCCGGGTGTTCTGGTCGTTTTATATGTATGTGTGTTTTTATAATAAAAAAATATCTACATACATATATATGTAATATATTGTATTATGTATATCAGTTATCTAGTACCCATAACACAAGCTCTGCTTAGCTTGGGGCTAGATGATGCTGTGTGAGTTGTCCAGTATTATTTATTTATTTATTTATAGGTTTTATGGTGCCAGCAACAGGCTGGAAGACATAGCATCCCTGACCTGGCGACTAGATAGATAAAGATCGAGAACCGACTCACTGAACTGCACTCTCTCTCCAAATGACACAGAACCTTTGACCAGATTGACAGCGGGTTAGAATGTCTAAGCACAGAACATATAGTCACAGACAGCAACGTAGATTATTGATTTAATAATATGGCGTGTTTTAAAAAACGATTAACCGCCTTCAAAATCCCTTATTTTTACACTTATTTTAAGTTTTGCGGGATAAATACTAAACCCCTGGAGATTAATTTTATGGGACCCCTTCGGGATCATTTTCTATACAACAGTGAAAGAATTTTCGAAATCGGTCCATAATTGGCGTAGATATTGCGTAACATACTCACAAAAAAAAACAAAGAGACGAAATGAGAACCTCCTCCTTTTGAATTCGGTTAAAAATCAGATAGCCAGTAAGCAGCACATAAAAAATAATTGTGGTTCCACAGCAGTGGCATTACAACATGATGGAAGTTGTGGGAGTGGTGGCAGTTGGGATCGGAAACCATAAATAACTAAACAACAATAAATAAATAATGTTGGACAACGCACACAGCATTATCTAGTCCCAAGCTAAGCAGAGCTTGTGTTATGGGTAGATAACTGATATACATAATACAATATATTACATACATAGATATGTTTGATTATACAGAGAAAATACCTAGAACACCCAAAACAAATATTCGCAGACACAAAAAATAAAACAAATTTGCAGAACAATGGGTTTATGTTAAATCTTTACCTGCATATTACTCTGCATAGGCATCATCTGCCCCTGCATGTTGGGCGGCGCGAGCTGGCTCTGCAGCTGTCCGGCCATGCCCATGCCCATACCGCCCTGCATGCCCATACCGGGAGACATGCCCATGACTCCGCCGCCTAGTTGTTTCTGAAGCTGAAATATAACAGACTTGGAAGAAGTTTGAAGGAAAGAATATAATATGTATCTAGATCCGCGGGCAGACACTAGTATGCATTAATGAAGATAGAATATTATTGAATAATGAAGATGAGGTGGCAGTGGGCAGGTCATATAGCTCGCAGAACTGATAACGGCTGGAGAGTAAAGGTTCTAGAGTGCCGGTCACGATGCAACGCGAAAGGGAGTATTGGGAGACTATCCACTCGATGGACGGACGAAATCGTGGCGGTCGACGACTCCCTTCGATGGATGAAGGCGGCTCAGGACCGCTATTTGTGGCGTCGTACGGGGGAGGCCTATGTCCAGCAGTGGACGTGTATGGGCTGATATGACTAATGAAGATATAAATTACTAAAAAAGTAAGCAGAAGACAAAAGTTTCGAAGATAAGGCTTTGCTGAAAGATGGCTCTCGTTAGAATTAAGCTTACTTTGTCATCACTTCTCTAGTTTTAAGTTTTTCTAAGTTGTATGTTTTATCCATTAATGGAGTAATCAAGCAAGAATCATCGCTGCGATTACGTAGCGGCGGGTTATTTTTTTGAGGGATTTTTAAGTACGTCTACATTCTACTATAAATAATGAGTCAAATATACCTGCATGTTCATCTGAGGTCGTTGGTTTAAGGTCTGCAGTAGATTAGTGGCAGGCTGCACTTGGGGTCCCTGCGAGGAAATAGGCCCTTGTTGTCCCATCTGCATGCCCCCCATTCCAGGATTACCTCCCATAGGGTTACCGCCCATGCCGGGATTCCCTCCCATACCAGGATTAACGCCCATCCCTTGATTGCCTCCCATACCAGGGTTGCCCATTCCTGGGTTACCCCCCATCCCAGGGTTTCCTCCCATCCCGGGATTTCCTCCCATCCCAGGATTTCCTCCCATTTGCTGCTGCATTTGGCCTTGAGGACCCATATTCATCATTTGATTTCTGAAATAAAGGAGTATCTTAAACTGGTTTCTAAGATGTTTATTGATAGAATGCGAAGCCGTGGGCAGAAACTAGTTGTTTCTGCCCACGGCTTCGCACGCGTTTTTTCTATGGAAACATTTAAAGGGTCCAACCGCTTGTTACCACTCATTGTGATAATTTGATTGTTTTCAAAAACCTACTAATCGACTTTGAATACCTTTTTTATTTGCTTCTAAAAACAGTGTAAAAGTATTACACTGTTTTTAAGTTTTGCGGGATAAATACTTATCCCCTGAGGATAATTTATTATGGGACCATCATGGGATCATTTTCTATACAATAGTGAAAGAATTTTCAAAATCGGTACATAATTGGCGGAAATATCGCGCGTGAGCCTCCTCCTTTTTTAAAGTCAGTTAAAAAGTACCCTTCATTATTTCAAGCCTAGAACTATGTACAGTAAGTACAGTATGGAAAATTTCAGCAGAACTGAAAGATTTCCGTTTACTAGTTTTGACGTAAAAAGGTAACAAACATCCAAACATTTAGCATTTATAATATTATGTGTGTGTGATGGCTGTATTTAGCTTGCTATTCAGAGATTGCAAAATTGTTAACTCAATGATATGCCAGGCTAAGTTATTTTGGACTGGTTGGGTAGCTTAATTTGGACAAAATTAACTCTGAATCACCACATCTCTACCTCTAGACTTCGGATGAACATTTAGGGCTTCTTGCTCTAGGGTCTATAGCAAGAAGTCCTAAATATTTTTCATCTAGTTAAACAACTTGACATTGTTTTTTTATTATAAACTTGTTAATTTCATAACTTACCTAGAACCTTGTGACGCAAGTGTTTGTAGAGCATTGATAGGATCAGGAGCGAGGTTGGATTGGTTGTTGGGCCCCTGAGGAGGCTGCCCTTGCTGATTTTGTCCTTGGGATGGCGGGCCCTGTCCTTGGTTCGGGCCCTGCATGCTCTGACCAGATTGGTTGTTTTGTTTTGGTTGCGCTGTAATTTCATGTGAAAACAATGACAATGATGGTCAGCCTAGTCATTGGTCTAGTCGGGTCTATGAAACATAAGTTATATCTATAACTTATACTTACAACTCTACATGAATGCACCAGGAAAGCTGCGGTGTGGTAAGAATGGCGCTGGATTGTGAAGCATGCCACTCTCCCTGATATGACGACCACGACCACTCTGTCAAGAGTGTAGTGACTAAGAAGAATAACTTGTGTTTCATAGAACCATAACCTTTAACTTATGTTCTATATATGATAGATATCTATCTAGATATAGATCATTGTAGGCATGTAGCTATATCCATCAGGATATGAGCTTCATGCGGTTCATTGGAAATTAAAGAGAATATTTTGGATACTTTTAGTTTCTTGCTTTCTTGTCATACATCAATGATGGAACAACCACTGGCTGTGAAATGTAGTCGTACTATAAAATATGTGTTATGTCAAAATCCAAAGGCTGACCTTGTTGCTGAATTTGACCTTGTTGGTCAAAAGTTTTGAGAGGTAGGCCTGAAACATTAATAACCTAATATTCTATCTTGTTTATTTAAAATTTCCGCCATAACTTACACATCTCCCTGACATGCAGAATGAGTTTAGCGACCATGTTCATATACTCCTCGCGGGTCTTTGCCTTCATGAACACATGGTTCTCCATCTCGCTGCTGTTCCGTGCCACCTGCATTCCTGATCTTTGAATCACTTCCTCACTGAAAGTAATATATAACAAGTTAACTTATTAAGTTTTTTGAGATTCAAACAAACTTAAACATAATCAGAAACAAATAAGTGGCTCAGGTTATAGAGCTTATTATTATGATTAATTTTATCATTTTTGTGGTTTAGGATTACTAAGAGACCCAGTTCTTTATTATTTTACATAGAACTTAAGGAAAGGAGTCAGGACATAGTTCACTATGCAGTCAAAACTTGAAGCAGTTGATCCTGGCTGCTTCAGTCTGCCCATGTATTTAGGCCCTCAGATAAGAATTAATGCCTATTACCTTTTGTAGGCATGTAACTATCATAGGTAGTTTCATTGTACCTACTTTATCCATAAATAATAATATTATTTATTCTATATAAATAATAATATTATTTATTCTATTCTGCGAGTACTTGACCAGACGACCGCCCGATGCAGTTGAACTGCTCGATCGGTTCCGTGTAAGTGTGTACGCACAAGACAGTAGTTTGCTATGCAGTCGCAGCTTCAAGCAGTCTATAATGGTTGTTCCAAGCAGTCCATGGTGACCCTTAATGGTAGATACTGTTGCGATCCGTGATGGTTGATCATTGATTACAAATAATTTTGTCATCTGTGTGTTTGATGCTTGCTGGATAGATCTGTTCACCGAGAGATGCGGCAAAAGAAAAAGTGAGAGACTTACATTTTTGAAACTACACTTTGACGGAACGTTTGCGTTCTCCAGTTATCTTCAGTGCCCGCCATTTTTTACGTGATACAATAATACGATAAGAAATTTTGGCCGTAAACAGAAAAACTGCACAATATAGCAATCACAGGAATTCTCAAAATCCAAACCCAAACGATTATAACTTTTTTGAGAAAAAAACACTCGCGTTGCTTGCCAAAGAGAATACAATTTGAATGCTGCCAACTTGGCTACTAATTTATGTGCCACAAATCACAAGTAAAATATCTTCGGTTGTCTGTCAATTGGGACTGTAGTCCAATCATTTAGTAGTTAGTACGATTAGTGTTCACCTAACAATTCGAGGCAACCAGCTGGAAAAACCAATACGCCTTCATTTTGGCGTTATAACCGTTGATTCAAAAGTCTCATTAAGTGTTCGGTTCGAATGTTATTCAAGATCAAGTTGACCTTTACTATAAACTTGTTGTGCAGTCATAAATAATCTTCAAAGAATGAAAAGAAATATAAAAAAGAATTACAGGTTTCTAAGACAGTTTCCATGTATTTCCTCTTTAACGTTCGGTTTTCCACATAATATCGTCACATTATTTTAATTATCTTGACTAATTATCGCTGCTCAGACTTCTTTCATCACTTAAATAGGTAGAATGAAATAATCCGTTAGAATGTGATTTTTTTTGACGCTTATCTGCTCAGTTTCAGGTTTATAATAATTTTGACTAAAATGAGTCATTTTGAGGAGCTACTCACGATTGACCAGAAGATTTTTAGGTTCGATAATCTACATAAGAAAAGAATAAAGATATTATATTAGTTTCAATGTAGCTCCTCTGTAACGTTCGATTTTTCCCCATATTGTCATATTCATATTTTTTTATTAATTTGACTAGCATCCGCTGCTAATTTTTCGGCATAAATGACTGGAGTACTGATGATGTTAATTAAATTGTTAGTTAGGCGAAAATCACAACGTCGATTTCAGTGTTCAGGCGTTCGAGTTCAGGACCTAAAATATTTTAAGATTGGTAGTAGGTACTGATATTGTATAAACCTGAATTGTTGTTCTTTTATTATTTTCTGTCTCACGGGAGACCCTTAGATGTGTTATTTAAATTACAATTAAATTGTATTCAAATAATAAACCATTATCTAATTGAACGTTGCAAAGCAATCTATCTGGAAAAACATTATACATTTGCTGTCTGAAAAAAACATACCAAATATAAAATGACAGATATCGCATAAAATCCTAAGTTGGCAATAAAAAAATGAAACAATAGATTACTGACATTGACACTCAAAGTTTTATTGACAGCAAGATCCTTTTGATATTTGACAATGACAGCAGCGCGAGACTAATCTACCCTTGTTTTGTTTGTTTTGTTTTCTGGTTTGTTTCTTCGCGTGGTTTTCTCAATTTTTTACAAAATTCATGAACTATGGCGACGTCTACTTTGCTAAGAGTAAAGCGTCGGCTAGAGGATAATCCTCAGGATGCTTTGGTGCTTATGTGTAAGCGTAAGAAAACCGACAACGATGAGATATCGCCGTCGCTCTTCGTGTTTCGAGGAACCGTTGAAAATCAGGTAAAAGTAATGTTCTTGAGGTCTCGAAGAAACTGTTTTGTTGCTCCTGAATATGCGACTTACAGAATCCACCCCAATGACCTGCTGGATCGTCCAATCAAACATGGATTATGTTTGTTGGGATATGACTTTCTTATTTTCAGCTGTAAATACAAACTCATTTTATGTTTCAGGAGACTCCGAACGTAAAAAATATAGTCCCTAAGACAGGCTTAAAGCAACAGTCATCTACCAAAGTAAAGGACATTATTCAGAAACTCAGGAATGAGAGGAAAGAACAGGCTACTGAGAGCCGCTATGAGGTAAAATGTGTATTTTGACCCATATTTAATCACCATTTACTTTAACTATCCTATGCCTGTGGCTTCGCATGTGCTTTCTTGGTATAAGAAGTAGCCTATGTCCTTCCTCGTTGTACAGTCAACGTTCTAGCCAAATTACATACACATTCATTTAGATGTGCAAAAGTATTAAATGGACAGGCATGCTTTTAAAATATTAGCATACATGGACTTCACTTGACCAATTCTTTAAAACAACTCTCACAAATTTGCTCATAGTCAGAAGACTGATAATAGACGAGAACAGAATCTAAAAAAAAGTATGAATGTAATTGTAGGATATCATCTGCTAAGTCCATCTTACTCAAATACCATTGTTTCCACAACCAGATAGTAAATCTCAGTCGAGGCTTGAAAGATGAAGACAATGAGTTCCACCTGGTGGACCTTCAGAGGAAGGATGATGAGAGTGATGTGCAGTATGCCTATGATTTGTACATGGCTGCAAATCAGGACTTTGATGTTTCTATGTTGGACCAACTTGTGAGGTTTGTAAGCTTCTATGTTTATTTTTTTCTCTGTGTGAAAACTTATGGGTTGCTTGCACCTTTATTGGATTGAGGAAGAAGAACGAAGTAAAGTATTGAATGGTTGTGTGGATAAGCTAAGGATTTGCAGAACTCTGACAATCTCTGTGGCTCGGCAGGCAAAGGTCCACCTGTAATACAAGAGAGAGATATCATTTATTTACTCAATAATCATACAAACAACTTATAGTGAATAAGTTGTTGAGGTACATAATATGTTATACATAAATATATAGTAGGAAACATAAAAAATACTAAAATAATTATCATGGGTGAATGGGTCCCTACCTCAGCATGTTGCAGTATAAGAGCATTTGCACAATTCTGCTTACAAGAAGTTGCAGGTTTAATTCCCACTTCAGGACAAATATTTATGTATGGTCTGCAGATTTTTTGATTTGTAACAGGTGTTCTGCATAATTTCTATGATAAAAATATGTATCTATCTATGTAATGTATTAAGTAGAGTGATCGCAAAACTTAATGAGCTCTGTGAATTTAGGCACGGAAGCAAAACTGCGCAAGTACCATCAAATAGAAAAGTGATATTTATCAACTAGCGACCCGCCCGGGCTTCAGCTAGAAATCCTATCAATGTGCAGCCATTGAAGCCAACTTCACAGAGCTTGAAAAGGGTTGTGCTTGGGGGTTGTTTGGTGATCTGATCATCTTGGTATTTATTTAGTGATGTAACTTCTCCGACTTGGTTCTGGTTTGATGGCTGGTTCATCAAATTTTGGTTATGTTAGCTTATAAGTAGGATCAATGGTTTGACGATTGGGGTTTTAAACAGATCGTTCATGGTTATTGGTGTCACGGTCCACTCTAGACTATCCCATGCTGACGTGGTTTTAGGCATCCTTGCTTTTTCTTGCGACATAACATTATTATAATTTTATTATTTGAGTGCACTTTGTAAATGAACTAGGTCGTCATTAAAAATCAGCGTGTTTGTTTGTTTTGGTTGTCAGCATTTTAGCGTTGTTCAACTCTTGTAACCCGAGGTGAGGTTGGTGAACTGGTTTCATGTTGGTAGGTATTTTTTGTGTTGCAATTGGCCTGGTTATGCTCATCGTTTTCCGAAAAATTTGGTCTGGTTATGCCAAATTTTTCCTTATGGTTGATGGCGATGGTGTGGTCTGACCTTATTTTCTGCAAACTGTCTTCAATAATCACTGCTCATCATCATTTTTGGGGGTTGTGGTAGATGTTATATGGTTGTTCCCCCAAATTGCTCCGAACATACTCCGGTTCGAAGGACAGTGAAAAGGGCTGTGGTTGGGGTTTGTGGTAGATGTTAATGGTAAGTCCCCAAACAGCCCTTTGAGAGTGATATTTGGTATGGTGTTTGGTGAGTGGTCAAGCAAAGTCACTGGTTACGGACTATTTTCACAAGACACACTTTTTACTGGTAATTAAACTATGCCGCCAACTTATGGTGAAAATGGTATGACATGGTTGAAATGATTATATTGGTTTAGATTGAACCCGCGACGTTGGCGGTCGGCCGCGGACTGAGTAAGTTTAGGTAAACGTGAGCAAATACGCATTCAAATGCAAACGCAGCTAAATGCATATCTGCTGCGTTGGTCGGTTTACCCGAACAGAGCTCATAAAGATTTGCGCGTACTCTAGCAATATAGTGCTGCCATTTTACAAATATTTAATGCCTTGGTGCCTATGTACCTGTGTATGCATGTGGGCATGTTTCTGTCTAGGAAGGAAGTTTATCAATCTGTGTAACAAATTTTGTGGCATTGTGTAACTAAGCCTACATAACCTTACAGGATAGAAAACTATGAAACAGACCTAGTATCCAACCAGAACGGCACTGGCAGCTCCTCAGATGAGGCTGATGATGATGATGACTCCAATGATGAGAACAACTGGAGGAACGAGTACCCTGACTCGGAAGCCAGTAGCGTCGATGAGGATGCTATTGTACGGGCGATGGAGAAGGTGGATATTGGTAAGTCTAAAGTAAAGTATTGTTTATTGCATGAATGTCTATGTGTGTCAATGTATTCCTACCTTTACGGTGTGCTTTGTACAAATAACAAAAATCAAATAAACTAGGCTAACAATAAAATAAAACTGGAATTGAGACTAATGCTGAAAGCAACTTAAGAATAACAAATGTCATGAAGCAGAAAAATCTTTGTCAATTAAAATTTCATTTATAGCATAATAGCATTTAGTTGAAAGAATCGTTTTTAACTTTCTCTGAAACTCCGTATTCGGCAGCAGTCTTATAGATTGTGGTAATTTATTATATATGGAGGGTGCCATAGCAAAGATACTTTTGCCCATCATTGTGGTTTTTACTTTTATATGACAGACTATTGTTGTCAAACTATTGTTCGGATTTCGTTCTGCGCAATAGGCGCCTATTGCGCACAACGAAATCCGAGGGCCGGCCGAAGAGATTTTTATCATTTCTGACAAACATAGCTTTTTCTAAAATACAGTGATGGTAGAGTCAAAATTTTATACTCAAGGAAAAAGGGTTTACATGTGTCAGTTACTTTAAGGTGAAACATGGTTCTAATGCAGCGCTTCTGATATTTAAAGACTCTTAAAACATCTGTCGAATTCCCCCAAAACATTATTGCATAATCTAATATTAGAAGCAATTATACCATGATAAGCAATTATTAAGGTATCTATATCGACTATTGGTGCTAATTTGTCTGATTAGTAGCCCTGTATTGGTGGCTTCTTCCAGCGCCTCTGCACTTGTGGTACCTACTTATTTATGTATCTATGCAGTCTATATATATATTTATTAAGTTATTAGTTAGGATCTACTTTTATATATGTATTTAGTTGGTTAGGTTGGTATTGACTATATCTGTTATCCTCTGTTATTTATTTATTTAAGACAGCTTAACGCTGCCTTTTTTAACACATTCTATCCAACTGAAGGTTGCCTGGAAGAGATCGCTTCTAAGCGATAAGGCCGCCAATATTTTTTGTTATGTCTCTTTTTAATGTATTATTGTTCGTGTAGAATAAAGCATTTTGTAATGTATTTTTTAGCCTGTGTGTCCTAGGAAATGCCCCAGTATTCAATATATCTTGTCAAGTCAAACCTACTGGGTTTGAGCCAAAATTTTGTATAGATTTCTTATATTTTCACCCGCACTGAAGAGGCATAATTCAATTAAAATCTTTTTAAAAGACATTCATATTGGAATATTTAATATGATTTGTGTTATTTAGAGTTTTCCAATACTTATAACTGCTATCGTTTTATCTTTGCAGAAGACAACCTCTCAAGCGACGACGGCGAGGATCAAATCTACAACGACCCATTAGTTTACTCAGACGATGCGAAGCGGTATGGTGAAGCGTACGCGAAGTACAAGGCTAGAGTGCTTGAGGAGACGGGCATAGAGGATAGTAGGGGGTTTGTGCACTGCGCTCCGAATAAGGAGCTGAATGAGGAATCTGTTGATGGTAAGCAATTTAGCACTTTATCACTACATAGTATAAAACAAAATCGCTTCCCGTCCGTCCCTATGTATGCTTAGATCTTTAAAACTACGCAACGGACTTTGACGCGGTTTTTTAAATAAATAGAGTGATTCAAGAGGAAGCTTTATACTCGTATGTATAATTTATTATAGTATCAGCATTGCACCCGTGCGAAGTCGGGGCGGGTCGCTAGTTTCCTATAGTCTGGTCTAAGTCAAAATATTTTATGTCAACAAAGGCGCTTTTTATTGAAAACTTCACAAAAACTAAGTTTATAAATCATTACAAACAAAAATGCTAACTTAATCAACGCACAGTTGTACAAGCGCAGCGAAAATGGTCGAGACTAAGACACATCGATACGGCCGGATACGGATTGATCAAATGAGAATAATTTTCTCTTTTGGTTCCAAAATAGACTGGGCGCACACGTACTACGCTGCTGGTCCACGCATCTAAACGCCGGTGTACATATTGGGCTGATCTGCTGGGCCAACAAATTGGCGTACTGATCCATTTACATTGGCGTTTTGAGAATCGACACAAAAGAAATAGAGACCATTTATCGGAATATAACAATATTTGCGCGCCAAGAACCCTTGATGTGGATCTGGTGGTGTGGATTATTAAATACTGCCGGATCCGCCGTATTACCGGATCCAGTTTTTCGGTTTGCAATCCCTTCTCTGGATGTATTCCGCGCAGGATCAAGCCTGTGTCCAGCAGAGGACGATTATTGGCTGAAAACCTATAAAAATGGGTTTCATGTTGATCTTTCTGTCTTTTTTATATTGGTAGGTTTACGTACGGGTTTATCCCCTCATAATATCTAGTTTCTCCCCGTGGATTTGCACGCGTCAATTCGTGGCGTGTACTTTCCCATATCTATAATGTGTCGTGTTATGTTATCTGTGACCAAATAAAATTATTTTCTTTTTTAAATTCCGTATAAATTGTAGTTTGTAAAAACTTTTTTCGTTAATTTATATAATATAATTCTGTACAAGGATGAGTACTTATACAGAATAATATTAACTCAGTGTGTGTGCGTGTATTGTGAAAATTTACTAGCGCCATCTAGTTGTCACCTAAATATCAACCGAATAATATTCGGTTGAGACGTAACGTCGCTATGTTTATGCAATCTAAAAGCCACCTTCTCCCGCAGGCTATAAAGACAACAGTGAAGATGAAGGCTTCTACTACGGTCAAGAGGAAGATACAGACCAGTTCAAAGAGCAATATGCGAGTGGCAGTGACGATGAGTACAGGCCGGACTGAACTTAGGGTATATAACACTTAAAGTTTATTTTAGTAAAGCACGAATGACGAGAAAATTCTAGGCTGTTATTGTATAGCTTTAAGAGTAAATTTGTTTATAAGGCAAATAAATTGATAACAAGTAATTTTATACTGTTTCAAATGTTTGCTGTGTTAATAACCAAAATAGTTTCCAAAGTTTTATTAACTAATCCATTAAAGATCTGAATAATTAATGTAATGGAAGATTAAGCTAAACCAATTGTTAAATTTAAGCACAAATCTATTTTATACATTTATTCGGAATAAATATCCTTTTAGTAAATAGGTTTTTTCATTGACGAATATTCTAATAAGCTCGATTTCTAAGAGTAGAAAATTATAGGAGATCGCCTTTGCTAAACTTTCCACCATATTTTTCTAAAACATTAATTTTCTGGATCGAAAATACTATCTTATCAAAGAAAATTACAGTCAGTAGAAACAAATTGGAACGAGTATTTTACAACTGAAACAATTGAGCTAACCGCAGACTTTTGCAAACAATCTAAAGGTAGGTCAACTGATCTATATCAATAGCAGTCAGAAGCGTCAATCCAATTCCTACATTAGGTTTGATTCTATAGAACGCTTGAAATCTAGAAGAATTAAAACAGAACAGTACATTGTTCACCTAGGCGAGAACGTGCCTGATTCCTATCGAGTGTGTCGTTTGAGAAAACACACGAGGTAGGAATCGCACTTTCTGCCGAGTGATACATAGTGCTTTATACTATACCTTCGAGGAAAATAAAAAGCAGAATAAATATTTTATTTCTGGCGGTGTCATAAAACTTTCACTACCACTCGATGACATTCTGTAGAATTAATAAAATTGCCTACACCAAATTCAAAATAAGAAGAACTTCCCGCGCCATCCTTTATCACTTGGGTTCTTTTTTCAAAATATTGTTCGGAAATCGGAAGAGGCAAGCGGACTTGGAGTAAAAACTTTGTGTCGTTTGACCTATTATGAAAATAACCATAGCTACCGGCCGATCTTTTAGGAAAAAAAAAATAACACGTTAGAAATGGATTTCCGTACAGTTTTCTCTCCCGCTAAAACGAGTGAGAAATGAAATTAGAGTTTTTCCTCCCGGATTCCAATACGCCTGCAATGTCTTACTTTCTATCTTATATTTGGAAAAGGAATAGGCAACTTTCCGAGCAGGTGTAGTATAAAATAAATGAAAAACATTTTATAATATGTGATAAATAATTTATTGTCTGGCGGTATTTTTACAATATCATTGTATGCCTACTTCAGTTGATTTTATAATCAAATAGTTAATGACGATTAAACAATGCTTTACGTGATTTTGAATACGTGATGGTATTGTTACTTTACCGTTAATATTTCGAAAATATTTAAACATCCAACAAGCAATAAATACTATAAGATTCTACTTCTTTCAATTTAGAAGGAATATACATAGATAGTTATATAATAATAATGCTTGCTTTAAAAACGTCTTATTGTCTTTTAGGAAATACATAATAAACCAGAATCAAATTGCAATAAGTACCAAATTTCCAAAACACTAACGGCAAAATAACGTCTGCCTTATTCGAGATTGCGTCTTAATTATAAACATGTTGTACGGAACACAAAGTTATGGCACGTAACTTCAGATGTAGTCACTAAAACACAGAAATTTTACGATAAAACCTTCTCGTTACATTTTTAAACCAGTTCAAAGAGCAATATCTATTTATTATATTTATATAATAGTAATAATGTGTTTAGATTCAGCATGGTAAATGGTAAATTTTTCTGTTTCTAGTGTCTCAGAAAATCAAATTTCACATTTAAGAAATTTCCAAATTCAAAGTCTTCATGAAATTTCTGTGCAAGTGATAGCTTTTTTACAAATATGTCATGTTGTTTAGGAAAACGTTACGTCTACAAACTTAGTAGCAGAATCGTTGGTAAATTTGTGTAGAACTTTATTGCTTTCACCTTTCACTTACAGGAGATGTAAATTCCAGAAACTAGAATGAGTATAGAAATCTCTCTATGTTTTTTGTTACCAATGAATGATCACTACATTGTCAGTTAAACGTGACGGATAAATTTACCAACGATTCTACCAAATTAAAAACATCACAAAATCGGAAGAGCGATATCCAAACCGCAAATCGAGACTCATTCCAAAGGACAGACAAACATAGAATACGTAGCTATATCTACGGAATAAGTCTTTTATTCACTTATATACTAGTTTACGATTAGTGAGATACCTATAAATGCATTATGATTAAATCTAGCGATGCTTTGGCATGACAAAACGTGGTAAATTTTAAATTTTGTTTATTAATAAAAAGGTTTATTCAAACAGCGAGTTAATATCATAATTTTCAGAATTGAAGCAAACATGATCCGATCATGGGCGAATGTTGAAACGGCGTAGAAAAGTCCCAGAGTTGGGCAAAACCTTTGATTCCAATATTTCCAATCTTCTGACAAATATTATTCAATATTGTGTAGTTATGAATAAATAGGATTTGAAGGAATTTCTGAACGGATACAATCTAAACTTGACTGGCGAAAGAAGTCATAAAGAATAAACAAAATCCAGAACTTTTTATCACAACTCTGTAGGTTTTGCCTTTAACTTGCCTTTAACCTTCCAAGCAGCAATTTGAAACCGAATAATCCTAAAATCACATGAAAGTTAACTGAAAACTAGAACTCATTGCATTCAAAGATATCATCTTTAACAGGGATATGTTAAAATAATTTTATTAAATATCCAACACCCATGTAGATCTTTTAGTATTTGATCTATCAGTGTTTGTGTTCTCACCATAAAGACGTAGACATAGATCGAATTGTTTTTTGTTTTGACGTGAAAACAATAATTTTGACATACCCCCGTGTTCCCTTCATTGTTTAGTAGGCTATACTAAACTAACAATGAGCATACTTCGAATTGAGTCAATAAAATTCACAATCAATAATTAAACAAAACAACAAAGAAAGAACAATCTTAAAACAAATGGTAATAAACATTAAGTTACAATTGTAATAATATCTTTACATATATTTACAGTTTTGGTAATAATAACGTATACTAATACAGAGGAAGTTTAACTATTAATATACATAACAATGTAACAAAAATTCTAGATTGAAGACTTATTTTATTTACACTAAACTGAACAAACTGACAAACTTACACAGCATCTGAACAAGAATAAGAATTCTTCGATGCTGAAGAATTCGTCGATAAAATAAAATGTAATTTTACAATGGCAATCCTTTTCCAATACATGTCTGGCATGCATGTTTGTCAGCCTGTTCATAATTACTACACGATTGAAATTTCGAAACATTGATTTGGCATTGATATGCAGTTTAAATATTAATAATCGTCAATTATTGCACATGATTTTTATAATAAATCCAAATGGATACATTTACGCCTAATTATCAACAGAAGCTTTTCAACTTTTTAAATTTATTATACTTCTCATTGGCTAATATGAGATTAAACACAGACATAAATAAAGCTTTAAAACAAAATGTTACATACAACTTTTAGAAGAATATTATTCAGTTCTAAAGTTACCAGTAAACTCCTTCCCTGCAAAAGACCTTTGGCCCCAACGCCCAGTGCCAACAAAGCCTCATTAAGTCAGCCTTCTTTGCACAAGATATTGGTGAAAGAACGTCATATAAGCCAATGAAAAGGTGTCCTATAGTACTGCCGCATCGCTCACCCTAGGCGCCGGCACATTATTATTAGCCACAGGCTCCTGTGTCGCCTTACAGTAAAACTGCTTATGAGCTTTATACGTATTCACGTACTTAAAGGATATGTCGCAGGTTTTGCAGTAGTTCGGGGTTTCTTCCTCCGTGCCTGGTTCCTTTTTAATGTCGACGACTGTGAGGGGTGCAACAGGGGGTGATGGGTCGGGGCGTTCTTCCTCTGGTTCGTCTGTGGCGTGGACGAGTCTCGCGTGGCGGACGACGTTGCCTCGGTAGGTGGATGTGTAGGCGCAGTGGCTGCAGCGATGGATGCGTTCGCCGGTCGCTGCTGGGCTGGGGGACGTGGCTTCTCGGTTGTCGTCTTCTAAGACGCAGGCTATGTAGCTTTCTTCCTGGAATAGAAGAAATGGTTGTGAGTAACTGGTTGGTTTAGCAGTTGGATTTGTATGGGTACCCTGAGAGGTGCTGTGACTAACGCAGTGTTGTTGACGGATCAACTGGATAATTTTTGAGAATGTTTCTTAGGCCAAGTGATTGTAATTATTAATGTGCTGATATAAATCTTATACCTACTTTTTGGAGATGCCTAAACGCAAGTTTTTCGGAGCAGATTTTTTTTCTATTCTAAGCTAGGTCGGTATGAGATATAAAAGATCCTCACCTGCATTTCAGCGGGCTTCTTATTATTGAAGTGCATGCGTATATGTGTCCTCATTCCCCGGAGCGTGTTCCCGCGGTACTGGCATATAGTGCAGCGGAAGGCCTTCACGCCCGCATGGGCCTCCATATGCCGCTGGGCCGCCGCTGCCGTGGGAGACACCACGTCGCAACAAGGACACTTCCAGCCTCCTTCAGTCCCTGTTGTCACTCTAGATTCGATGACTGGAGTTGCGGTAACGGCGGCGCGCGGCGAACGCGTTTCCCTCTTCGTGCAGTAGTAACTCTGATGCGTTGTTAGATTATCCAGCGAACTGAAGTGGATCCCACAAGCTAGGCAGATCAGTTGTCGGTACTGCTGCGGAGGACCGGGTTCAGGCGCTGGGCTCGACCGGTCTTCGCCTCCCCCGGCTGAACAGTAGTGCCTCTTATGGATTTTATAGTTCTCGTACTTGCAGAAGACTATGTTGCACTCTTTGCATTTGGATACGCCCTGCTTTACCAGCATTTGGGGAGAGACGCCGGTTACGGGCAGTTCTGCTGCGAGACGCATGGCTAAGCCGGGGGGGAGGATCACAGGCGGGCCGGGGTTAAACTTTTCTTCGGGCGGTGAAGGTACACTAGGCGGTTTCGGAGTCGGCCCTCGGGAGCTATTTCGACGTCGTCGTTTCGGCGAGCTCTCTCCGCTCGGGGAAGACGATCGACGTGGAGAAGGCGACGGTGTCCCAGGGGACCCGGGCAGTGATGGCGCGCATACTATCTGCTCAGGGGTCGTCGACCTCATCCTATTTTCTTTCTCATGTTCATCTATCGTCACAGATTCTGGGGTTCGCCTCATGCTCAGATCCAGCGGAGTCTGTCCGCCATCTCTTGAGTTTTCTCGAGGCCTGTTCGCAGATTTAAGCACCTCAGCTGCTTTACCATCGGTGGGTAAGTTCGGCAGCGCGTGGCTGAAGGGTTGAAATGTTCCGTTGGGTAGGAGAAAGCAGGGGGTGTCCGGATCGGGAAGAGTGGTGCCAGGGAGCGTGCTGGCTTTGCTGAGTAATCCTATCGGTAATATCAGGATCGGTGTCGTGGGTAGTGCGAGGGCATAGCCGCTTGCAGCCGGCGGGGTAGGGCCCGGTGATGGCGGCGCGGAGCCTGACGCTGAGCTTCCTCTCGTTACGGCCGGCGTGTTCTTGACCACCTGCCTCGTACTGCAGTAGTGGGTTTTATGGGCGCGGAACGTTTTTATCGAGCTAAAGCGTATATCGCAGTCCGTGCAGTAGCGATCCGGTGCCGGCGGACTGTCCGCCGTCTCCCCGTTGGAAGTGGGCGTGGGGGCCGGCGTGCCGCTGCTGACGGGCGAAGACGAGTGCATGCGCATGTGCCGGTTCAGGCTTACTTTCTTATCCGCACTGTAGGAGCAGTACGTGCACTGGTACTGCTTATTAGGCGGTCGTGGCGTCTTCGAGTCTCCGCTGGACTCGTCTGCGGCATCGGCCGGGGAATCGGTACCTTCTTTCGGTCGGCGATTGGAGCAATAGTGCTCTTGGTGCGCTTGTAGCGTGCTGAGCGATGAGTAGCGGATACCGCACGGCTTGCAGATGTATCCAGGTGGACCAGCCGCGGGGAACAGACCGGGGAAAGCCGCAGCTGCGACGGCCAGGTAATCCCTTGGTTGGGGAGTGTTGGAAGCTACAGGCGGCGCGGGCGGTGGAGATGGCGAGGGTAGCTCCCGTTTCAGGACCGTCGCTGTAGGAGCTAAGGCCGGGTCGGTGGCCAGGCTAGTGTTGAGGCGCAGTCGCGGCGGCGACGCGGTTGCGGACGCGGCGGGCGACGCGCCGGACGCCGGCGACATGGCGCCCGAACTCGGCGTACGAGGTTCTCCCGGCATCCCCTCGCTCTCGTTTCCCCATTCCTCGTCCTCACCTGGAACAAAAAAAATCACCGATTAGATTCCAAAAGTTTATTTAAAATTTAGGTTATAAATACTCCAGTTGCATTTCAGATAAGATCCGAACCTAGCAGGGGTCGGAACGTTGATGAAGCTTTCGGATTTAAACAGCTCCATTGGAATGCTAGTGCAACAAAAGCAAGCTAGCCATATCTGTTCCTATTAGTGGTGTTAGAAGGGATGCGCCGACGACGGCGGGGAGACGCGATAGCCGTCACTCGTCACGTTTCGCGTATCTGTCGACGTTCTGTCGGAGATGAAGGCTCGAGTTCGCAGTCGAGGCATACATTAGCGCTCCTAATTGAGACGTGGTCGCGCTATGTAAATGCGCCGCGTGGGTGGGGCGCTGTCTCAGTGCGGATTAAGTCCGTCCGCGGCCGTCTGCGACGCTCGTCCATCAATATCGTGAGCGGGCCCGCGGCCAAACAGAACAAAACCTTAACGGGCCCCGTTGTAATTGGATCTGATTTCCAGAAAACGCGCGCTCACCTTCCTTTTTGAGCGACAAGGATCTCTCCCGAGCGAGGAATTAACCTATCTTTCGCGCAGCGATCTCGACTCAAAACGCCAATTAATGAGAGGCTCAACTTCATTCTCCCGGCTCTGTGAAGATCATTATATGGGCACGACAGCGAGATGGACGCGACGATTGGTGCGCCCGCGACCGACCGACATCTCGCGGTTACGAATACCACTCGAATCGGATTGCGTTCGGGTCACGCTATCCTAGTGTGCGCACCGTTCCGATTGGTCATTACGATTGGTGGGTGACGCGCGATTGGCTCGCTAATGCTGCCTCTATCTGCCAGCTTAATGTTACCGTCATACCGGGCGCGCGCTTATCGGCGTTCGTTAGTCGCGTTCAGCTTCTGTTTTCGCTAAGTAAGTTATAAGCCAGTGATCGCTGCCCGGCAAAACGTTGTAGGTACGCTCAATCAGATAGATGGCGTGACTCAAAGTCGTTTATGCAGCTTTGCGAAACTGAGCGTCGATTCGTTAAATGATATCCATCTGTGCCCTTTGTCTTTACTTTATAAACATGTCATTGAGCTTGCAAGAGAAACATTTTCATACAACTTCATACGGTACAAAGCTGCCCGCATGGACTCAAAACTTGACATTTTGTTAGGTGTATCCAACCTTTGAGAGTTGCAGAGCAGCTGAACAATGCACCTGGTTAATGTCACGTCTAAGTACCTATTAAGCAGATCTAATGTTGTAACGAGAGCAGTCAGGGGTAAACGCGTGCGCATGATAAACAAAGCCGGCGTGTTATCTGATGGGAGATCGGTAGCCAATTAAAATGCTTGGCCATCGGTCCGTCACGATCGGAGATAATATCTGTGACGCTTTTGAGCGATCACCTAGTACTATTGATGCACTGATAACGGACTCGACGTGACAAAAAATAAACACGATGGATTTGAATGAATTTAAGATCTCGATCTACATATAGAGCACGGATCAAATATAAAAGTGATTTACACAAAATTTATTTTGTGAAACTGATAAGTATACATACGAGTGACATCACACCACAGGCATCCAAAATCACTATAAATTAGAGATGAGTCCGGTATTCAATAACTAACTCAGTACCTGTTGGCATGGTCCTAAAATATTTAACGCTATTGTAAAATCCGCATACCGCTAGGGAATAACTGTGCAAAGCGAGCATCGCGCCTAACCGACCGTGAGCCATAACTACCCAACGCTTCAATATCTATACTTACCTAACTATCATCTACGCATGGGTACTAGCGGACCGTTCACCCGTAAAGTTATGTAGCTTCAACAAGTATTTGGTATTTGGTGGATTTTCTAACCAAATCGGTTAGAAATATATTGGGTAGAAATCAGAAAAAGTATAGAGTATTGTAACGTTATTGGGTACCAGTTGGTACTAGCGGTATTAAAACAAAATACCCAACTAATTACCGGTAGCCAAAATATCCAATAACTCCCATCCTTACTATAAATTATGAGATGCTCTTAGTTTAAATCAGATCAGTTTGTCAATTTTAGTTTTTAAGAGCTCGGTTATGTTTACTAAATTAATAAATAAAGGAAATGTACATAGAAGAATTGTAATTAGAAAGTTTTCACAATCGACTAAGCAGAACTACGAGTAGATATTATTTTTTATTAAGGCTAATCGTAACCGGTCGCGTTGGAAATTGATTTTTACTAAGCACTAGAACGCAAAAAATACAAACCATAGTTTGAATTTCCCGCCCGACCCATGACGATCAGCCATAAGTATAGTATACAGTATATAAGTTATAATATACAATATATAAGTAAGTAAGAGATAATAGCGATCCGCTCCGTTTTCGCACGGGTGCAATGCTGATACTAAATTATACATAACAACCTTGCTCTTGAATCACACTATGTATTTAAAAAAAACCGCAACAAAATCCGTTGCGTAGGTTTAAAAATCTAAGCATACATAGGGAGAGACAGCGGGAAGGAACTTTGTTTTATACTATGTATAGTGACTATATTTTAATCCAGTCCAGGGTTGTGTATGACATGTGGTCACAGATGTCACGTTGTGTGTTCCAAAAAGACGAACTTCATTCGGATTACGAGTATCTTCGGAACCATCTCGATTCATCTGAGTTTGACATTTCGATGAGTTTTGTTAGATAAATTGGATTCAGCTTGAATTAACTGTAAACAAGTCTACGTTTTAAACAAAGATTGGAAACATTTTACTTTTTGTTTCAAAACTACACGACTTTCTTCATAACTATCGTTCAATGAATTACTCGTTGCTCTGTATGACAAGTTCTTTTATTTAAAAATGCTATCAAAGTCCATGTACACGTCTAGTCACATTTTAATAGCGTTCGGCGTAAGTGGAGAGGGATTCTGTGCAGGTGTAAAACAGTGTAAAAATCTAAAAATCGACTTCTGCGCACCAAAGTCAGCGCTATTAAACCATGACGTGACCTGTACCTACTAGGTACGTAAAATTAATTTCTATTGAATACGAATTTACCGAATATTCGATCATTGATCCCTATTCCTTATTCAAAAATATTGTCTCGTCAATACTAACCATAGAGGTCCACCAACTGTTCAACTAAACAGAAATAAAACTATTTCCACTGACCTATCATCGACTGGAAGTGTCGGTCGTGCGTCACGATCGGACGCGCATTAACATATCGCGTTGATTCGCTATCGCGTTGCGAGTGCGTTGTTACACGTCACACGACTTTTTATTTTTATGGAAATGAGGAGGTTTTATAGTTGACAGCCTCGATGGAGGTTGGGCGATAAAAATGTGGGCACGTAAAACTGCTTACCTATTAAGATACATGTTATTATCTACGTACTTAGCTGAATATAAACTGGGATTCTTAGTGATAAAAGTAGTCTACTTTGGATTGGTACCAAATTAAAGGAATTTTTGCAATATAGTTTGTTGTATAAAAAAATATTTTATAAATCTTTAAATTTTTGCAATTTTTTTTCAAAGATGTAACTCACAAAAAGGCCTCTAGAAATGTTTGGAACCCATGTAAATCAGCTACATTGAAAAAGTTGTAGCAACTACCAAGCCTAGGACTAAGGCTAGTCTAATAATGTAACAGAAAAGATAAACGTTTTTAGATATATTGAATAATGTCACTTAATCGTACGTCAAGTTTTTGCTAAACGCCGTAGCGGAGCTTGTTTCCATTGTCAAACATTAAATTAATTTTCAAGAAAATTGTATTCGCTTACATGTCTTTTAATTCCAGCGACCATATAAAACAGCTGAATGATACTTAGTAAATTAAGTATCTAGGTTATTAGTAATTAAGTAGTAGTATTAAAGGAAGATAATTGTAAATAGGAATATAGTGGTTTTATTTAAGGAATATAATTTAAGTGTATTTCTTGTTGCTCAAAACTCTCATTCTCAATTTCCCATCTAATTAATTCTCTAACTCAACTAGAATCTATCTAGGAACTTTAAGAAATCACCCATGTCATCTATCACAAACCACAATTAATCCGTTGTACAATGGACACGCGTCCAACAAAAACTCGTAAGCGAAGTACTAGATAAACATTTCCTTATAGTGTTCACGTATAAATCTTGATGTCTCCGACGGAGATAGCGGAACGTACAGTGTGACTAGAAATGCCGTGATACTGTCGCCTCAGTTTGCTATCTAGGATTTCTAACTTACGGCCTTTTGCCGGTTTTTCAAATGTGGAACACATTAGACAAATAAAAAAGGAGGTTTCATATTTTGTAAGTCCTTAAAAGCTGAGTAACTGTCGCTTTGGTAGTTTGTTATCAAGTATTTTTAACTTACCTACGGCATTTTGCCAGATCTTGACGGTTATTTTTCAAATATAGAATACTTTTACTATTTAAATGCCGTAATAATGACGCAACAGTTTGCTATCTAGGATTTCTAACTTAAGGCCTTTGGCGTAAACTGGCCGGTTTTTCAAATGTAGAACACATTAGTAAGACCGGCTTTTACTTTTTATCGTGGTGGTTTTTGTTATTTTTTTGGCCACGAACCTATTTTAGCTAAAAAGTTTGAACGTAGGAATTAATTAGATTACAAAACAGGTTTTACTCTGTACAAGGAGCGCGTTGATGTCTAATTTATGAACTTTCGAAAAAAATCAACCAAAACAAAATTGTATTAGGTATTTTTCTCTTAATACAATGTTGTTTTTTATTGCTGTTACTGCTGTTAGTAATATAAATGAAAAATTGTATCGATGTGCCTACCTGTAAAAAGAAAAGGCACTTAATTTTTAAACTAAATATATCACCGAAAAACGCAATCATACTTACCAATTTCCTATCTCGACATTTTAAAGTACCGTCGTCTACCCTTTCCTCAAGAAATTCATTATGCACCCAATTAACCCAGTTAGGGTGGCAAATACACTACCCAACCTGCTACAAAGTGGGTAGGTATGGGTAATCTTAGAATCGCTGACGAGTATGTGCTATGATTGATGGAGGGGGGAAGGGGGGGGATACATGAGTGTAGGTACCTGTATGGGTGATATTCATGAAGTGTTAGTGGGTATATTTACGTAGAGTCGGTAATATAGTTATGGATAAGGTATAAAAATCTTGAAATCAGATGCTCAAGGTACTTCCGGTATTTAATCGCAAATAAACCGGCTATGAGTTTATTGGCAGGTACGGTAGAAATACTGACCTGAGTTCGATCGAACTGAAGGCATCGAAACGTTTTTTTTTTTTTGTATACGTTTTACGTAGAGACTCTATTGTATCAAGTCCCAAATGGATCTAGATTAAAGAAAACAAAAATTGAAAGTTTCGATTCCCTGAGTATAGCGACTTCATCTAGATTCTAGATGAAGTCGCCATACTCACTCATGGCTCTGTTGGCATTCTAAGGGTACGAATACGAACCCTATACATGTCGCTAATTCGTAAATCCGATTATTTTATAGCTAAGGTTTTTTTATAGTGACTCGCACTGGCGGTAATTTCTAAGAAACTAAAAAAATACGAATTTCGAAGTGGTTTTTTTTTGGGATTTTATAAAATTTATTTTATAACTGTTGTAATTTACAAGCCTGAAATTAAGTAATACGAAAATCCAGCCCGTTCAATGTCATCATCATCATATCAGCCGATCGACGTCCACTGCTGGACATAAGCCTCCCCTAAGGGTCTCCACAATGACCGCAAAATCGCTGGATGCGGACGGCGTTCAATGTACAAATAAATAAAAAGTTAACTCTCATACCAATCTCGTAGCGTTTCGTAGCACTTGCCTACGCCGTAGACGCTTACTCGTTCGCAGAGTTTATATTACCGCATCCAACTTTAGTAATTCATGTTTTTTTTTATAAACTGCTTTTCTACATATTTAGCCTTATTCCACATTATACTTTGTGCGTATTCGTAATTAAAAAAAAACTTGAGTACCTAAGAGATCGGCTGATAAGACATTCAGGAAATTACCCCGTTTTCCCTGTAAGATGCCTTATCAAATATGTTTTACTAAATAAAAAATGGCGGTTTGTCCTCACGGAAAATGTAAATAATAATTTGCTAGTTCATGATGTTGTTGGATATTTTGTTGTGGGTATTTAGCTTGTTTTTGTTATTGTTTTAATAAGCAGGTACTTATTTAGCAGATAAGCGTCTATATTTGGCTTAACAGTACCCAACAATTTTATTGTGATTATTACCTAAAAACCTATATGCTACCTAATTATTTAGGTATTTAAAATGTACGTAACTAATTTGTATATTCAATCATATTTTGTTTGTCTTTCCCAATCTCAAGCTTTAACCTAGCATAAAAGGTGTATGTCATATTAACTATAAAAAGTACATATGTATGTATGTAGTTATAAAAATCACGTCAGCAATAATAGTTAAGTTGTGAAAAGTAATCAAGCATTAAACAGCGGTTTGTGCTGTGGGTGATTTGTATGACTTTAATAACTTGCCCATGTAACTCCTAACGACGCCTTCTGTTTTAACTATAATCCATTTTCACTGCCGAGTTTTAAGAATTGGCAGTAAGTACAGAAACTAGGCTAAAGGCGAGTTCTCACCAAAGTGGAGTGGAGATATTGTGTAAAAAATATTATGGTATAGCATAGTGTAAAAAGTTGACATGACGACCAGCAAGGCACCAAGCCATTGAATCATTTGAGATTCAACAACAAAAACATTCTCATTGAGAATGTTTGTTTCCCCGTTTGATTTCATATAAAATTATTAAATAACCCACAGACTTGATTCCAAGTAATACTTAGCTTAAATAACCATAGCTATTAGTTCCAAAGTAGCTCGATAGATGGCAAAAACTGACCACGGCAATAAAAATGTTCAAGGTTGGATTAGTTTTTGATTGAATCAACTCTTTGAAACTCAAACCTATTTATGGAGCAATGATTTTGTTCGTCTATGGTCCATGCGAAGTATATATAATACATAGTCTGTGGCGAAGTTCATGAACTTCATTTTTCAGGTTTGATTTCAGCATAATGATATCAGCATTTTTAGTATCAAAACTTTTAGGGCTCCATCTATCGAAAAACCTATTTGTACACATGTATCTCTAAGCGAAGACTATGGTGGAAGCCCATCATCCCACCATCAAAACATAATGTGTTCTGTATGTAAATATAAATACCAACATTCGTGCACACAACAATCAGATTCGCGATCCAGATGACCTCGTAACATGCAATCTCTAATAACACAAACCACGGGTCGCGAGAAAAAACCGACATTCTCAAAAAAGTGTAATTCTGATAGGCGCAGGGGTCTATTACGGAGGCACGCCGTAACTCAGAAACAAGTAAACACGGCAGCGGGGACATTTGCATAACTATCGAGTTTTTAAATCTATGCAAAACGCGACGATACGTTGCACGGGCTCACGAGTCTCCCCCCGCGCGCCGCGAAAAAACACATGCGATTTCATAATAGGCCCCCTCGTACGTACCTACCTTACGTGAGGTTTGATTAATAACTAGGGATACACGGGACCCGATTAAAAACGAATTTGAATAACCCTTACGAGGTTTTAATTACCATTGTTACCAGCTACCACGATAAGAAAACAGCAATGTTTCCATCTGATATGATACATATACCGTTCAATAATTCGATTCGCTTACGAGTTCTGTTATGTCAAGATGGCCGACATAATGGCGCAGAATCGATAAAGTGATAAAAATGTAGTAATAAATAAACAGTGTAAAAGTTGCGTACACGCATCGCTGGAGGCGTCAAAAGTGGGCGGTACTTGTGATGAATAACGTGACGGAATCCGGCATCCAATCGGATCGATCTCGATTTTAATTATACGATACGAAAACATCAAGACGGCTATAGATCGAATATTAATATGTCGATTGCAAACGTATCGATAACAAGCGGTCTTTTCGACCGATGCGGCGGCGGCAGCGCGGCGTGCCCTACTCGTTCGAATTACAAATTTGGTATGCGTAATTTAATTTGCTGAGAGACATTCCCCGAAATGTTGCCACATGGTATTCTGATCGTCTTTATACTAATAAAGACGATGTCAAACCAATTTTGTAAAAAATGACTTCTAATAGCATCGAGTTTTAGGTACCTACCGATTGATCTACAAAGACGATAAGATGCACGTTTGTGCAGTGCAGATCAATTCGATAACGGCCTTCCGCAAAAGATTGCTGATAGTCTTTACTAAGAAAAAACATATAACGACCAGCTAGTGTTGTGATCTTGATTAAGTTTATTTGCATTCCGTTGTGCGTTCTCATTTACTTTCATCAAAGTGAATTCTGCGTAAGTGGTTGTAAAATATTAATGATTTCTTATTATTTCTCTGTCACGCGATTAATATCTTACAAATAATCAAATGGGGTGGGGTTATTTGTTTTACCATCACCTTTATCGCTAATACCTAAGTATGTACTTATATACATTTTAAGAAAAAAATATATCATCTTAAATAGTGCAGTTAATAAATCGATAAGAAAATAAAGGAACGTTACAAACTGATCCATTTCCTTATACAATCTTCACGAGATATAATCTCAGCACGCCTACAACACGAAAATAATTAACTTTACTCACCGTCAAACACGATGTTTAACATCGGCTACTCCCATACCAATTACTACCGACAATCGATCGACTAACAAAAACCAGCCCAACACTAGTCCCGACTGGTTTAAAAAAAAAGAACGCGTAGGAACGCGACGTGAACGTGTTAACAAGCCGTTGATGGATCGAACGGTCGGGATACTTGCGACCAAGTGTTACTAGATATAAAATTGTTTAACACATCATGCATGTCTGGTTTAATACCATCGCGATAGTCTTCGTAAGAAATCAATCGAATTTATAAATAAATCTCGCGATGTCCGGTGACCTTTTTTGCTGTCCATAAACGCGGGAGATCTCAGTTGAACGCGTATTTAATAAATTCGCACTCGATCGCTAATCGGTATCCGTTATCTTCCAAATTACTAGCGTGGGCCGAGATGAACCCGATACGCAGCCTCCACAATGTAAATTATATAATTAAAGAAAAGTGCCCTGATTCCAATCGATGCTTACGATATTAATCGAGTAACGTGACTTTTATCGGCGTGTACGTCAAATTAATTCTTAAAAATTGCCACTTAAAATATGAAAGTGGCGATAGTGTTGCCTGTAATATCGGATAAAGTCGGACTGTTGCTTCAAATAAAAAGGTGTCGTTTTGAATGTGGCGGGCGGAGAGTTCGAGATTTGAAAATTAGCATTTTTGTCGAATAATTCTGGGGAGGTGTCGCACTGAGCACCAGATACCGAAGAGTTGGCCGAATCTGAGATTTTTTCGTTTTACAGGATTGAAATGGAATTATTGCTGCCGCATGCACTAGTTAGCAAACTGAACCTAGCATACAAAGCGAGCCAATGCTTAACGTACTTTAAATATTACTAGGTAGGTGAATATTTAACATGCTCACATAGACCTTACCATTAACGAAAGTATAATGTAAGTAGATTCTAAAACATAACTCCAATCTTTAAATGCTTAATATTTTTCTAACACAAATAGGCATTGTAATCTTCCTTCAAGCTGAATTCAATTTAAATTCCAGAACAAAAACCAATCGCCTCAGCGCGATAACAAAGACAACTAGACGAAAGCTAATCGCGGCTCTGTAAAAATCTGTGACCCTTTATCTTTCCCTTTCCAGACGCGCTCATCGGGCCCGGCGTTGAATTTATGTCGTGGAGTAATCCTGGCCCATTTGTATAGATAATTTTTATTATTGCCATCTCTTCGAGCCGGCCGCGGACGATAACCGCCAACCAAAAGAGTTCGTAATGACGATTTAAATAAGGAAGATGTATTCCTTTCGGCATTCGATAAGTTCAAATTTGAATTTACTTGTAGAAGGAATTTGTAAGTGGAATTTGAAGTTTAAGATTGGTAGGGATGTCCCGATCGTTATTTCAAATTGATTTACGATCCGGTATTTCGACTAGTAATAAAAAATACTTAAATTAGACTTATCGCTATGAAGTTGAAACTGTTTATATAATTGGGCTGAATGATGCTCAGTGGATTGTCCAATATTATTTATTTATTTTAGTTTTTAGATTTCGACGAATGGCCCAAAAAGATCCAAGGTCCAAGAGAGTTTGTTTTTGTTTTATTAAAAATCGAGGTCATGACTCCACTCACGACCTTCATGACTCTCATGGTTTCTGATTTTATCATCTATTTTCCCATCTCAAAAAGCCACCCTTACTCTCGACGTACTCTGTGATCTCTAAGTACCAATACTATAAGTATAATATAGGTTATAAGTTTTTCAAGGTACTGTAACAGTGTCAAGTACATCAGTCAATAGAATAAAAAAATTTTAGCTGTAGCAATTATCACAACATTACAGTGCTCTGTAAAATATTCAATGACCCTACAAACTACGCGTGTAAACTATTTTTAACATGGCCACACCGAGTTTATACGCTCCCGCACTTATGTCTGTTATCTCTCCCGATGCATTAGTCTCCGATAAACCCCAGATAAAAACAGATCGGCCGGCGCCATGCCCGATTCTGATATTAAAAGAAAAAATCGATTTCTCTCAGATAAAGATGTTGTTGGTTAATTGTAAATTCCAACATAAATGTAAACGTGTAATAAATTCTTGGTTGAAATGTTAATTGCCGTTGTAGCTCTATTTGTTTTGAGTGAAGGGAACACTAGACAAAATGTATATAGATGTAATCATCAATATTGTATGTAAGTTAAACTTTTCGGACTGTGGATAAAACCTCTTTGAAATAGCTTTTTGATTAATGATCGCGTTTTGTTCAGCAGTCGTAATATACAGATCGGTCGATTTAACATGTCGCTAGTAGGTCACTTCACTAGCCCTCACTACCCCACAAAATGGCGGTCTAATTTCCCTCCAAAATTAATAACCCGCATCGCGCGTCGTTTTTCATCAAGCTCATTCTAGTGGGTTTATTATTTATCGTGTTTTCCTCAAAACATCATTTACATCGCTTTATTCATGATGAAAGACTGAAAATTTCGTCTATTCGACAAAATAGTGCCGTATCTAACGCTAATGACACTGTGCGCCATTTAAGCGTGACCCGTTTTGAGTGTAACGGTTTGTTTATGAACTTGCGTATAAGGTTTTGGTCAAAAAGGTCTAATCCGTAATTTTCACATCATTTTTTGTGAGGCGGCACAAGCAATAGTGAAACACAAAATATTAACATTTTATGATTTACAAGACAGGAGGGTATTAAAAACAATGCTCATTCAGCATTCACGAATAAAACAACAATGATACCGGCTTAGGCCGAGCGCCGAAAGCTGAATACAATCCGTGCACAGTGGGCCGAAAGCGATCCAGATCTGGCTATCGGGATCTCAGTTTGTTCTCACATCATTACCCGCGCCGACGGCTACAAATTTACATCCAACACAATGGCTATCCAGCATCGAGACATCATTAAGGTGATGCCGATAGCGCCAGTAACAATGCAGACCGAACGCCCTATGCCAACGCGGACGGACGTTTGGAAAGCAACTTTACGACTTCCTAACAGAGTTCAAATTTCAACAACGGAGGTTGGCGTTTGTTGGGAAATGCTCAATGAACCGTAATGACAAAACGTCATATAAGTTACAAAGTAGCGCGCGATTATGAGCGCAAAAATGAAAGCTGCAAAGCTGAATTTGAATTGAAAGGAGCGGATTACAAGGCTTCAGGGAAGGTTTAGGAAAGGATCAGCTAAGTCGATGCCCGAGGCTATCTAGGCAATACAATGAGAGTTATAATATGGGTGATTACGGAAAAATTGTGTTAACATGAATATACCACCGCGAAACCGGGATTTATTTATATTTTTTACAAATTACTCGTGTTCTTTGGGCACCTGGTGCACATATCTTTTTGAATTATGTAATGTGTTTGACACTTCATTTATCAACTCATCTACCTAAATAATTTTGTGATTAGTATCCCCTTTAGAAAATCGAAATATGATAAGTAAATTAATTACTTTTGCGGATATTTAAACACATAGGTACTTATAGGTAAGGACACAAAACTGAAAAAAATACCTCTTACATCCAACCAATAAACAAGCCAAATTGGCCAACCAATTTCAATATATTGAAGCATTATTATCGTAAAAACTCGTATCTAAGGGCTGCAGCACTGCCCTTTTGCATACAATACTTCGTTACGTGGATTGACGGCTATCGTCGCGATTGAGGCGCGCGATTCCTGTCGCGCTGACGACGCAACGCCACTATCGATACATCGATATATGGTCACGTCACATCCCTAATTTGCTTCTTTCCGCACCTGTTGAATTTGAATAGAGAACGCTTTTTCAATTGTTAAAGTAATTTATAAACTTTTGCTTTTAAATCTGTATAGTTTTATAGTGTTACTATAAGAATGATATATTAGTACTTAATACGATTTTTGTACATGATTTTTATTTAGAAAACAATGTAACAGCCGCAATACAACATGACTCATCAAAACCATTTATAACACTCGCGATAACTTTTTGCTAGAAACGCTGGCAGACATCAGATTTTGGTCCGTTTCTATTACTCAGATCAAAGATAGAGTAGAAATAATTGCATTACGCCCACAGAACGCACGTATCGCGCGATCTACACACAATGCGTCAGTTCAAAACAATCAAAATAATTATACAATCGTTGCATTCTCGATAGTTATCTCGCGTGCAAAAACAATAACGATACGATGACGAAAACAGTTCGGGAACAATCGGGTCCTACGATAACAACATGGCTACCAGGCAAAAATAACTGAGATAACGGCGATCGCATCTGTATACAATGGCACGGGTATCCACGCTCTCATTAGCTAGCCTTGTCGAGATACGCCGGGAAATTGTGCAATTGTGGAATCCGATTCGATCGACAACTCGCGATTGTATCGATCCACTTGTTCGGACGAGCGCGTCTTGGTTCTTGCAATCGATCTTTTTTTGTTGCTTATTTTTTTATCGCTACCCTCACATCAATAATGTAAACACTGAACTTTTTCTTTGTTTTTATCTTTTTATTGCATTTAATCTATTAGATGTAGGTTGCGAAATTTGAATTTCTATGCGGACAAGCTTTACTTAACTTTTTAAGTAGGTAAGATGAATCATTTTTTCGTACTTCAACTTCATGTTGATACCTACTTGCAGCCTACTCGTTGGTTCATCAAATTGTAATCATCTTGCAAGTCACTATAAAACTTGTCTTGATAAAGAAATGCCGAAAAATATATAGTAGGTAATCGTGAAAATCTGCCCTGTGAAACCTCTGACCCGTCGACAGATAAGTATAGATAAAAGCGAATAAACTTTCAATTCACAACAGCAACAAATCGCCTACAAATTCGCTACAAAACCTTGCATTCCTCAATAAATATCTTAGCGCGTTTATACCGCGAATAAATCTGGACGAGTCGGCGTAAACTTGGACTAGGATTATAGTAACCGTGTATTATTCTGTGGTATACCTAGGGTTGCCAGTCAGCAGAAATAATTAATTGAGTTTTAGGTACGAAAAATGAGTGCCTAGCGCCCATCTTCATTGTCACCACAAGAGTGAATAGCTAGCTTTTAGATCTTCGTTAAACACAGTTCGGTCATATCCTGACTTCCACCTGATGAGATTTTGATCAAACGAAGTAGTTAAAAAACACGTTTATGCAAATTTTTATAGATTTGACCACTTTCTAGACTTTCGCAATTGAACCTCAAGAGCATCAGTCATCCCGTCACCTCAATCGCTTTAACGTCATTGAAACTTTTGGAATTTAAATTAAAAAAATACTTTATAAATACCTAATAATTGACATTCGATAAACCTTAAACGATTGCTTCCGATTGGTCGAAATTAGATAAAGTTCGCGGGTAATTAGATACGCTTCGAAACTGAAAGATATAGACGGCGAAAAGATCGACAGGGCTGCGGCCATTGTTCGACGCCCACCACTTTCGATAACGGACCTCACAATAGGGAAATCGAGAGGTACTTAATTGCTTGAAACCACTTAGCAATTAATTACCAAGGAAATTATAAAACAACATATTATATTATAAACAACTTGTTTGTTGTTAAAAACCAAGTTTGCTCTGATTAAATATTTATGAAAAAAAAAATCTGTTGGTATTTGAATAAAATTTTATCATGCCATCTCACAAAAATAATTAATTATTTTGCTCTTCGCAGGCAAAATTTCGTACAAACTAATTAATTTGAGAAATCTTGATTATTAATTTAAAATACGTCTTAGGCTTAGGTTATTTATTTACAGAACTGGTTTTAGGACTAGTAACTTTTAAAAGTCCCACAATTAATGATAAATATGTATATACCACATACCTACGGCATATTAATGTGTGCAGAGTTCATGTCCATTATATTTCTAAAATGGACAAAAAAAACTAGTCCAAAACACGTTATTTCACAACTCTCCAGTTCCTTCATTGAATTTTGACAGATAGTATCATCGTAGTGTTGCGTCCACACTGACCTGTCGCGCTTTCGAATCGAGTTGGATTCGCGATCGCCCGCCGATTGTCGACGAATGACAATATACAGACAGCCGGGAGATGGTAGCACGATAGCTCGTGTGTGGCCGAGGCCAGTTGGCCACCCTTACTTTTTATTCGATTGTAGATTGTATTGTGTTATGAATCGATATTTATTTCGGCGTCTTTTATTTTAGATTTTTTTATTGGTTTTGATTTGGACTGACCTTGGAAACTGAATTGTAAAATTACCTATGGGTATATATTAAAATTGTTAGAGTTCCCTAGTAGAGTAGACGTAGTTATCAATTAATAATCGTTTGATTTATTTATCGAATAAATTATCGATAGAGACATGCATAGAGACTGTTTTAAACTTAGTATATATTTACTTAGTATAGTATATATTAACTTAGTATATATTATATGGAAAGTCATAGACGCATCACTATCGGCCAGTAGTTAGCCAGATCTACACAGATCTCCTGCTATCAGATCACTATAACGTTAACATACATATGAGAAGTAATGTTACGAAAATTAACTATTGAAAAAGGTATAAAAAACTATGAAAGACATCTTAAAAATACTCTCGCTCAGTAAGAGCAATGTCACTTTAAAATATCCGGTTGAAAGAGTAGCACCGGCTAGCTGAAGTGAATTTAAAATCCATTTGAGGTCGTTACGGTCTGTCCATTTTACCTTTGCACCTTGAAGCCTTTTATTTGTTGACACTTACCTGAAAAGGAAAGAGTTACATTAGTAAAAGCACAGTACGTATGTATGTATTGGGACACCCAAATAACATGCAATGAATATCAAATAAACCGTTTTAAATAAATAACATAAAAATATATTATTTTAAATATCATACGATACATAAATTAATTATAAAATAAGTTTTAGGAATGTTTGATTGATGAACGTAAAAGAACCTAACGATCGATAAACTACAAAACTGATACAAAAGACATGTTTCAGCGTGTCTAAGTATTTGTCTCTAATCTAAGCCCTCCGTCTCTCCCTAACTTAATCTCAAAGGCACTGAGCCTAAGCTACTTAAGTCCAAATTTACCATTAAAGTGGTTAAAGGTAAATTTTTTAACATGAATGAATAAATATTGTAGTGCCCTTACAAACGGTATTCATGTTGATCAACAACAATTTTGTAAGATCTTTATGTAACAACATGCATGCAATACATAATTTGAATTTGAGTAATTAAAAATACTTATTCAATTCAATTAATTTATTGCAAGAAATATGGTCTTAATACAAGTTCTTAAAGATCAAAATAGTGTCACATACTTCACCAAGATATAAGTACATACGTAGTGTTGGGTAATCTCCGGAAATACGGGTTTAATAAAAAATTATCCGTTGCAAGTTTTACCTATATTATCATCCGTGATCAGTTTATCTATCGATCTATATATGTACATTATGCTTTATGCCTATATGCATTTTGCTTTTTATTATCATACCTGTTTGATATCGCACAGTAGGCCAAGCCAGTGCCAAGTTTACCCTAGCAGTACATCCATGTAAATAAGCACCGTGTCACCATGATGTAGATACCACGGGGAAGTGGATAACGCACGCATGGTGGAATATATCTACGCTTTTTGTCAACACTGTGCTAGTTTATCTACTGACTTTATTATCCGAGTATGGCGAAGGAAAGATATACATAACAAGTAAAACTAAGAGAAAAAAAGGAAATGGTCAAAAATAATAACCGAATGGGATCCCCGAGGAAGTAAGAGAAGTAAAGGCAGGCAAAACAAAAGATGGGAAGAAGATTTAAAAAGGGTGGCCGGTCCAAAATGGACCCGCACTGCAAAAGACAAAAACCATTGGAAGACCTTAGAGGAGGCCTATGTCGAAGGACAAACTGGATAAAAGAAACAATTAAACTAAGGATATATGTAAGATAAATTCTAAAACTGATCCAGAAATAAAGGCTTATTTTATTTTTATTATGGTGAAGGAGGTCTAGGGATAGATTGAATGATTAGAAGATGGGTTTAGTTAAGGTATAGATTATTGACTTTATAGTTTGTA
Organism: Eupithecia insigniata; assembly: GCA_947859395.1. Lineage (NCBI taxonomy): Eukaryota > Metazoa > Arthropoda > Insecta > Lepidoptera > Geometridae > Eupithecia > Eupithecia insigniata. The sequence continues at coordinate 1,945,511 of OX401996.1, forward strand.
TTGTTGTTATTATAAGGAAGCATTATTGTTTAGTTCCTTTGAAACACCAATAATTAGAGCCTCGTCATTAATATCACCGCCAGTTGTTTAGTATCTAGCGACATATCTAAGAAATCCTGCCATTTTGTAAAAAACCTCGAAATCCAGACCTTGCAATGTCTTAAAATACTGACATGCCAGGACAAATCCTGACTGACATCGTAGGCATAAGCCACTCCATGATTATCATTCGCTTGCGTCCGTTTGCGCTACGTGCAACATTATAAGTCACATTTCGACAATAAATAAGATACATAGGTTACCTAATTTTGAATCGTGGTTTAGGAAACACTACTTATGTTCCTGTCTATGTACTCTTTCGAGCCTGTACCAGGCACTTCAAGACCATTTCTCAATTAACCATCAATGTAAATAAGTAATAACATTAATACACTTATTCCTAAGTTTACTAAAAGTTTTAAAATGCAAAAAAATGTTCGATTGCCGGCATACACTAGCTCATATCGCGGATCTTATCGCGCTGCCGTTGCACCGTTATCAGCGCGTTATCACATGCAATATTATATGCATCGGTGTCCCCGCTGTACATACTGATAACGACTGTGTCGTGTGTCGGTGAGGTGCATTAGTTATTTTACTGTTGATAAAGGTAGAAAATAAGTATGGTTAGTTTTAGAGAAAATACTTACATGTAATTATATTATCTTTGTACGATCTGCAAATATTTGTTCCGGGTGTTCTGGGTATTTTCTATGTATGATAAAAAATATTTATTTATGTAATTTTATTATGTATATCAGTTATCTAGTACCCATAACACAAGCTCTGCCTAGCTTGGGGGATGATGCTGTGTGGATTGTCCAACATTATAATTATTATATTAGTAGTATATATATAAGAGATGAGTAGGTACCTACCTATATAGTATACGTTACCATAATCGCGTTTTAAATCCACATCATACGTTATATAGAGCATTGCCGGTACCGTCACGCACTGCGTGCGAGGGACGATAGCGTATGACAGCGAGTGATAACCTTGTATCAAATGAAAAGTGCCAAGCATAAATAGGTCATGCATGGTGGCAATGTTTTGAAAGGTCTGGTTTGAAGCATGGATATCGAAAGAAACACTTCGTTATGTATGATTAATTTTTAATATCAAGATGAGGGTAGTTCATTCAGTTTTTGGGCGGGGGAGAAAGGTTCGTCTCTCAGGGCAGGGCAGAACTAAAATACCCCATTAGAATTAAGTACAACCTGGTTTTTTAATGCGATGAAAAAAGATAATTCTTCATTTCTTATCGGTACTTATTCTAGCTTTATATGTAATATTTATTTGAATCATGGAAGTGACGTTGCTAGAATCGTGAATATGGTTTTTATTTTTCAAATTATATGATCTAAATCGTAGCAGTATCAAAATATATTTTCCTGTTATGTTGAAGCGTGAAAGCATTTAATTTAAATCATGAGTTTTATTAATATTTGTCGTGAAGTTATAAAATAGCATAACATAAACAAATACCTACCTAGGCCTTCAAGATTGTCTGGAACAGATCGCTCGTGAGCGATAAGACCGCCAATTGTCACATTTCTTTTTTGTTTCAAATTTTTTGTAAACTATTTTGTTAAGTGTGCAATAAAGTATTTTCTATATATCTTTCTATCTACCTACTATGTATGTATTAAGACTATTTTCCCTTACATGTTAAAAATATATACAAAAACCATTAGTAATTTCTACAAACCGGCATGTAAATTTTTCTCATAATTAAAATAACGAAGACTTATCTTTCCTAGCATCGCACGTCATAACCAGGCGAGGCAGGGCGCGCCCACTAGTGCTATCTCTATAATGACGATTTGGGTAATATAATTAGCATAAAGGCCGTATCATTGTGCCACATACTTGGAATTTAATATACAGCCTATTTTACTGATATATGAGGAAGTTCTACAACGACCTATATGGCATAGTGGACGAAGTTTTGGCTGCAACGGTCTTGTCTGAGTCTAAAGTTCTTTGAACTTTCGTTATTGATTTATAAACATAATTAATTACATCAATTACTATTAACTAGCTGTTACCCGTGGTTTCACCTGCGTTAAATTCGTATGCCGTATAAGCCGTAAATCTCTGGGAATTTGATGTTTTACCAGGGCAAAAAGTAGCCTATATTACTCTCCATCTTTTCAACTAAATCAATGCCTAAAATCAATTCGATTGGATGCTTAGTTAGGGCGCGAAGGAAAGATATACAAACACACTTTCGAATTTAGAATGACATATCAAGGTAGCTTTAAAAACTTAACTAAAACTTTGCCTTTAAGTTCATTCTAGATGCCTATTCTCAACGAAAACCGGCAAATATTGCAAAAAGCTACTAAACAATAACGCCAACATAAATAAACCAACGATAAAGCTGCGCTAAGTAATGCGCGCGCGCTTATTATCTAACACGTGTACCTAGATCTAACAGATAGGTGCTTTTAGCGCAGATAAAACAACCTTTCAATTTACTATTGAACGGCTAGAGATAGTTCTGAGTGGTTAAATGCTGGTAAATCTCGCAGGTTCGATAGTTTTATCGATTGTTCGAGATTTATTTATATCTAAGAATTATCTACTATGAGATGGCATAAGCTAAGACAAAGTTCAACATGGGGGTAAATAAAGTGAGACCTGATGGTATGAGATCATTTCTATCAATTGACGAAATCAGAGCGGAACGGTGATGTGTAAATAAATATATCAACATAATGCAAATAAGAGTCGATGGATGGAGGCGGCCCAGGACCGCTATTTGTGGCGTCGTACGGGGGAGGCCTATGTCCAGCAGTGGACGTGTATGGGCTGATGATGATGCAAATAAATAAATAAAATATTATTAGTTAATTTTAGGCAAAAAAACCACAATATAAATTTGGTACATGTTTCTGATGGTATTTGTACCTATTTGTGACGATATTTTTACAGTTCAGATGTAAACGCGACAGCATCACGACTGTATCGATGCAAGCGCGCGACCATCTCAGACGACATCGAGCGGTGCGATGCGTGCGCGAGCACCCCTCTCCACTCTTCGTTTGCGCCGATGTCGTATGAGACGGTCCCGCACTCGCATCGAAACAGTCGCGATGTCATGCCGCCGTTGTAGCACGTTTGCATCGCTACAAAAAATCGCCGTGGCTCAAACCAATTGGCGTCTACGAATTTGGTGTGTAAACTCCATAATTCTTTTTACTTGATGACAGTTTTCATGGCAGTCTATATGTCACTTTATAATTAAATAAAGAAGTAAGAATCCTCTACATTATTCCCCATCTCTCAGTACTTATATTTTAACCTAGTTTATTGAATTTGGTGCGCAACATGCGCTATAGGTATATATATATATTGAATTGGCGTGTAAATAATAAAGATATTTATAGGTAGGTATCGACCAACGATAAAACAACGAGTTAAAAGTAATTGTAATAAAGGAGATAAGCATATAGGAACCTTCCTATATTGTTCTGAAAATCTGTGTTCTCATACAAACAACAAGGTTCGAAGCTTGTCTGCGTGGGGGCCGATACCATCAGCATTGTAGCGTTGCTAGGTCTTCGGCTTAATAGATTTGACTATCAGTCACTGGCTTGCGTTTTGGAGTTGTAGTGGTTGAAGTAAAGGCTTGGCTCAGCCTGACCTGTAGGTACATTGGACACCCTAGCTGTAGGTAGATACATATTTCTTGGCGAAATGTCTTGGTTGGCAAATGCTCTTCAAATTCAGAAATTCCTAAATAAATGCCCAAGTTTTGTAGGCTCCTTCCCACCGCATCCAAAAAAGATTCCCAAGTGAAATTCCCAATCGCATACATACGCATTATTCCGTAAAAATAATTATTTATAATTATAACCATTATTCCAGTTGTATTCAGTGTAAAATCTCAGCCCGATCTGTCCAGAAGTTTAGGCGTTATTCGTGCACAGAACTAACGCATCTTTACAAACTTTTATTGTTATCTAATTTTAGTTTTCCTAATATTTAAACGAAGGACTATTGTCTTTAAAAAAATACAGTTTTTTTCTACACTCTTTGTTCGAGCAATTTGTTATGAAATATTAAATTCGTACCAACTGTTAAATTAGATACTTATTATTTTTATTTCCCTGTTAGGTACTTGTTTCAAAAGACCTGCCAGTTGCAGAATGCAGTCTCCACAATTCAGGTCCCACGACCGAAACCTAACCTTCGACAAAAAGATGCACCCGGCTCTCATAAATCCTGTTATAAAGCAATCAGTGCCCGGTTCAGGGTGTCAGCAGGCAAGGGGAGGGGGTGGAAGTGGGGGGGTAGATCAGATCGCCTATTGGCCGATACGCCAGATTTATGTACCCTATCTACTCCTTAATTTACAGCGGCAGATAACTGCACCACTAATTTTCCGATGGAAAAATGCAGGGTTTTCCGTTTGGGACAGTATTGAGCGACTATTTTGAAATCGATGTTATGGTAATTTTTTTATTATAGCGTCATTTAGATCCAAAATAAAAAAGATATCGATCTGCAAAACGACCGCGTATAGACAAACCGGTGTCTATACGCGGTCGCGTTTGATTATGTCGATTGCTGTCATTGAATATTTGGTCCCTCTCAAGTCCACAGGGTGGCCTTGGTATTTCACATGAAATGCTAATCAACTGTACCTATACCTTCCGACTGGACTGAATTAAACTTGCGACGGGCTCAATTGGTTACAATTGAGTAACGGGAGCCTATTTACATTGCTTTGTGGTTTTCGATAACTCTACTTAATCGGTAGAGCACCGAATCTTCTTCTAGATCCGAGAAAAATTCAGTAGGTAAAAACATAACAGTTTTTCCCCTTTTCTTCCAGTTATATTATTATTCTCTTCTCTATATCTCTGTAAAAGTTTTATTTTTAAGTTATTTGTTAACTTGTTTATATGTGTGTGTTATTTTAATTATGATCTTTGTTGTGTATATTATACACTAGGCTCCTCCGTGTATCCTCTGTTGGTAGTTCTAAATAAATAAATAAAGTATGGTAGTAAAATGGCGAAGCTCAGGCAGTAACTCTCAAACGTGCCAACTGCAGGCATCATCACAATCTTCGCTGACGGCTATATCTCAGCGTGGAGTGATCGACCACCCACGGATGCTGATTGCTAAGGTTGCCGAGAGGTTCGATATGATGGCGAATGCGACATGGCTAAGGTTGGCGAACGGCGTTTGGAATGTGCCGTATGCGACATGGTTAAGGTGGGCATGTGATATCATATTCGACATGGGTAAAGGTAAGAGACATTTTACACGATGTCTTATGCTACATGGTTAAGGTTGGCGAGAGACGATCGAATGGTGTCGAATTCGATATGATTCAAGAGGTTGTTTGACACGTTGACAAGTTTCTTGTCGATGGTGTCGTGTCGTATGCTGAAACAAGTCGAGAATCAGCCCAGTTTTTGATCAAAATTTATAACGATAGAATACCTATGTATGTCAATTTAAAAAATAATAAATAATACCATTAATACTTAATAGGAAATAACATGCCCATTGTTGTGCCTGTGACACAGGAGGTTGTGGGTTCTTTCCCGCCTTAGGACAAATGTTTATACGTCTGCAAATATTTTCTTGGAATTTTCTATGAATAATAAAAAAAATGATATATTTATGTATTGTACCTATTATGTATATCAGTCATCTAGCACCCACAACACTAAGCTCTGCCTAGCTTGGGGCTAGATGATTCTGTGGATTTTCCAGCATTATTTATTATTATTATTTCCCAATCCACTGTTAGAGCCTGTGAGGCTCTGGTTATTTGACAAACATAAAAAACTCAAAAATATCTTCTTTACGTAAAAGTCATGGTGCTGAATTGCCAACCCTGCATTGCTGTAGATAGCAGGGTCGCGTCGGGTAACTTCGGCCCCGCTCGGCGATGTCCGTGATATGCCCACGCGCAGCTTGACGGAATTTGATTTCGGAATATGAATACTGAAGGTATGAAACTTGGATGGGAAAGTAGACATTCATTATTCATAGAATTTGCGATAGCGACGTTAAATATTGTTGTTTACCATATTAATACACAAGAATATTACTTGCCTAATCAAAATACAATAATATCTTATATATAAAATTTCCATGTCACAATGTTAGTTACCGTACTCCTCCGAAACGGCTTTATCGATTTTTACCAAATTTTATATGTGTATTCAGTAGGTCTGAGAATCGGCTACTATCTATTGTCCATACCCCTAAGTGATAAGGGTTGAAGGCAAAACAACGTTTGGCGGGTCAGCTAGTCTATTATAAATGTGTAAGTTTAAAGATTTTTATTTGTTTTTGGTAAAAGGAAACAAGTTCTTATAACTAGGGAACCCTCAGTGCGCGAGTCCAACTTGCACTTGACGTTTTTATTTCTTTATATTACACTTGTGTTTTCTAAGAACTAAGCCTTTTTACTACAAGAAACGGCCAAAAACAAACATCCAAACGCCAAAACTACTAAATGGATCAGGTTTAAATTTTGCATAGATGTAGTTCTAGTTCTGGATTAACAAATAGTTAACCAATTATAGGTAAAATGCATTTATATATAGTGCTTCTTGCTCATTTAATTATTTAATGTATGAAAACAGTGAGGTAGATTTATTCAACACCAGTACAAGTAAGGTTTTTGCTATTCTAGTGCGTACGCCTCACACTAGGGAAGTCCCAGAGTTTGTCGACTTCTACGTCACATGACCTCGTGGCGCAACTGGTAGCGCATCCCGTACTGAGGGAGGGTTGCGGTTCAAGACCCGTCGAAGTTGAAAAGTTTTTGGAATTTTTTGGGATCTTATTCAATTTCAGTACAAGTAAGCTTAAACGCTTACTTAGACATCATTTTTTTCAAGTGTAGGAATTCTCCTGTTGTTATTTTTTCATATTTTTTTCTATTATTTTTATGTTATCTTCAATAAGGCGTCAACTAACTTTGTACCATGCTATTTATAGTATACCTGTCTGTGGAAACTTTTTATTGGCCATCAGCAAATATGCCCTAGTCTATCCAGGCATGTTCTTATATTTTCACCTGTATTTTCTGAATCTAGCTATAAATTTCCCAAAATTTTGTAAATAAATAAATAAATGTTATTCCGAAAACGCGAGAAAAGCTGCGGGCAGAAGCTAGTATCTATATAATTTGAGGGGACCATATAACCACAGATAATTTAGGAACCTACTTGGGTAGAGACCACTTGGTATATTCCCTATGTCCACGGACAGCGTTAATTATCGGTTTTTTTTGAGGTTATGGCGAAATCCTGACGTCATGGGATCAGTCTGACCTTAGATTCTGATTCAGCGACCCCAAAAACATTCAGTAAGCAAGGTCAGAAACCCGGGCCGAAAAAAAAAAATTATTTGGCTGTTTTATTTCTCAAAACAAGCCAGCAATTCTTGTTAAAAAATTGTAGAATAAACTAAACATAATATATGACATTACTAGCTGCTGCCTTTGCCCGCATTTTATCGGGATAAAAAATAGCCTATAAGTTATTCCAGGTTCCAAACTATACCCATACCAAATTTCAGCCTAATCAGTTCAGTAGTTTTTGCGTGAAAGAGTAACAAATATCCATACATCCATATATCCATCCATACAAACTTTGACATTTATAATATTAGTAGGATATAATTAGAAAGATATCGTGCATAATCAAAAATAATCAACCATCTCAATAACGAAGAGTTATTGTTATTAGCTAGGCTATTTTTGATGGAGCTTAAAAGCCGAGATAGTAACCAGACAGTTTATTTGTAGACAAACAGACAGATATCTAGCTAATCGATTCGCAGGCGTCTTCTTATCTCTGGTTTTAAAACTGAACGCTGTTATCTTTGGTTTGTTCTCGTTGACGTATTCGACACGATGTTTACGGACGACATTTAAGGTAATAAAGGTTACAGTAAAAAAAAATACTGTCGATATTACTTTAAAGGGTTAATTAACCCTTTGACCGCCATAGTCACCCATACATGACAAATCAAATCACCTGAGGACCCCTCAGCGCTAGCGACGTTTATAATATATTTTGTTCACTTTGTGCTTTGGCGTAGAGAACACGGGAATGCTTTTTTGGCGTTGCGGTCAAAGGGTTACCACTATGCTAAGTGGGAAAAATTATTCGTAGGGTACTTCTCTTATTTTGTGCGATTTAAGTAAATGTTGGCATGACAAGAAGGTCAAAGTTATATGTACCTACTAGCTGCTGCCCGCGCCTTCGCCCACGCTTTATCGGGATAAAAAATAGCTTATGTTATTCCAGGTTCCAAACTATACCCATACCAAATTTCACCGCGATCAGTTAAGTAGTTTTTGCGTGAAAGAGGAAAAAACATCCAACTTTGATATTTATAATATTTGTAGGATAAATTTATTTTTTAATTCCTTCCTATAAAAACGATCCGATTACCATTCTGTTTTAATGACCCACTTAAAACAAAACGATTGTTATTAATGGCGCTGTATATCATTGGTTCTTTTCTTTAGCCTATAAGTTATTCCAGGTTCCAAACTATACCCATACCAAATTTCAGCCTAATCAGTTCAGTAGTTTTTGCGTGAAAGAGTAACAAATATCCATACATCCATATATCCATCCATACAAACTTTGACATTTATAATATTAGTAGGATATAATTAGAAAGATATCGTGCATAATCAAAAATAATCAACCATCTCAATAACGAAGAGTTATTGTTATTAGCTAGGCTATTTTTGATGGAGCTTAAAAGCCGAGATAGTAACCAGACAGTTTATTTGTAGACAAACAGACAGATATCTAGCTAATCGATTCGCAGGCGTCTTCTTATCTCTGGTTTTAAAACTGAACGCTGTTATCTTTGGTTTGTTCTCGTTGACGTATTCGACACGATGTTTACGGACGACATTTAAGGTAATAAAGGTTACAGTAAAAAAAAATACTGTCGATATTACTTTAAAGGGTTAATTAACCCTTTGACCGCCATAGTCACCCATACATGACAAATCAAATCACCTGAGGACCCCTCAGCGCTAGCGACGTTTATAATATATTTTGTTCACTTTGTGCTTTGGCGTAGAGAACACGGGAATGCTTTTTTGGCGTTGCGGTCAAAGGGTTACCACTATGCTAAGTGGGAAAAATTATTCGTAGGGTACTTCTCTTATTTTGTGCGATTTAAGTAAATGTTGGCATGACAAGAAGGTCAAAGTTATATGTACCTACTAGCTGCTGCCCGCGCCTTCGCCCACGCTTTATCGGGATAAAAAATAGCTTATGTTATTCCAGGTTCCAAACTATACCCATACCAAATTTCACCGCGATCAGTTAAGTAGTTTTTGCGTGAAAGAGGAAAAAACATCCAACTTTGATATTTATAATATTTGTAGGATAAATTTATTTTTTAATTCCTTCCTATAAAAACGATCCGATTACCATTCTGTTTTAATGACCCACTTAAAACAAAACGATTGTTATTAATGGCGCTGTATATCATTGGTTCTTTCTTTATCCACGCACTTGCCATTAGCATTAAAATCTGCACTTTATCTTTATCGCCGCAATAAAAGTGATTCGGTCATCAATGATAGATATTCAACAATAACAATTCTATATATAAAGTTCTTCCCTAAGTACTGATGAAAACTTACTGATTAGGTTGAAATTTGATATGGGTATAGTTTGGGACCTGAAAAAAACATATAGGTTACTTTTTATCCCGAGAAAACGCGGGCGAAGGCGCGGGCAGCAGCTAGTTACCTATATATATCGACTCTACCAAGTCACAAATGAAGTTTATGTAAAAATGTTTTTCCGTAGAATGAGGTACTTACCTACAGTATGTACGTCTACATACATAAGTACTACAAGTGGTCCTACACGTCTAATTTTTGGACAAAAGCTTCTTAGGCCTAAATGCCTAAATAGTCATTAATTCTGAGCCAGAAAAAACTACAGTGCAAAAGTAGGAACCCACAAATAGGTAATAAGACTTCAATAAATAACTTCCCTAACAAGCTAAATTGAATGTTCTCACAGTGTAACACGTTTCAATTTCATATCTACTCGTCGCAGCGCACCCGATACGGCTATAACTTCAGATCGTGCTGGCCTGCAGTTTGCAATCGCACCTGACTTCACACCAGTTTATTGGACTTGAACTTGCAGTTTATTGGTCAAGCGGGACATGTAGTAAAGTTTGATGTTTCCTAAGCTTGACAAAATATTTGTGAGAAACATAGGTAAACTTTGCAGTCTGTGGAAAATGTGGCTTCGTCAAAATATGTTATTTAGTCTTTAGTGGTTAATGAGGTACTTGAGTCAGAGAAAATGGTATTTAAGGTTGCAGAAATGTTGCTTTACCTTATGAACGTATCAACCAAACTAAAACAACCCACGAAACCTTTTACCACTGCTTTATATATGACCAAAAATAGGTTGGAACAATTCAAAACAAGTGTGCAAACCTATCATCGACCCCCAGGCAAGGTCTATTGACACAACCTCAATAAAAAGGCTGCGTTTAAACAGTCCATAGGATAGGTAGCCTGCGAAATAAAAGGCGACAAGGCGGGCGGGTGCGGCGTTGCGATAACGCCGCCCGCCCTCCGCTCCCCGCCCTGCGTGATGGATGCACTGCCGCGATAAGGCCTTGACTTAACCACGCGGTAAGGTAAACACGGATGAACTCGTATTATGTCTTGAGTTTGCTTTTCATAATTTGTTTTTTTAGTTTTGTTTGTTTTATAATCCAACTTTGGTTATTAGGAACGCCACCTGTAAGGTGGCGTTCTATTAGAGAATGTTTTACTTTATGACTTACCTGATACTGTACGCAGCTGCGCAAGCGCTATTCTCGGATAAAACCCTGTTAGTTCGTTTGGACTATTTTCTTTATGTCGGGCTAATTATATTTTGATAACCTGTTAATTATCATCATTCAAATCACCAACCACAAAAAGCCACATTAACAATACGGAACATTTGTCGATTAAAGAGAATCATCATTAATTATTTAAATTAGGTAAGGTTGGTTTCCTGAAATATTAAGAATAATAACATAACTTTGGTCTACATTATATAGTTGCAACTTAATATATTAACAGCAGTTAATATATTAAGTTGCAACTATATTAAACTGTAACGAAAAAAAAATACTAATTATAGTTAAAGTTGATATTCACTAAAAATATATAATAAATATAGTTAACCATCATCATCATCAGCCCATACACGTGCACTGCTGGACATAGGCCTCCCCCGTACGACGCCATAAATAGCGGTCCTGAGCCGCCTCCATCCATCGCCTCCCTGCAACCGCTACGATGTCATCGGTCCATCGAGTGGACGGTCTCCTATGTAGGGGGATTTGCCATAATCACCACGCTTGGCAGGCGGATTGGTGATCGCAGTGTTGGTGTTTAAAAATACTCGAAGCTACTAGAAGCTGCTGCCCTTCCTCTGGTAGGTTCCCTCAGTCGGCTCTTACGACATCCACAGGTTAAGTTGGAGGGGTCGATATTCGTACGCCGCGACCCCACGGCCTATAGTTAATAATATTAACTATATTTAGGATATCTTTTTTTCGTAGAAACGACTCTTTATCCTTATCTTAGATATTTATGAAGCAAATCAGCAAGCTAATCAAAAATCATCATTTTTTTTAAATCTGTAACTGATTATATTTGAAAAACCGATATTATCTCAAAGTATCTGTCTTATTTATGGCTTTAAATTTTATTCATGTTAAGTGCAGTTAGAGCTTATCGACTCAATAACAGATAAAGTAATATGAAACAAACTGATAAAAACTAAGTCATTTTATGTGATTATTAGCGATGTTAGGATTAAGCTCTTATGCTACGGATATAAAATTGTCGGATAATACAAAATAATGTCTTAATCACATTGTAGCGGTCGCAGGGAGTCGTTGGATGGAGGCGGCTCTGGACCGCTATTCGGGGCGTCGTTTGGGGGAGGTCTATGTTCAGCAGTGGACGTATGCGGGCTGGTGATGATGATAAATAATGTCTTAATAGATAACTATATTGTTCCTGACCAGAAAGTTCAATGCTGGTCAGTTTAAAGTTAAGTAAAACCTGAGAGGTGAGTTCAGTTAACGACAGTGTCGAGTCACGATCGTGGCGTCTCATTGTTCTATGGGATTTGGGACAGCGCTGCAGCGCCTCTATCCTGGACATAGAACTACGCAAAACTCATACAAATGTGACATTACAATATCACGTTGAAACACATTTTATAACTAGTTCTCGACCCTATGGATTCATTTTATATATTTTTGTCTATACGTCTCAAATCAATGTTTTTCCTTTTTTTTTCTTTTTCCTTCTCAATAGTATCGTCAACCGGACTCGGGTCTCTGTTCTAGTGCTAAATATATTATAAAATAACATCGGTATAATAATAATTACAAACTGAATTAATTATGTAAATGATGCTGTGTGGATTGTTAATTTTTTTACATATTTGTTTGAATAGGTCTGATTATAAGAAATTGATGATGATATCTTGAAATAAACATGATTTACATTATAATCAATTTCCTAAAAAAAAAACCACCCTTTTTTCGAAGTCGGTTAAAAATTAAAATTGTCACCGAAATAATGCTGGCAGCATTGCCATGGATTAGGTAATGTTGCAAATTGCAATGCCACGTTATTTTTCCGATTTAAAAAAAAAAGTTTAATTTTAATGCCAGTTTGAAGCAACAACCGTTAAAAATAGAAGCGAAAAGTAATTTTAAAACGTCATACGTAATTCTCATTTCTATTGTGTAATTCACCGACACGCAACGTATGCTGCTCAAAATAAACGAACGTTAGGTGTGTGCGGCGGAGATAACGGCGCCCGCCCAGCGATAACCGCCCGCCCTGGCGGAGGCATTGACGCTGAAAACTTATAATTTGCACTTTTTAATTTTGCTTCTATGTTGCCTGAAATAAAATACGACGCAATACTGACTGATATTGTTTTAAGGCTTGGGGAATTTATGAAAAAAATTGCGGTTCAAGGTTCTTTGGAAGAGGTCGCTTAAAGCTTACTACTTTTCTTCGCATTTCTTTAGTTCTTAATAGAATTCTTGTGTTTCATAATTTATGTAACATAAGCGAAACCGCGGGAAGAATCCAGTATTACAATAATACCAAATTGGAATTTCAAGCTATTATTATTTGAGAAGTTATAGGCACTACGATTTAATTACCGACGCCTAATGGCTCATTATCTACTAGATTTGCCAACAGCATTAAATCTACGGATAGCATCAAGGACTGTAAATAAATGGACGTCCGCGTTCGCTATCTGGCGAAAGCGTTGAAAGTTTCGTTTGAATTATTTTTTGTGATGCCTGTGTTCTTTTTTACTATACATATAGTTATTCTGTGGACTTTTGTTTACGTATAATCTAGTCGATCGTTTATTCGTTTGATTTTCGTTCGAAATTGAAGTTTAAGATTTATAAGCTAATTTTAGGTGCAGAGAGGAAGTGTGAGCAGATTTTGGACAGTTTTGAATGGAACATTTGCCTTTATATTTGTCTGAATGCAGTCAAATACGTATAAAGTTGTATTGGGCACGCCACCTTAGACTCAAAAGTCTAAAATATGAACTAAATTATACAAGCGATTAATTGAGAACTATAAAAAAACCTGATACGGGACTCGCTTTTAAAAATTTTTGCACCAAGTGAAAGGGCGAAGACTTACCAAATGTACTATCGGCGTAAGATTTGCCTAACCAGTTTGAAATTATTGATTGAGCAAGCTGGGGGTTGCAACCGGTCACTTCACAGAAAAATCACCCTTGTGGTGGGAAGGCAAATCTTGTGCTGATGGTACCTAAAAATCTTAAAGGAGACCAGAAAAATACATATATTGATATCTCATTTATCAAAACCGCTTCCGCCATTTTGATGCTTGGTGGTAATAAAGAGTGTCCGCCAACCACAGAAACGCTTAAAAACATAACTACTTACGCCTCGCGGGTAGGAATGAATGGTCTTTCTTTACGCTGATTTCTAAGAAACACACTTGTCTCAGAACTTGAAGTCTATAAAGGCGACGAATGAATCACCTTAGCTTACAAAGATGTATCTACAAATCACCTTATCTATGTTTTGCAGATCACTCCTTAGTATATTAGTAACAGTTACTTTAACTCGTCTGCATTGTCTATTTACCTTTAAATTTGACGGTAGGTATTTATTTATTTTTAATGTTGGTTCATGTGTTACATCGAGTTCTTATGTACCTATGTAGGAGTGAGATCATAACATGAACCCCGTGTTGGGGTGTTGGGGACAACATAAACTTATACTTAAGGAATATTACTTAAGTATATGTTTAGGCCGTGGGGCCGCAGCGTACGAATATTGACCCCTCCAACTTAGCCCATGGATGTGAGTAAGGGAACCTACCAGTGGAAGGGCAGCAGCTTCCTTCTGAGTATATTTCAACACCAACACTGTTATCACCAATCCGCCTGCCAAGCGTGGTGATTATGGCAAACTCTGCATCCTCGCGATGTCGTCGGTCCATCGAGTGGATGGACATCACGCAGTAGCGGTCGCAGGGAGTCGATGGATGGAGGCGGCTCAGGACCGCTATTTGTGGCGTCGTACGGGGGAGGCCTATGTCCAGCAGTGGACGTGTATGGGCTGATATGATGATGATGAATATTACTTAAAAGATACCAGACGTTTAGATTTAAATCCCATTCAAATTCTAGAATACATTGTATTAGAATTATTAAACTTTGCACACTTTTTAGATGTGTATATATTTACGTAGATGCAGATTGGCATCGAAAATGATCGCCTTTCGTCCCACTTAACACATATTTGATCAAACATGATTTAAACGAGAAGCATGCGAGAGGCGGTCATTTTCAATCCCAATCTTTACGCACTATTATCTTCGTTTAAAATGCTTTTGCTTCAATTCCATTCCTTCGAGTCTCTCATCACATCAGTTTGGTTGGAATTGCGATTAGCTAGTGAGTATCTTCTTATTATGCATTTCGTAATACAAGAAAGAGTATGTGTGATTTAAATCGTGGTGAAACGTAAAGGTACAAGCACATGAGATCGCTCGTTCGCCGATAACCAGAGTGCTTTTGCCGATAAGAGGATCGTGCGCACCAAATCTGAGTATGATTTAAAACGCTGATACCGCTATCGGTATAACGTCAGAATTCCACTTTGTCCGGGATAAAAATGTGGGCTTGATGGGATGAGGTGATTTGGACCTTTTTATCTGTAGGTACTTTATTATCGCGTGGAGTGAACGCCTACCTAGTGACGGTACCCCGTCATAGGGGATTATTACTAAACGTATTGCCAGCCTATCCCCGCAAGGGGACGATTAAGCTGACCGTTCCTCATGCGATCGGTGAAGTGACGGTTGGTACTTTAAACTTCTCCAGTGGTCGCTAGTATGTATACATGTTTGCAGTAAACGATGTTCCAACATGGATCCACTCACTCCGAAGAAGTCCCTCGTTAAGGGATGAAATATTGGTAGTCTCCCAACACAAATTATGTCCGTAGTTAACCCGTTTATATTTATTATGATAAAACATAATAATAAAAAATTAATTACTGGACAATCATCTAGCTAGACAAGACAAGATAAAGCATGTCCCAACAGTCACCCAGAAACGATAGAAAGACTATTGGGATGATCTTGGCCTAACTGTCCTGTTAGGGCAACAAGATCGGGCAATGGTTCTGAATTATCATATGTCAGTCGACAAGGAATTATCTGACATGGAAAGGAATTTTAAGAATTTTCATAGCACGATGCTGGTAACATTATACCTACTTAACCTGCTACTTTTTATGCAAATTCTATGCGAGTCATTTTAACTTTAGTAAATTCTTTTTATAATTTCTTTCTGCCTACTGCTTTGCGTTAGTATGAGAAAAAATCCATGAAAAATATATGTATCCTAAAGTAAAGCGTCCAAAAACACGAGCAGAAGCCATTCACCAAGACAAAGCTACAACAAACACACAATCAAAGAAACAACAACAATAGAAATTGAAACAGAGATATTAACCGAAAATTACTATTAAACTGCTCTTAACCCGTAACCAGCTCCTTGCATCTTATCACACGTACACACACCAACATTCACACGTAGGAATGTGCATTTGTGTACATTCACACGTATGATGGTACATTTGTGTACATTTACATCCGAAGTCGGGCAACATTAGGCGTGAAACTAACATTTCTGTTTAATTAGAAGTGCATCTAGTATTGCATTGAGGGTTTAAGTTGAAAGATTATTGAGACTTTTCATTTTAAACGTAGGTTAACTTTAAAATCAGACGTCGATGTTATAGAAGACGTCTGAGGGAGCTTACCAGAAAACTACCAAAGATCTGAATGAGGATTTAACCAAATATAATTTAAGAACATTTTATAGGACTTTTTAGTACACCACAAAGTTAAATAAAAATTATAGAACACGTACAATGGGCGGTCTTATCGCTTCGAAGCGATTTCTAAATATATTAAATAATGAAAAATTGTCTGCGCCGAGTTGCTAAATTTCTCAAACTGGATCCCGCAG
This sequence comes from Eupithecia insigniata, assembly GCA_947859395.1. NCBI lineage: Eukaryota > Metazoa > Arthropoda > Insecta > Lepidoptera > Geometridae > Eupithecia > Eupithecia insigniata. The sequence goes on from OX401996.1 coordinate 1,962,157, forward strand.
ACCCAAATCTGACGGGCCGAAGTTGAAGTTACTCTATTTGGACAAACCATCAGAATTCATAGCCATTAACATCAACCTATATAAATCCACGGTTCAACATAGGGCTCCCCCAATAAGCGCCTCATCGTCCTTCATCAGCATCTACCAGGAGCAGTATTTCACAGGTTGTCAACCCAACTGACCGGAGAGCTTCCTACGTTTGCCGTTTACAACTAAATTAATCTGTTTTAAATCGATTTATTTGGCACCAGCGGCGCTGTCTTCTCAGTCATTATAAAATGTAGCTAAATGTTACAACAATATCCGCTTACACTCCTACCTTGCAGCAAAACGAACAAGTTTCGTCGGCATTGGATCTTGGAAGTTGGTATCAGCACGTATCGATGTCTTTGAATGCGTCCCGGAGCAAGTTGCACCTAGTTGTACTACGTGCTTCCTATTTCAGTATCAAGATAATGCTTGTAAGATTTTAGGGTAGCCCGCTGGCAAAGTAATACCGAAAACGGTATTAAACAACGCTTTTTGTACCTAGCCACGGGAAAAGGTACTCGCGCTTGCATTTTATTGTATGGTGTGTAGAAAAACAGTAGCTAAAGACAAATGGCAATAGTGATGTATTTGTATTTAATTGTTTAACCACACAATTCATAAGGATCCCATTATCCCGCTGTCTGTTCCGGTTGCAGGAGCGGTAGATATTTCGATGATGAAAAATTCTAATAGTGTGGCTGACACATCCCCGTTTTGGAAAGTTCTGAGTGAGTACAAAGCTACAACCCCTGTTTTTAAACGTATTCTTAGAGGTGCCCGCATCTCTGTCGCTTCTGCTCTCTCAGAGGCCATTAGGAATACTGTATCAAAAAACACCAAACGAGCTTGGGAGCATTTACTAGTTTTCCCTTACAGAGTACTACATGTAAAAAAAGATTTGGCCAACAAAGCTTCTATCACGGTTAGAATCAAACAAAATTGCGTTAGGTACACTGCGTGCGAAGGGCAGCCTATTTCAATTGTTGATCAGGTCACACAACAAAATTCCAAATCAAATAAACCATTGTCTGAGTCTACTATCTATAGACTTGTAGAGAGTAAACTCAGTGATGGTGACATAAAAGGTGCCTCTCGCATACTTTTTTCAAATGACACGATGGCGCCAAATAACGATGATACTCTCATATCTCTTGAGAGTAAGCATCCAGCTGCAAGGGCCAATATCCAACTCCCCGATCCACCGCAAGAGAGTGATGTCGCTGTGGACATTGTTTAACCGTATGTTGATTTCTTGATGTCATTAAGTTCTATGTATATTTTAATAATCAAACTTTGACATGGGAATCACCATAAGGGACTGTACAAAGGAAAAACAGACAGAAATGACTCACAGAAAATTAAAATTAAATAATGTCAACAATTTAATTAATTTAAAATATAAATAAATAAATAAATAATGTTGGACAATTCACACAGCATTATCTAGCCCCAAGCTAAGCAGAGCTTGTGTTATGGGTACTAGATAACTGATATACATAATACAATATATTACATATAAAGATATTTTTTATTATACATATAAAACGACCAGAATACCCTGAACAAATATCTGTAGATCGTGTAAATATGTTAATAATGTAAATAAAGCTGCTGTTTAAAGGCATTGTCAAATGAACTTATAAGAAAAATGTTATTTAGGGAAAATTTTACTTACATTTATGTTATTTTCGTGAACAAAAACTTTACATATATAATAGGTTCACTACCGGACATACGTTGCATATATACGCCACTCATTACTACGCCGCCAGCCATGCGTTACATCTAGGCACCAAAGACCAACCCATTTGCCCAAATCAATGTTCGGTATCAAATAGAAACTTAGTGGGTTCTATCTAGCTTAAAGTCCGACTGGGTATCGAGCGATCGCGATGCAGCGCGACTTCCAAAACTTTTACACGGGGCGCCCGAAAGATACGCTCTGATATATTCTGCAGAGATAGCAACACAGCGCGCTCTGATTTCGTTATTTAGCAACACAATAACGGCTGCTTTTTATAGGATCTACAACGAACTGAAAAACAACGTGGCCGAATATGGATTTTGTTTTTCTAGAGAACTACTTATTAGTCTCGAAAGAAATCGTCATCGTGTCTAAAATAAAATAATATTCAGTAAAGCTAGCCCTAGAAACATTTTAATCATGATTTTGTGTGACTTCATTGTATCTTTTTTTCTTGGGTTTAATACTTATCAAGAAGACCTATAATTTTAGCGATGATTGTGAATCTCTATCGACCCGTACCCTGACCAGGGCTTTTGCGATTCATCGAGCTACGAAATCTTCTTATACATATGATACAACAGTGCTTTAAAGAAGAGTAGATAACAAAACAATAGAGTCGTATTCTTTTTGTCCCCGTGATGAGGAAACTGGTTTGATTCCGGTGGTGCTTTTAACCCATTTTTGTAATGTCTGAGGATGCAAATATTTCGCTTTTACGTTTAATAAAAACAAATTACTTTTAAAAGCACCATTTCCTTTATCCGGTCAGAAGACCTCAAACCGCTACAGGCGCTATGGGCGTTCCCATTTGAATTAAATCATTTTATATAGCAGTGTTTAGCAGAAAAACAATCTCACCCTTTGAGATAGCGATCAGGAAACATATCTCGCCTTTAGTGAATAAATAAATACGGATGCATTAAGGCGAGCCTGGGCGGCTAACCGCAGGTGGCCTTCCGCCCGCCCTGTATCGCTGATAACGTGCGTTTAACGGCCGTTAACGGCTGTAACGAGGCCGTTAGAAGCGGGTGCTTCCTCGGCCATTGTGTGAGAACTTTGTAAAACGCCTAACGTTAGTAAAGATCGTAAATTTGACCGATCGCCCGCTATCAAGAGATGGTTTGTTAGTTTTGCGAGTGACAAAATGTTACGTATTTTCACGTACAAATTTTTGGACCGGGAGATAAATATTTTCGGGTACCTTTATGACTTCCTTTTCTACATATTTTTTAAATTAATTGTATTTAGGGTAAAACCCGTATAGATGCTGCATTGCAGTGGGATAGGATAGGTGCTTCGTTTTCGAAAACCTAACTTCCCAATGTCGCGACATAAAACTAATAAAAATTAGGAGTTAAATATGGAGCGTATGCCCCCCCCCCCCCCCCTGCAGGTCATCACGCAGATCAGACACGTCTCACTCGTCAAAAACTCCTTTGTACCGAGATAAGCCTTCGACTAAGAAAAATATCTCTATTTCGCATTCGATTTTTGAATCTTATGTATCCCGTTTTTTTTGTATGTAATCTATGATACAAATCGAGGCAATCATTGCCAATCCGACGTATGAGTGAAAGTATTGGAGAATTTTCTTCGTATTTTGGTATTAGCTTGTCTTGTTTCATTCATATTGAGTGATTTTTATAATAATTTTATTAGCATTCTCTACATGTATTAAAAATAACACACAACTTATAAAATACCAAAAGTGAATCGTATAAACAAAAAGATAAGAACAATCTCGCCCATTAGCGGCACCTGAGTGTGTATATTCAATTAGGCGGCGCAGGGCGGGCGGCGATGCTATCTCAGGAAGGGCGGACATAGTTCACTACCTTACTCTGTTAACAGGTAAGCTGTTTAATTTAGTGTTTTAGCGGTGTATTAAGATACCTACCTACTGCGTAGCTTTCATTGAATTTTGGATGGTTTTGACGTGCTTTTAACAGCTAATATGTTTTCATATTTTCTTTCTATGATCTCAAAGTTAAGACTTGATTTGTGTATTCTCAAATTAAACTTGCAATAATAAAAACAAACACGACTATTTCCATTATTCTGATGCACAAGGTTTCTTACGTAGGTATTATGAACGTATTGTTTTTTAAGGAGCTTCTCTCACTTCTCCCCCGCTGCTGCCGGGCATATCTTGCCACTTCTACAGATATTTATTATTCATTCAATTTTCCTTTATACAAAACACACTAAACAATTTTTAAATCTACATTAAACCTATGAAAAATGTATCATAAATCGACCTCGAAACTCAATACAACAAATACAGGGCTATCGGATAAAAAGAGCAGTGACGTAGGAACGCTGAGCAAACGTCGTTACTACGTTACCGTTACTAAATAAATCGTTAGCGCGAGTTGCGAGATACGGCACGTACTACAAGAGATGGGTTGTACTGGATGTGGCTTCATCTGAACAGAATTTTTATTTACATTTTATAAATAATAATAAATAAATAATGTTGGACAATCCACCCAGCATCATCTAGCACCAAGCTAAGCAGAGCTTGTGTTATTTGTAGGTACTAGATGATTGATATACATAATACAATACATATGTACTGATATTAATATTATAAAAAACAGATATTATAAATATTTGAAAATCGTACAAACATTTGTTCCAAAGCGGGAAACGAACCCGCAACCTCCTGCGTCGCAGGCGGACCTTCGCCCGCTGGCGTCACATCGGTCGTCTACTACCAGTCTTGCAACTACGTTTGAATTTATTATTTCTCCAACGCAATGATTGTAGAAAAAAGCTTTTCCAGGATGAATTAAAACATTCCATCTCACTGACAAATTTTAATTTTCAACAGCAGTTCAGATGCGCATAAGTACCTAGGTGTAACAAAATAGAATAGAGAGACTCTACACACGAAATAAAGTAAATCTACTTCCACAGTTAAAATAGATAGAAGAAAAAAAAACATAATACACAATCAATGTATGATTTTTTATTCTGGGGACACAAACCTCTTTTTATTTATTTATTTTTATTTTACAATTTTAGGCAAACTAACAGCTAGGTTATATAACAAAAATTATGTGTAACTGACGGCTAAAAATAAGTTTCCACAAAAAAAAATTTGGTAATTAGTAATTTTTCGCTGAGGGGGGTCATTAAACTTTGCAGTGAATGGTTACATGTGCTGTGTGTCTAATCTAGCAAGCTCAGCATCTACGTCAGCCACAAACCGTCTCGGCCAAACAAGCTAAACCTGGGAATTATTAGTGTTTTTCCTATTGTACAGATTGGTGGTACATTGTTGGCTAGTTAAGCTTTAGTTTAGCTGTGTTAAGCTGCGGTTGCTTTATTTGTTACTAGCTTATGAATGTGACTTTGTTCGTGTGAACCTAAGGATAGCTTTTAACGTAAGCAAAGAAATTTTGTTCTATATGTTTGTGTTCGAACATAACTTTCTAGTTATATTACCATTTTAAATCGATATTTTGAGATTTGAGTTTGTTGGTAACTTTTTATAAGATATCACTGGAATATTAAGGTTGTAGCACATCAAAGGCGCACTGTTACCGCATGCAAAGCAAAAAATATGCATTCAAATATGGGGTTTACTTCATAAGGTCATAACATTTGATTGTATTTCATAATGAAGGCATCGGAGACAGACAGCTCGCGGGCAACTCGTTTGCAGCTTGTGGGACGCCATTTGGTGACGTAAAAATGTATTTAAAGATAACGATTATAAGCCGATTTGAATGCACATTTTTGTGCGCAGCAGCAGCGTTGGATTAATGTGCGCAGAGCTTTAGCCCGCTACGCGCGATATTTTCTTTGAATTATTCCAAATAAGCTCCGCTTCTACTCTTGCTCCAATATCGCACATGATTTTGAAACAATTTTTACGTAAAACACTAATCACACCGAAGGACCTTCCTGAAAACCACCGTTGCTAAACTTTTCTGGAGCAACATTTAGCTGAGGTGGGACCTATTGGTTCACTGGGCAGGCACTTGTTATTTTAAAGAGTTAAAATTAATTCTGAGACCAAAGTATACCTTTTTGTATCAATAAATGCATTTTCTTTCTTTCTAAACTGAACTCATTACACCTGAAAAACGTTTCCACAATTTAAAAGCAAGATAAAACCACACAGCACTTGCTTATCGCTCGTAATTGTAAGAATATTTTTGTAAAAGCGTCCCGTGAGCTCGATACCACAATAATAATAGGTATGTATGTATATGCCATACCTGAATCGTGGAGATAATACAATCTGTTGCTAAATTTTAAAGCTTTTATGGGTTCTTTACCCATAAATTTTCTTGTACGATTATACTCGATTATACACAATTATCATTTAAAACACTGTTATTAGAAAATATAGTAAGATGGGACGGTGATTTCTTTCGTCCAAGGATATTCTACTGATTCTCTATGACCCATTTAAAAGTAAGTCATGTTACCTACTTATTTGTTAACCGATTTGGAAGCCTGTAAAAAGAGATTTTTCTAATTTCACTATGAAACTGCAAACATTAACTGTAACTAGATTAACCTTATTTTCGTCAAAATAATATTCGAAATCGAGACACTCGAGGACGAGGATGTCCACCGAATCGTTGGGTGGACGATATCAGACGACACGGAGACAGGACTGGATGCGACAGGCCGGAGATCGCAAGCAGTGGAAAAGGAGGAAAGAGGCCTACATCCAAGAGTGGATCCCGAAAATACCAACATGATGATGATGATGACTATTCTTAATAAGCTATGCACCTGTACCTACCTGTACCCAGTTGTACCCATAGGTTCAGATCTTATAACCAATCCATCAATATTTTCTCACAAGATCCTCCAATACAACACACGTATTATAACTAGCTATGGTAAAGTTTGCACGCATTTACTTAATCGATGCTATCTCAATGCATCCAAGCTTTCGTTCTGGGGGCGTTTTACCACCCTTTACCATCGTAAATAACCTTTAGCAAACTCCACTCAATTCACAACCTTACACCTTGCCAATAAAGTTATCTTTTCATTGGAAACTGCGATCAGTTATGATTTTTCAGATCGATCTATTCGAGCTTTTAATGCAGTTGAAATTGGACTTTAACATTAAGTCTTAGATGTTATTTTTGTATAAGAGGAGGTTTAAGTTTCGTAGGAAGAGATAGTATTGTTGCATTATTGAGATGTGGAGGATGATTTGTGTAATAAGCATTTCACGACTTGCGGATAAGTTATCTGTTATTGTTTTATGATTAGTTTCTAAAGGTGAAGAAGATTGTTGAACATATTGCTGGAATAAAACTTTTTAAACTTTCGCAATTGAATAACATATTAAAGAATATTTATTGGGTATTTATCGCGTACCTTTTGTTATAGTTTCCACTACGTTTCCATCGCGTTACAGCTTTCGTGGTCACCACGGGGCGACTGAATGTACCTACTCGGAGTTACCGCCGAGAATTAATGGCAGTATCCACGACTACCCTCAATTCGTCTGCAGAATCAGGAATGTCCAAGTTTACATTGCGGCACACTACACTGATCATGTCCGATTGCAGTACAGTCAGTTCACGACGCACACACTTATTATCGCAATAAACCCCCGAAAAACAATCTGTAATATATTGCTAGCATATTATAAATTCAAACAAATTGTGTAATAAGCCTTTGTAAAAAGGCTTATTTTATAAAGGTCGTACACGTTTGGCATCCATAACTCAAAAAAAAACTATTTTCAAAGATTAAAGCTGCACATCTAATTTGTATCTACCTTTTAGAAGTAAAAAAAACAGTTAATAAAACTTAACTACATAGTAGAAGCTCTACTAAATCATGCTGGATTTAGCGCTCCAAAATCCCTCTAAACCTTTAAGCGGTTCCAAAACCTGCCAGTTGGGGGCTAAACCTAGGTCAGTTGACCTGGTATCAGCAGTGAATCAGATCCCGGTATCGCCCGGGGAGATACGCGCCTGTTTGGACGAGATAGCGCCGGGTGGCCGCCGGGAATAGGGATGGAACAGCGTAGTCTAGAGTCGATAGATGTAAAGACTATTGAGGACGGTACTTACGACGTCGGACGCAAATCCAGCAGTATACTATCTGACTGTAACTTATGATGATGGTGATGACGTGATCTTAGGTAATTTATTATGTTTTCACTCATAAAATATCCTTAGTAAATCTCTCAATCAACTCATGTATTTTGTACATCATCATCATCATCAGCCCATACACGTCCACTGCTGGACATAGGCCTCCCCCGTACGATGCCACAAATAGCGGTCCTGAGCCGCCTCCATCCATCGACTCCCTGCGACCGCTACGATGTCGTCGGTCCATCGAGTGGATGGTCTCCCATGTAGGGGGGGATTTGCCATAATCACGTATTTTGTACGCTTTTAGGGTAATATAAAATTTTTATTTATTTATTTATACACTAGAAATTTTGAATCCAAATGTGGTAAGCGAGTCCTTTTCTACATTTGGACTCACAATTGTTTTATTCGTCACGTCAAATAATTTGAACGGATTTAAAAGCAAATTAAACGAACTATTATTTGTCTTGTATAAAAAATACCTAATACTTACAGAATAATACCTAGATTTAATTTAGTAGCAGTTAAAATTACCAACAAATATGTTAGTAACTAACCTAATAATAATAACTTTTTACCATAAGCTCTACTTTAATGTCGTGTCAGGAAGCGGGCGAAGAGACTACGCCGCAGTTTTAACTTTTGTCGTCTCTTCGTTCAACCTGTAACCTGTTATACTTGTACTTGTTCAAATAAACGATTTTGTATTGTATTTTTAATAGAAGACACTGATTAATTCCTAAATAATAAATTTTAAGTTAGACATAATATATAAATTGACTTTTTTGTATTATATTTTAATAATTTCATATTTTATATTCTGTTCAATTAAATAATTTTTATTAGTATGCATTACACACCTACATTATGTTGTAAGCTTAACCGGCAAACTAGAGATACTATAATATATTTGACATAAGACCAATATTAATGTTTATATTAATATTGGCCAATTGTTACCAAACACCCTAATCGGTTCAGTAGTTTTTGCGTGAAAGAGTAACAAATATCCATACATCCATCCATACAAACTATGACGTTTATAATATTAGTAGGATACTTTAATTTGTCCGTAAAATAAAGAATTTATGAAGTATCTACAGCATAAAACGACGAAGAAAACAGTTTAATTTGTAATTTCTGTGCACCTGCTTAAGTACAATATCAAGATCAATCCGTTTAATTTAGTTAATTACCCTGTGTTATGTCTTAACATTATTAAACTTTATTAAAACTAAAGACTTAAATAACTACTTGCAGGTTAGGCAGGCGGGCATCACTAGGGCGGGCGGAGACGGTTATCGCGCGCGCCCAGCCGGTATCGTTATCATTGCGCCACAGAGTATATTACGCTTTTGAAATGTGTTTTTGTTAGAAAATATGATTTTTGTAAAGTTATAGTATATACCTAATATGTAAAACAATGTGCCAACTGCTTTCACTCCGCCAGATGGTGCTTTCTTTGGCAACGTTGGGCAACAAAATAAAATGGGTCACTTTTGCCGAGCCATGGTAACCTTAAGTTTAAGGGTCCCGTATCTACAGGGTGAAAAGTGAAATCAAACAAAGTTTGTGATGAACCAAAATGTTAATGTCCTATTTTTTATTATTTTGATGCTGTAGTTACTAAGTATGTTGCATACCAAATGTATAAGAACAAAAAATGGCTTCACTAAATTCTTTATTGTCCACATAAATTAAAACATACATCGATAAAAGTTACATTACATTACACCAAGAAAATAAAAATATACAGGAAAAATGACAGTTGCACAATGGGCGGTCTTATCGCTCAGAACGATCTTCCAGACAACCTTGGGATGGACACGAAGCAGTTGTATATGTGTAGACGGTGGCCAATTTCGAGAATCGAAGTTAACAAATAATAGATATGTACAAAGGCGAGCTTAACCTTAAAAGAGTTTTCTTATAGCAAACCTACGGATATAAAGAGAATTTATGAAACGAGTGAGGATAGATAATGTGTACTTACTACCAGACAGAAGAAAAATTTTTTACTTTTGTCTGGGTGCACGATTAGAAAGAAAGATTCCAAATTAATAAACGGTTATTTCAAGCTCTAAATTCTAAGGTGAAACAAGATATTTGCATTATCACAAAATTATGCAACAGAGATTCGATGAGGATAATTCTTGAGATAAGGACATTTTTAGCAGATAAAAATATTTTTTGCAAGATTATCAAATAAACAAAAGATATGGAAAATATTACATCTAAATGTCAAAGTCTGTAAGTATGGATGGATATTTGTTACTCTTTCACGCGAAAACTACTGAAATTTGGTATGTGTATAGTTTGGAACCTGGAATAACATATAGGCTATTTTGTATCCCGATAAAATGCGAGCGAAGGCGCGGGCAGCAGCTAGTTTTTATTATTTTGTTGCTGTAGTTACTAAGTATGTTGTCTACCAAATGTAAAAGAACTTTCACCCAAACTTCTGATTGGGACTTTCTGGTCGGGTGCATGAATAGAAAAAAGATTTCAAATTAATAAATACTTATTTCAAGTTCTAAATTCTAAGCTGAAACAAGATATTTGCACTATCACAAAATTATGCAACAGAGATTCGATGAGGATAATTCTTGAGATAAGGACATTTTTAGCGGATAAAAATATTTTTTGCTAGATTATCAAATCAATAAAGATATGCAATAAATTATTCTAGCAGCATTATTTTATCTGATAATCGATTAATTAAGTTTTAATTTATAATCTAATGAAAGGAATATTAATAATACCCGTCCATCCGTCTACAATGAAAACATAAATAAATGTCAAGTTTTTTTAGATTACGAATACTACTAGGTTCCTTTTGCTTAAATTATTTAAGCAACGTTATATGACACATATAAGATAAAAAGATATTTCATCATCATCATATCAACCCGTACACGTCCACTGCTGGACATAAGCCTCCCTCATACGATGCCACAAATAGCGTTCATGAGCCGCCTCCATCCAACGACTCCCTGCGACCGCTACGATGTCGATGAGTGGATGGTCTCCCATGTAGGGGGGATTTGCCATAATCACCACGTTTGGCAGGGAAAAGATATTTATTTCTTTCAAAACCATGGAAATGTGAAATACTTGGACAAGAAGCACCAAAAAGCTAGAGTTAGAGTAGTCTACTATTCGTTTGACTTTAATTAGAACAATATTTTGTATTTTACCAAATTATCAAAAGATGTTGTAGAGATAAGATACTCTCTGACTTTTCGTGAGACGTTGCTTAGTCGCAAGCGAGACCTTGCAACGTCTCGCTTACGACTAAGCAACCAACGAAAAATACAAAGCAACCAACGAAAAGTATTCCCAACGCGTTGGGAATACTTTTCGTGAGACGTTGCGACTGAGTACGTCTCACGTGAGACGTTCGGAATAATCCAATTAACAAACAAATCAAAAGAGAATTTAAATGACACTAATATTATTAATGTGAAGGTTTGTATGTTTAGATAGATGGATGAAGGGATGTTTGTTACTTCATGCCAAAACTACTGAACGGATCGGGCTGAAATTTGTTTAAATATAGTTCTAGGTCTGGAATAAAATATAGGCTACGTTTTATCCCATAAATCAATTGCCATGGGATAGAAATAAGGTTTAAACTTTTCCATAGAAACAACACGTGCGAAGCCATACACAGAAACTAGTATTTCATAATATATCTAGTGTCAATTCTAATCTGATTACCAAGAATTTTAAATATTTTAGGCTAATAGACAGAAACTTTTTGTATATTTTCGCTGGTTACGATTATATTATGCCAAATGACTTAATTTGATAACTTTTTCGCCTATTGGCGATTCAAATTGATATTTCTGTGATAGCTGCAGACCGATTCATAAATTTAAAATGTAATTTATTTATGTAAATAATAAAAATCCATACATACAAACTTTCGCGTTTATAATATAAGTAAGGATAGAGCTTCGTTTGACCATAATCTCACCTGATGGATTGATAGATAACCAGTAAGTACAATGAATTTGGCCTTGACAGATAAAAATATGGCATGACAGATAAAAATATGGCTTTACAGATAAAAATATGGCTTTACAGATAAAAATATGGCTTGGCATAAAAATTATATCTTAATTGAAATGATATCGATTATCTGAATCGATAGTCTGATAAATTTGTCAACGAAACGATTGATGATGATAATATGATTTAAGAGAATCTAAATAGACATATAGATAAGATGTTGAATCATTATCTATGAACTAGCTGCTGCCCGCGCCTTCGACCGCGTTTTATACGGGATAAAAAATAGCCTATATGTTAGTCCAGGTCCCAAACTATACCCATACCAAATTTGAGCCTAATCGGTTCAGTAGTTTTTGTTATGTTGATGCCTACTGTCATGATGTGAAGACCACAATGATGACCGTATGATGACATGTGACTATGTGATGAATTCAGGTTCGATGAATTTTGGTTGAACTTAAAATAAACATTTAAAGTTGTTAAGACCTTATTTTGTAAGAAAAGGCAACAATTTAATTAATTCAAATAAAATTTAAACGCTTGAGTTCTTAGAGGAACTGAAATCGGAATGCTTTTGTTACTTTAGGGTTGCCAACTTTTGCCAGAGGAATCTACAACCCTACAATAATTACACATTTCTAGTTTTACAAGGAAATACTAAATTTAAAGTTGTTAGGTAAATCAGATGGTTTGTAGCTTCATCTTGAAACTTAGAGAATATTTTTTTATTCTCCTTTAGTAAAAACCTTAGCTAAAACATAGTTACCAACATTGCGAAACATAGTTGCCAACATAGTGAAACATAGTTACCAACATAGCGAAACATAGTTTGATTAAGGTCAATAAATAATTATCTTATAAATTGATATTATATTAGATAGATATAGTATCTGGCGCAGCGCATTAGCATTGCCATACAGCGCGGCAATGCAGCCAGCGTCTTGGGGACGCTTCCGACTGGTCTTGATATAGACCAGTTGAGCTATCTGTACATTGTTTGCAACAGTCTGCAGTTAGCTCAATTGTTTAAATTGTAAATACTAGTTTAATTTGTTTATATTATTTGATTGTTATTTTCTTTGTCAATAAAGTATTGTAGATAGATAGCATGTCCATAAAATCACACTGCCGTGGTAACCAGAGGACTAGAGTTTTCTGGTCTAACAAATTATTAACAAATCGCTGTAGTTTATGGAATCTATGAGCGTTGATCAGTTGATGAGATATGAAAATCTCCAAGCCACGTCTGAGGGACCACCTATAACCGGTTATAACTATTGACTGGATATTTTAAAAAATTAGAGACTGTACTAACAAATGCTTCAGAACATTCACTTATTAATATTGCATTCAGAATTATGAAATTCCAATGTGGACCCTCAGTCGTAACGGACACTATAATTTCTAACTATAGGAACTCATATCTGTTAAGACATTTAACAGTTATGGTGGAATTAAAAAACTCACATAAGTACCTTCATACATTACATGAACCCGGATAACATTAATCACAATCAGCCTATGTCCACTACTGGACATAGACGGAGGCCTATTTCCAGCAGTGTTATGTTCATGAGCGCACGTCGTCATCTCACCGGCTCAGAGAGCGTTCTCCACTACGTTTGCCCAGTGGCGGTCTCCACTCAAGAATTCGCCCCAAGCGAACAAACACTGAAAACATTAGGTACACGGTACACTTTTATAAGCAGTCGTGTAATAAAGTGAATTTGAAAGCTCTCAAAGTCTTATTCTCTCGTAGCACCCCTACGATATGATATCGTGTGTGGCGGCGCGCGATAACGCTGCACCCGATCCACGCGATACTAATATTTGTCGTAAAACAGGATCGCACAAGGAATTGATATCGAATAGAGCCTTAATAAAGTGTGCTTGGGCGAGATACCGAGATTAATGTTTTATTTAAACGGGGTACATTTTATTTGCTGGAGATTTTAAGAAATGTTGCGAGTTGTTTATTTTTGCTATAGTGCGGGACCCACTAGGTATTTACCTAAATGTTACCATGAACCCACAGTGTGGGTACACAACATTTAGGTAGGTACCTAGTTGTCGATGTCGATTATTATTATGAACAGCTAGTGATAAATAGACCACTGTTGGACTCGTGATCTTTACAAAATTAGCACTAAGTCGCTAATCTTATAGGCACATAGTATAAAGAGAAGTTTATTTACCTACTCATTGTAAACGAGATAGTAACTGATTGATTTTATTTAATAATAATTTACTTATCGTATTTAAATCACAGAAATAAATAAATAATAATAATTTATTAGAAACACTACAAACAAATAAACTTGGGAGAAAAATGTAAGGCTGAATCATATAAATCATATAAATAAAAAAATTGCACAATATTTAGAACAGCTAAAGTTGTAAAGAGGAATATTTACGAGCAAGGTGAGTTGGAACTCGTCGGAAGTCGATCAGTTTGTTATGTCCCGGCATTCACAGGTATCGATGTTTAACTTAGTTTTGAAGGTGTTTGTTAGTTATATATAAGTTAAGTTACTAAATTTAAATTGTGAACATGCTAAAAATAAAAGATATTTTATTCTTATCCGATATACTATATCGATGAAAAGCGACGTTATTGCACAATAATATTCTTAATTTAATAAGCAGGCTTTTCGAGTCTTTGATTTTGAGTCGTCTATCAGTCAGGGCAAAGCTAAGATTTATTTTGATTGATTTATAACAGAGTCCGTATAGGTTGGGCCGGCGATATCTAACCTGTGTGGTTCGTCACGGGTTGGCGCGAGATTAGTTTTTTTTGTAGTTTTTATTTTATTCTGCTTTCTTCAAGGAATAAATGTAGCGGAAAAGTAAGTTGGTGCAAATTGTAAACCATTTTCCATTTACTTATGAAAAAACGAACTTCGGCTCATTGGTAGTTTTAGAGCATTTGAGAAAATAAGAGATTTTAGGCTAAATATCAACATTTTCGCAAATGCTCCCAGAATAACATTTTGAACAACACTGGTGTCCCTCAGGGTAGCATCTTGGGACCTCTGTTGTTTCTGTTGTACCTATATCAACGATTTACCTAACTTTACATCACATAAATGCGTTCTTTTCGCCGATGACACTACTCTTGTTGTTAAAGTCGACAAAAAAGATATGTTTCAGCAAACTTTAAATAGTGCTCTCACTGACATTATTAACTGGACCACAAACAATGACTTATTTATTAATATTAATAAGACCAAAATAATGCAGTTTAATTCATATAATACAAATTCTTTAAATTTTGACATTGAATATAATAGTGAGAAAGTAGATGAAGTTACTTCTTTTAAATTTCTTGGAATTACCTTAGTAATAGTACAGTATAGTAATAGTACCTATAATAATATGACTCACACAACATTTGCACGCCTGCGCGTGCGTGCAGGCTGAATACAATTACCTAAATAGTTATAAGACCTGACATTGTATAATATTTATGTATTCTTGCAAATAAATGATTTGATTTGAATAAAATTATATCGAAGTTGGTTTCATGATGGGTTCATAGAAAATAGTTCACGATTGGCACCACATTACATCCGTTAATTTTATTCTTTGTAAAACAAAGAAAAAAAAAATCACAAAATAATTTGAATCTCGCACCAACCCGTGATGATCACACTTAACCAGAGAAATACCCATATTCATACATAATTATAGTATCTATACTTAAACGAGCGGTATTTCTCGTAAATACATTGAATTTGCCCTATATTTTTGTTAGGACTGTTTATGGGAAGACTCTATTCGGCTTGAACCTGATCACAACGATTAAAATAGCGGCTGAGACTGTTGCTTGCCAGCCAGGCATTTACCCCGAACATCCTCCCAGGAAGATATTAAACCACACAATACATCAAGGTAACCGTTATCGTGCGCACTTCCCAGGTAATTGGAGCCCAACTCTGGTCCAATGAGACGTGGTATCTGCGGGCCGCGCTTGGCTGCACCTGCTATCGGCCATTGAGCGGCCCGCCGAACGAAGCTAATGACGAGGCGTGCGGAAGTTGGGGGGTTTTCTAAAATATTTAGTTTAGGCTTATGGCGTTTCATGTTTCGTGGACCATTGGACCGTGGACGTGGAAGTGGATTTTTGACAGCTTTTTAAAGTCACTACAGACAAAGTAAAGGTATACTTACATACTTTGTTTATTGAACGAACAGAAAGTACTTCTACGGTACTAACTAATGTTGAAAAAATATAAAAAAAAAATTGTGAAAAATTGTGGCCTTGGACCGAGGGGATTAATGGCCTTAGAAAGCCCAAGCCTCGTTCGTGGGTATCTAAACCCACGAACCTACAAATAGTGGCGCTTGGTAGAGCACTAAATGTCGCATGGCATTTGGTGGAGGTATTTTCCCTAAACATTTTTACTTGTTGCTATGAAGAACACAAGGTCCAGAGTATTATTTACTATTACTATACCAAGAATACAAAATATATGAAAATCATGATCTTAGCCATGAGAAAAAACGTGATTATGAACGGAACGGATAGCCCTTAGCCCCATACAAACGTACTTTCCGCTTCATATGGAAACTATGTCCCCGATCTTATTGAAATTTTCCATACGTAATCGGGTGAAAAATAACTATGTTTGTAGCGGTTTAGTTTTTGAAAAAACATAATGATATTTAAATGAGAGCGAAACTAATTTTGACCACCAAATCGAGTCATTTTCAAGCGATTTTTTATGCATGATAAACCCTTTTATTCGAAAATCTGTCGCGCTGCAAACATACTAAATATAGGAAATTGGTACATACGTACAATGTATAAATGGTACAGCTCGAGGTATTTTCTTTCAACATTTTTATTATTGTCGCTAAGGAGAACTCATGTACTATACCGAGAATATAAATTTTAAAATAATGTTCATTCAACTTAGTTCCCAGTATGGTGGCAGATAGCGCATCGCGCGGGGTGGCCGATGCAGGATACCGCGATACCCACGTCGCGTCGCGTCGTGTCGCGCATATCGGTGGGAGCGCGGCCGCAGCTGATGGATAGATGCATACATATGCATACACATGGGAAAGAGTTATTATATTTAGTTTAAAATAAATTTTAATTTTGACAAATAGTTATTTTAGGTACCTAAGTACCTATTTCAGTGCTTACCTTTTGTCTTCCTTATTTTGAGCTGTTACCTACACGGTCCCACAGCGGGTCATCGGTCACACTACTTTTATCAGTATACTTTTTAATTAAAACCATTTTTTTTAAAGATTGATTTATTACTCGCATAATGTATGTAGAATCATGAAAATGGTCGTAAACTATACATAATACTATCAGACTTAGGGCCGATTTTTCAATCGTCAGATAAACAACCAGATAGCCTTTATTCGAAATAACAATATTTTGGGGTTTTCAATGGTTAGATAGTAATTAAATGTCGAATAAGGACCCTAACAGAGGAATAAAGTTAACTGCTACTTCAAGGGCCAGATAGGGTTTTATCTCCCCGATAAGTATGACGTTTTAGGTTATGTTTGACAGTTTCATTCGTTTTGTTTTTAGTAAAAATGGTTTGAAAATATTTATTCGCCTAATAAACAGACTGATAATTTTACACGCTAGATAGCTGTTCGACGACTAATCTGACGATTGAAAAATCGGCCCTTATAATAGGTATAACCTCGCAAATGATTGCAAACTCATTGCACTTTTAGTATCTTCACATTTTCCTTAATAATCCACACCCCACTATTTCCCGCCAAAGTACCTACCCATCACCCTGAATCTAATGTCTTACACTCGACAATAGCATTAGGTGCAACCCCATTGCCAAGAAACATTAGTGAACCTGTTGCTTCGATACAAAACGGTGCAAATGTTGCTAAGTGTTGCACTATCTCGCATCGTTACCTGACCCTGGCGGTAAGAAATGGAACTAATGAGTGTTTTCTAGGTTAGTTTTTTTCGCTGTTTAGTCAGTCACTTTTTGTGGGAATAATTTATTATATATAAAAATACCATTTGAATAAACTCTCTTGGAATAATCTAGAGAAATCCGATTTTTTAGGATTTGCGTGCAGATTATGTAGTGTCAATTGCTTAAATATTTCAACACAAAAAATTTAAAAACAAAACGTGAACCAAAAGCTCGTCGTCATGGTTATTTATCCTCAGAAATAAAAAATTAATAAAAGGAACCAGCGCCATTTATAAAAGAAAAAAACAATTGCCAACAAAACCGATTGCGAAATTGTCATCGATATCATAAAATAGTGATGTGCGGGTATCGACTAGCATTCGTCGAGGCGGCTAGATCGTACGATATCGCATGACAGACGATGCGCGCGCGCAGCTGGGGTGGCCATACCACGGCGCATGTGAAAAATTGCAAGTGGAGCCTTTTGTATTTACATATGTTTGAAAAAAAAAGAAGAAGCTTTTGAAACTAAAGTTCTAAGGACTATTTTTCATAATTTATTGCTATTATTTTTATCATATGAAAGAAGATAATCGACCCGTAAAGAAATTTACACGG
Organism: Eupithecia insigniata; assembly: GCA_947859395.1. Classification (NCBI taxonomy): domain Eukaryota; kingdom Metazoa; phylum Arthropoda; class Insecta; order Lepidoptera; family Geometridae; genus Eupithecia; species Eupithecia insigniata. The sequence goes on from OX401996.1 coordinate 1,980,564, forward strand.
ATGTATATTAGAAAATTGTTCTTAGAAAAGTTATGTCAAAAACCAACAGTTTTTTCCTTGACGAGGACGACGTCAATATGACTCACACATCCAAGGCCAACACGCAGAACGTCAACACTAATTCATAAAATGCCAATAAAACTTGCCACCCTAGAATGAAACAATGACGCCACAAACGCGAGGCAATATTTTAAAAATCGATGTTTTTATGAATCGATAATTTGTTGGGTGCTTTCGGCGCGTCGTTTCGCGGCGATCGATTCCTATCTCGATGTCACAACGCTTTGTTTCGATTCGGCCCAACATCGGTCCATGTTTCGCTTGAAATGTGTTTCTTGCTAACGTACGAATTGATACTATCTTGTCCACATTCGCAAGGTTATTTTTACCATCCACAACGTCTTCCTCCTCGATTTTGAACTTTATAATACCAACATAGGGTTCCTGGTCTTTTAGATGAGGATATGGTAATGCAGGCAGGGTAGTATCTGTCGTTTTCATATGCATGCCAAGCGGTCTGCCTTCAGGTGTGTTCGACGGTTAATATTTGATACTTTCTTGTCTCCTGGCCGAGGAATGCAAGGATCCCTTCATTATGCCGACTGGAGGTAAACATCAGACCTTTTGTCGGGTTTATTTTTATGAAGTGTTAATTGGTGGTGGATATTTTGTATTGGATTATGAATCTTCATAATATTGATTGTAATGAGCCCATCGCTGTATTTATAAGTAGGCTGTTTTGTTATATGGCAAGCTTTTTGCTGTAAGCGATCCTGCCGAGTTATTTCTACCTATCTGTATACTTATTGAATCGATTTCTTGATTGATATTGTTATTTTTATAATATCGAAGACGCCTTTTAAATGCAGTGCTGTGGTAGTTTTTATTCAACTTTAAAACTTAAGAGAAATTTAAAAACTAAAAGCTCCTCCTATATGTAACTCATTCTTGTTATTCAGTAGTGTTGTACCAATGGTTTGTCTTATCGTTTCTCGTAGGTAGTGTTGTCCCAGTGGTTTCGGCTTCTGATACGTAGGCGTGCGTAAATATGGCCCCACTCAGCAAATAAATAAAATCGTATCGTCGTATCTCAAGATTCCAGATTTCAGATAACATATAGATTCGCCTTATTTATACCGAGCTAGATATGGTATAGGGTGATCTAGGATGTTATATTCGTAGAAAAACGTTTGTCATTTTTCTACTTATTATTTGTGTACACTGGCCTTGTTTCTTTCGTTAGTTATTGTTTTTTTACTAGGAATGAGATGATTTCTGTGAAGTTTCGTTAAAGTTTTGTAGGAACTTCAAATCAAAATGCTAATCTTTCAATTTCCATTACAAGCAGCTACCTACCTATGAACAAAAAAGTGTAAAGCGATTCGTACAGCTTTTAGTAAGTTTAGCAATAAATAGCAAATTCTGTATGTACTACCTACATTGTACTAAGCTAACACAATCTACTATTTCAATGGTAGGGTCAGGGAGCTTTATAAAATATTACTTCACAAAGCTTGGTATTTTTTCCACGACATCACAGGTGTTTTCACCCACCCTGTACCCGACTAGATAGTGAATATTATACGAGAGCCATAAATAAAAAGCGAGACAGATGTTATCGAGTCCGAACACCGAAATTGGACGTGCAGCCCTAGTGGGCTCGCTTCCTAATAAGATAAGCAAGTTTTGTGGGTTTAATGTGTGTGCAGCTTTATTGTTTTAAAGTATAGAGATGGATTCACCAATTGTACAGTATCAGATTCAGACCGATGTGTATTTCAAAGTCTTCTTGAAACAAGGATTGAGAGAGGTTGGTAAAAATAAACATGATAATTTTCTCTATGGTCTTGATCATTAGAATAGGTTATGTCATCAATACTTTCCAATTGTCATACTTATATAATTTACTTACGATTTTTTTTAATGTTGGGATATTTAGGTATTTAGAAGTTTGATACGCCAAAACTATTGAACAGGTCGAGCTGAAATTTTGCATGGATGTAGTTGTACACTTGGGATAACATATAGGCATTAAAATTTTCTATTTTTATGCCGGAATATCGCGTACGAAGCCGCCGGCAGAAGCTAGTTTTTAATTGCCGGCGTTTTATCACGGTATTTAATACGATTAAAATAAAACTAAATCCACTAATTAGTGATAAGGTATAAATATTTAGAGAAACAACTTACCTATAATTTGATTTAAAATCCAAGATATTTTATGTCAACAAAGACATTTATGAATTAAAGCTTAACAAAAACTGATGACAATAACAGAACACAACAAGGTAACAGCAAACTTCAGTAACGCATAATCTCACATATGTAGCAGAAAATGTTTAAATTTGAATTCGAAAACGAATGAGCCATCAATTAAATGGTGAATGAAAGCTTTCAAAACCAGAAATTGTTTCGAGCTTTTGTGCTTTTCGATGATACCAATGTCGATAAATATTTTCCACCAATATTCCTTGGGTTTTTTAACCCCTTTGTGTACAAAAAATATCCAGGTTTGGAATCGGAGTATAGCAAATTTTTATAAAAAACTTAGTGATTTTTCGATTTTACTGGTTTCTCTCTTTTAATTTTACGGTTGCATAACTACATTATCTGCCCTTATAGTTTCAAAACCCAATCAAGCACGAAGGTGCCTACATCCGGCTGGCAATCGATAAAAATAATAGAAAACTTGTAAATTAAGATCTTGCGATACGTGACCTTTCAACGGATATTGTGTTTACGTAGTTTATTTAATCTTTGGCACAGAGTAGTAATTTAGAGGCTGAAGTTAAGTCAAACATGAACAAAATGAAAAAACGTACTTATTTGTATTGTATTGCTAAACGCTTGCGATTGAATAGCATAGTGCAGTAGGTAACTATACTCAGTCTAGAATCCTAACTAATATTGTTTGTTTGTTTTTCCTTCACGCCCTAACTAAGTAACTAATCAACTTGATTTTTATCATTGGCATAGAGTTATGTGAAAGGATGGAGAATAATATCGGCTACTTTTCGTCCTGGTAAATCATCAAATTCCGATGGGAGATTTACGGGAAAAATACATTTTTATCACCCTAGAAATGTGAAATTAGAATTTAACGCGATTAAAACCGCGGGGAACAGCTAGTCCTAAATATTTTTTTAATAAAGGGATCACAAATCAACTTAATATTTGTGAAAACTATTTTTGAGATAATTATCGTCGGAGATACGCCCCACGCACCTTCTGGGAGTTTTTTCGACCTATTAGTTTACATTGCCTATTTATTATTTATTGAACCAAATAATTTTTCAAATGTACTTAGAAGCTCTAAGTGTAAACTCTGCCATCTCTAGGAATAATGTCCTAAAAGCTTTCTAAGTTCATACCAAGCCGTTTTGTGCTCCGTACATATTATGTTACTCACAGGACAACAATAAATCAACCGTGTCGGTGATCACCCTCGTTCGATTTTGTATAAATAATGTAAGTGATCTGTTCTCGATAAGGTTCAATATTGCTTGGCTGTTTATTACAGTTTTTTACTCAATTTCGTTACCATACATCCTACATGGATGAGGTTACATTTAGATTGTTAGATAAAATGTAATTCAGTAGTTTAAATATGGAATGCTCATATTTTATTACCACGCTTGATTTTACTGTATTCTACCAACCAACCCAGCGTAGACGAAGCATAAAACCTCTTTAGTATTACCGCTGCCAATAGCAAGTTTAAAAAAACTTTTCAAAATTGGACCGCAAAAAGGTTCCTCCCACAAAGGTTAACTAACGTTTGAAGTAAAGATAAATGCGAGCCGATATATCATCCGAGGTGCGCAAACTTTCAGCGATAACTTTTAAAGACTGAACTTCGTATATTTTATATCGCACTGAAAAATTGTGTATCACTCGCCTGCGGCGGGGAGATAAGGCGAAAAAATCGCGGCCACTAGGGATGGGGTGGAATGGACTATTGTTGTAAATAATCCGACTTTTTTCTGTGTAAATCTAAAGTCAACCCACACCGAGCGTAGTCACGACCGTGTGGGCGTGACATGACAGTAAGCTATTAATTCATTCGTGTTAACAAATTGAACAAAATTTTGATATTAACTTGTCAGTTAGCGACTTATTGACAAGTAAGGTGGTAATATCTAGCTTTTGCTCCTGAACAAACCGTTTAATTAAATTATTTTCGTAAAGTTTATATTTTTCTTTATTTACTGATTGTGAGTGTACTTTTCCTAAGATACCTACCTTTTTTTTTATCTAGTTAAAAATGTGGACCTAATAACATTTTAAGAATGCGTTTTATTTAAATAAATACTTTTTACGATAAACAGGACCGATAATTATCACAACCGAGTAATAGGTACCTCTAGGTGAAATGAATTGAAATGTATTCAGATAGGTAGGTTTTTATTAGCACATTAGCTCTTAACGTACCCGAGCTATATAAAAACAATCAAGTTCAAGGTGGTGTGGATACCTACTGTATCTGTACCTAATTAATTTTTATTTTTGTGAGAGCAAGGATCCATTCATACTTATTCCACACAATTACATTTAATAATCTGAGTAACTACTTAAACTATTACTTCATCATCATCATCAGCCCATACACGTCCACTGCTGGACATAGGCCTCCCCCGTACGACGCCACAAATAGCGGTCCTGAGCCGCCTCCATCCATCGACTCCCTGCAACTATTACTTAACCTAAGTTAATTTGTGTGAATTTTTGGCAATTAAACTCTTTTAGTCTATTATGGTTTCTTTATTTCTATAGAAGTTTTAATGGAGTATTTTTTAGTTTATCCGGCTATTTTCCCATCCCTAGCCCCAGTATTTGTAAAGTAGATATTTGTCACGGGTCACGCCAACTTAGGTAATTGCTCTCGGGAACATCATTCGGAGATTGACGGCTGTAAAGCTTTTCCTTTTTTGTTTTATAATTTTTTAATCTTTTGCTTCGACTTAAGTTGTAGGAGTTTAGTACAGGTCGTGTCACGATTTAATAGCGCTGACATTACGCTGACCTCAATGCGCAGAAGTCGATTTTTATATTTTTACGCCGTTTTAAACCTGCGCAGAAAACCCCACCACTTTCGACGAGCGCTATTAAACCGTGACGGGTAAGTAGGTAGATAATAAAGCTCCTGATTGCTTTGTTTATATGAAAATTAAACTCAAAAATACTAAACTTCCATATTGGGAAAGCGTGCTCCATCTTAGGCCACATCTTCACTTTCTCATGTGTTACGGTGGTCAAACGCATTAAGATAACATTTTTTTTGTTTATTTGTGCTATACTGAGGCTACAGAACATTGGTTAACTATTTGTCTTTCTATAGGTAAATAATTTCAAAAGTAGGTCCAATCCAGGCTTAACCCCAGTAACACCAATTTAAAAAAAAAATATTTTGTTGAATTTTCAGAGAATAGCAAAGACCGTCTGTATCATTCGCTCCAAAATCGCGTTAGAACTGACAAAGAAACTCCGTATCTCGTATGTCCCAGGACTCAGAGCTACTCTATTAAACTTTTTTGCATTACTTTTCCGAGTCGTCGGATAAATTGTCGCACGATAACTCGAGTTTAACGAGGTTAATACATTAAGCGCTGTTTGAGTTTCAGCCGCGGGCGTTTGACGGATTAATGACAGGAATGACAGTTTTTCTTTTGTTTTTATTGGTTTTTTTAATGTTCAGTGCTAGTCGCTTAGCTTTTGATTTGTTGGACCAACTATGATTATGATGATGATGCTGTTATACAGAAGCATGGGTGTAGAAAAAGTAGAGCAAATTACAGAAAAATAATTATCCAATGATAATATCAACATCAACAAGCCGTGGGGCCGCGGCGTACGAATATCGACCCCTCCAACTCAACCCGTGGATGTCGTAAGAGCCGACTAAGGGAACCTACCAGAGGAAGGGCAGCAGCTTCCTTCTGAGTATTTTAAACACCAACACTGCGATCACCAATCCGCCTGCCAAGCGTGGTGATTATGGCAAATCCCCCCCTACATGGGAGACCACCCACTCGATGGACCGACGACATCGTAGCGGTCGCAAGGAGTCGTTGGATAGAGGCGGCTCAGGACCGCTATTCGTGGCGTCGTATGGGGGAGGCCTATGTACAGCAGTGGACGTTTATGGGCTGATGATGATGATGATGAATATCAACATTTGAATTGAACATAATAAATAATAATATCTATATTGCGGCACACAAAATAAAACCTTATTCGCTTCTCTGAAAAGCGACCAGTAAAACAAGCAAATAATTTTCAAATTAAGAACGCAAAAAAGAATCCTTTCGCGCGCTATCTCAAAATATTAAAATGTATGTAAAGCCGGCCACAGATGGTCCGACTATAAATCGTGCGGCATCGCCTCGGTATCGCGTCATTAGCGTAGAAAGTAATTGTGCAGATTTGTCTCCGGTCGTCGGATGAATGGGCGGTTTTATCTTGACTTTTGATTCGCTTCTCTGAAAAGCGACCAGTAAAACAAGCAAATAATTTTCAAATTAAGAACGCAAAAAAGAATCCTTTCGCGCGCTATCTCAAAATATTAAAATGTATGTAAAGCCGGCCACAGATGGTCCGACTATAAATCGTGCGGCATCGCCTCGGTATCGCGTCATTAGCGTAGAAAGTAATTGTGCAGATTTGTCTCCGGTCGTCGGATGAATGGGCGGTTTTATCTTGACTTTTGACAAGATGTGGGCTGGTTTCCTTGTGATAGGCGTGTTTAAGCGCGAAACTATTATAATCGTGGGTCAGCGGTTAAGATTAAAGAAATAGACATGAAATAAACCATCGACGAGAATTTCCCTCGTCCCTGAAATAAACTAGCATTGTGTTGTGAAACACTCAGCCGTTAGTCAAGAAAGACTTGGCTATACTAGCCTGATGTAAAAAATAAAAGTAATTCAAAATAAATGTTAAAAAGATGCTTGAAGAACTTCCGGTTTCTACACCTGATCAATTACTTTTAAGATTTGTATCTGGATACGGGAAATTCAAGTTTTAATCAACTTTGCTAAATATACTTTACACATGTCACCTTTCTATTGAGTTTATTATAGACCTGCGTTTGGTCTGTGAAACCTAACCTTACACAAATCTCAACATGTAATAACTTATGTCATGAAACCCATTTGATTCTGACGATTTTAGAATAAAATAAACATTTTTATTCAATAAACGTCAAATTTCCTAGAAATTTGATATTAAACTACCATTATGGACAGAGATAAAATTATATAACTGATGGTGATCTAATGTAGGCAGATCATTCTAGAAGTAATCATCAATTTCAAAGCATTTTTCGAAAATGGAACATTAACCCTCATTCACCACGGCATTCAAAGCGTAAATTCGAAAATAAAAAAGTAAAATATGCAAATGTAAATACTTGTGATGTATGATTTTCTTCCTGTAATAAATCTTGGGAACACATTAGCAAGAGTCATAATAATGTAAGCAGGTAGGTACTTACCTCATAATGTGACTCGATATCGTAACGTATGACTTGCTAATGGAACTTACCTGAAAATAAAATTATATTTATTAGGAAAATGTCTTAAACATTCCTTGATTAATATTATTTATTTGATTTATTAGATTATTGTTTTAACGTAAAAAAAATAAATTAAAAGATTGCTGGAATCGGCTGTCGGTCTACCACTAATACCTGTTTTTAGATACGATGGTTCACAGACGACTCTAAAGCTGCGCGTCCACTACATCGACATATTATTTGCTGATACCTTTGCCAGGCATATAGTAAATACCTACCGACGAAGCCACTGGCTCCTGAAACACAGTTTGTAACTGGTTCGGGAGCCTATGGATTCATTTTATATATTTGTAACTATATTTGTGTCAAATAAATAGTTTTTTCTTTACTTTACTTTACGACGACGACGACGTCACGTTCCGATTCCAATCCGGTGAACGCACAGCTTTATAAACTTACTAGCTGCTGCCCGCGCCCTCGCCCGCTTTTTATTGGGATAAAAGTATCCTATATGTTACTTCAGGTCCCAAACTATACCCATAATGAATTTCAGCCCAATCAGTTCAGTCGTTTTTGCGTGAATCAGGAACAAACATCCATTCTCACAAACTGACATTTATATTATTGTCAATTTGACGGGTAGGTATTGTAACAAAATTGTACTCGACGGAAGTGATTTGACAACAATTGTCAACAACATTAAATAAACTGACTTTTTAAATCTGTTGTCAATAAGTGTTACATGATTTTTAATGATTAATTTAGTGTTCGTTATTATTATAAATAGTAATTTTGTTAAAAAACTTTAACAAAATTACTATTTATACTTAAGTACCTACCTAGAACCTAGCTAAGTACGAGACGAATTATAATTGGTCTCGTACTTAGGTTCTAAACAGTGTTTAGTTAATCAACGTTATGTAAAACTTTCATGTTAAATAAAGAACTTAGATAAACAAATAAGTGTCTCAAACACAGAAGGATGTCAAACGGATCTGAAATCTAACCGTATCAGATAGATATCACCGGATATCAGAGATCGATAAATACAGATTTATGCAGAAGATAAAAACGTCTGCAACGTTATCTGATATGAATATTTTTTCGCATTTATGATGTTTTGGTAGATTTTTCCAGTATTATTTTTTTGTACCTCGAATCAACTTTTTTGTTTAAAACGAAGGTCTCTAATGCATGCTCTAGTTCTAGCTATTCATATCAGCCCATACACGTCCACTGCTGGACATAGGCCTCCCACATACGACGAGACGCCACAAATAGTTCTAGCTATTATCTGACGAAAACTAAATCTACATATCTTGTTTCCTTGTAGAGGTTTCCCTAATGTACATTAACAAACACTGGGTAAAGATCGTGATGAAATAGAAATGGAAAACATCAAAATTTCCATCAAAATATAAAATGGACACGTGGCATCACTCAATGGTTAAATATCCAGGATATTAACCCTTCGACTAAGGGACATAGTATCGTCAGAAACAAGCACACGCGTAAGCCCTTAACTACTTCCCGCTTGCATAAAAGGGTGGCAACTTTACCTACTTTAAGATAATAGCATAGATTATAATCTATCTCTATGATTTAATTATCTTTATGATTGTAATCTATATATTTCACCGCACTCTGCTAACTTTTGTGTCCATAGTTTGCAATGGTTGTCTAAAAAGGAAGAATCTGGAACAGTCTTAAATAACTATTTCTAAACTCTGAACACTAATTATTGTTAATATGTACCTACCTACATATGCATAATATGTATGTACTCATGTCGTTATAAACAAAAAGGTAAAGTATCGGTGAAAATAATCCCGTGAATTTAATCGATAAATAATAAATCGTGTCGGCAGCCTTAGGTCTGTCATCAACCAGTAGATCGTATCGATAGTGATGTATATTCGAATTTTCAGAAATAGATTTTCCTAATCGATTACATGGGACCGCCCAAATGGAGCAATCGCATACCTAGCTAACCAGATAGGTATTTGTCATTCATTTGAAGATATTTAAATGTCTTTTACATTCTGGCTTAATAAACTATTGCAATGCGATATGCATCAAACACGTTGGTTTTATTACTTAAATTATATGAGTTCTCTGATTGATTTATAATGTGTGAATATTTTTAAAGGTGAGTTTGTTACCTAATAAAATATTACTGAAAATCAAGTAAAAAGTTTCAATTTATTGGTATCAAGATTACAATCAAAGATCATTTAAAAACTTTATTTATTCCGATGTGAGATAATTCTTAAATTTAAAATCAATTAGTATCATTTAATAGCAGACGAAAGAGCAGTTTTGAATATTTTATTAGGAGCCATAGCAGCATAGTGTTATATGTCAAACTATTGCCAACAAGAGAATCAATTGGCCGATTAACGATCAATAGAATCTTGAAAACGTTTTTATCTGCCAATTTTTGTTTCTATTAGCATGTTTTTATTCTCCGTTATAAATATATAGACTTTGCAATGAACAAATCGAAGAAAAAACAATGCTTCTTTGCCTGTTGTGAGCACTTGCTCACAATACGCAAAGAATATATTATAATAATACTAACGTAGGTAGGTACCATTGGTATTTGTTGCTAAATTACCTAAAATAATCGTACTTTCATTATAAGTACCGATAAGGAGTGGAACGAACTTCCTGCGTCTGTTTTTCCGGTACAATATACCTAGTACAATCTAGGAGTCTTCAAATCCCGAGTGAATGAGTTCCTTCTGGGAAAGCGTGCCCCATCTTAGGCCACATCTTCACTTTCTCAAATGTTGGGGTGGTCAAACGCTTAACAATAAAACAGAATTGTACAATCCAGTTTCCATTTTCCTGAAAGTATCGCGCAATTGAAAGAAAAACTTGTAAAAATAAGCTCATAAATAGAAAAATTAATATTACTTATGTACCTACTAACTTAATAGTAACCGAAACATGTGTTTTACTGTTTTTCTCTAGGTTTTATATTTATATTAGACCAATGAATGGTCGATAGCTTTACTGTCTGGCATTCCCTTGTTTATCACGGCTGTTTAGGCTTTATCGACATTCGTTATCACAACACTAAATCGATTCGAATCCCGTTTTTTTATCGGTTGGGTATCTTTTACATCTGTACCTGAGAAAATGAATGCATTTGAATTTGTTTACCGGCGTAGGTATGCTTGTTTATGGTAATTTGTACATCATCATCATCGACAACAGCTTGTCAATTCAGATTTTTTCGTAAGAACTTCAAAAATTTTCGCCGCTCATTATTTTATTTCAAAGTTTTTATATTAGGGAAACAAAAAGCTTTAGAACTAGAAAATTAACACACAGTAGGAATAGTTATGCCGAGCAGTTATGATTGTAATAATGTTATTAAGCTGAAAGCTTGTAAAATGTGAAATTTATTTCAAACCGACGATAAACAATATGGGAGGTTCGGCTGTACCTATTTTCTTATGTTGATTTCTTTGTCAATTATGGACCGATTTAGTGATGAAAACGGTTAGTTTCGCTACGCTCGGTTCCCCCTATGCACTGATCTTTAAATACCTACCAAAAAGTGCCGCTTTGCTCTGAATTTCTCAGTGCTACCTTTAACAATGGAAGGTACAATTCGATAGAAAAGTGTTTCTAAAGTATCCTCTTAAAGCTAGCCTGAGACTGCATATTCACCACAAATTTTTTGAGAAAAAAAGTTTTTGTAAATAAAAATCTAATTTAAATTTAAGAATTGCGTATATTTCGATTAAAAATATAAAAACGCTATGATCTCGATGTGGTCCCATAAAATTGTTATTCCCGAGGGATATGTATTTGTCCCATTTTTTTTTAAATAGTTTGATCCCCACTGCCTAAAATTGGATCTACAGAGAAAAAAATATCTCACTAGATCCATTTTAGATCTGGACAATGGATCTACTGAGATTGAACGCTGCTAGCTGCTGCTCGCGCCTTCACCCGCGTGTTATAAGGATAAAAAGCCTTTATGTTATTCCAGGTCCCAAACTATACCAATACCAAATTTCAGCCCGATCAGTTCAATAGTTTTTGCGTGAAAGAGGAACAAACATCAAGTCAGTCAAGTCAAAGTTTGTGAGTATGGATGATACTCACAAACTTTGACTTTTATCATATTAGACGGATACTTCGTGCATGCATTTCTTTTCTTTGAATGAATTAAAGAATGCATGCATTCGTTCATAGACTACTTCTTTTTAAGAATACTGATGCGAATCTATCGGCTCGAAAAATATCGGGACTAATATTTTTCGATATTTATCGAACTGACAGATGACGTCATACGAATTTTTTTATTATTTCAGTAAGTAAAAAAATTCATGCGTGGACGTAGTGTGCTTAATATATACTTATTATTATGATTATTGCTACAAACTGAGATAGGTTTGAGCCAGGTGAGACTGGGGCAGATAGCTAGTCATTATTATTTTAACTAGTTGTCTACAAAATTGTATTTTATCATTAAGCCAAAGAAAATAAATACGCGGACGAAGTGTAGTGCATAATACAAACTTATTATTATTTCTGCTACAAAGTGACATAGATACTAGCCGTGTGAAAACGGAGCAGATAGCTAGTCATTATTATTTTAACTAGTTGTCTACTACTATGGTTGTTATTGTAGGTACCTACTAAAAAAAACATATGTACAGTAGCTTATATTTGCTGTGTAATACGAACCGATGGTTATCAAATTACGGACAAGTTATCACTTTTCATAACACGATAAAGTGATAATGTCGAAGAATCTATGTCTTACAGGTGCTTACTAGATAAGGTGCAATATAATTTGTAAGATTGTGTAGGCATAGGTACCTACTGTTTTTATCTAATTGATTTATGTTATGATTACTTTTATCGAAATCTGATAAGGTAAACCTAGTTAATTTTAAACATTAAAAACAATACTTGTTTTAATTGCGCTTTGCCCTGGAAATGAATTTTCGTGAAGTTTTTAAATTGATAACCAATTTTATTTTCGAAATTACATTTTCGAATATTTTGTTGGTAGAACGATTTGAGGGTCCTTTTCCCCGCAGCGCAGTGGAAGGATATGGCTATCCAAAAAGGTTAGGTATTTGCAAACAAAAACCAACCTCAAAATCAGAACCTCTTTTGACGGAGGAGCTCCGAGGTTCAAGTTCAAAGTAAGAATAAATCGATTCATGAAATTGGTTCTCAATTTAAACTTCTCTCTTATTTGAAGTTGGAATGGCAACATGATAAAAAAACAAGTATAGGCGAAGTTATATTCTGTATTATAACCATGGTTAACAAAATCACTATGAAATAAAAGCCAAATTATTGCTTAGAACACTGTACTTCGGTCATGTCTCTAACTCGGCAATATCCAATGGCATTTAAAGACTTGTGATAAGAAAGAAAGCCTTATCGCTACATTCATGGCATGCCTCGAAATCGGTAGCCGACCGCCAGATTTATTTCTGCCTTTTATGTTGTCTTTGGATTTTGTATTTAGTTTATGAATTTTCACAATTTCTATTCGTTGCTTGACTCTAGGATAACTCGATGCTGAAGTGTACGTACATATGTACATATATGGTTACAGCCGGGAGAGCGTTTGGCAGTTTTCGATGAAACTTTTATCCGCCATGGGAGTGTTTTTGGCAGAAACTAGTATATCTATAATTTTATAAACTATTATATTTATGTTATGTAAATGAAATTAGTTTTTATATTAAAATCGTTGAATTTTTATAGAGCATCGATTTGGTTTGGAATTGACTTTCAAAAAATGTTTTTATCTAGGTAGGTATTTTTTATGGTTGCTTTTAGTAAAAATTGTGAGCCAGTTAATTTTGGAAAACACTTTCCAAAATTAGAACAGCAATTAAAATTTTGAAAAGGCTGAATTGTTTTTTTTTTACCTTAATTTAATTACTCTTCTAATATGTTAATTAATGTGTTGTAAATATCTAAGTTAAATGTTTTTCAAAGTTCAAGGATTAATTAAGATGTAGAATTAATTAAATTGTATATTTATTTTAAAAACCAAGTAGGAACCGACTCTGTTAATAATTTAAAAGATTAGAAAGAGCTCCTACATTCAGAACTTAGAGTATAGCTTTATGAACCAAGTCATGCCATTTCTAAAGTAGAAAACTACTTCGTGTTCTTAAAATACTGGCCAAAATATGAAATAAAAAAATACACCAACCTCAAATTTAAAAATCGCGTTCGAAATTCACTTGTCGAATTCAACACTCCGTGGCGTGGCAGTCGACGAGCGCACTAACCGCCCGCGCTATCGGAAAACTCGATAACTTTTAATCGAGCGATTTTTACGATTCCCTTATCACTGACACGCCGGATTACACAGTGTGATAACGATCAAAATTATTGTTGGTACATAATTTGAAAATTCTCCTGATAAGGTTTGTTGGATTGGATATTGTGCATGGTTTTATTGTGTTATGGTACGGATGAAATCGATTTCAGTTGCCTTGATTAATCGAGTTGAAGAAGCCACATCAGCGTAGCATAGCAATAGTGTCTATACTTTAATTAGAATATACCAATGGCTGCCATGAATGCAGTTTTGTATGACATGATGAAAGATGTGCTTATTCAGGGTCGAGAAAGAGTCTTCATTTTGAATTAAAAAAAAATATAGTTAAAAACTAAAACCCGACTACATAAAAGTCTTAAACAAGCGTTCACCTATTGTCCATAGCATTTTCTTTTGATACTTAGGTAGTCGGAGGCCTTTGTTACTAATTGTACCCTAGATATATGATATATGGGGTGGGTGCCTCCGACTACCTAAGTATCAAAAGAAAATGCTATGGACAATAGGTGAACGCTTGTTTAAGACTTTTATGTAGTCGGGTTTTAGTTTTTAACTATATTTTTTTACACCTTTTTGCTAATAGTTTGAGAATCGTTAACCTCACAAAAGTTTGAGAAACGGTTTCGAAAAGTACAAACAAAGACCTGTGCAACGATACCACACACGAGCATATTTACTAACATTGAAATTTTCGACCCATTCTTCGACCCCCGCTATCTCGTTAGACCCCCATTTTTATCACAGCCTATAACCATCGGGCTATTAAGACGAATCATATGACACCTCATTTGTTGAAATCGGACCAGTAGTTTCAGCGCTACCAGGGAACATAAAAATCGGCTACATACATACATACATACATACATAGGGTGTCAAAATCATAACCCTCCGGTAGTCGGGTAAAAACAGAATACTTTGTTTTGGTATCATAAACAATGCCATAAAAAAAATGCTGAGTACTTAGAATTCAAAACTCGAAGTGCGAAATAGTGATGTTCTTCTTAGTCGAAGGCTTATCTCCGTACAAAGGAGTTTTTGACGAGTGAGCACACATAATGTCACCGATCCGATCATCGGACAGGTGACATGACACGGCGCGAGTTAAGGAAAAGAATATGTCGCTGACATTTTGTTAAATCAGTTTTTGATAAACACGCATCGTTATTTTCATGAAATATTTTTTTCTGTTTGTGTGAGAATTCATAATATAAGAGAATATAAAATAAATAGATATGCATGTATTTGCAATAACAGGTTAAAACATTATAAGAGGATACCCAGTATGTGGAGAGTCCAATGAAAAATAAATAATACTGGACAATTCACACAGCCAATTATCTAGCCCCAAGCTAAGCAGAGCTTGTGGTTGTGTTATGGGTGCTAGAACTACTAGTTAACTGATATACATAATAGAATATATTACATAAATAAATATTTTGTATTTTACATAGAAAACGACCAGAACACCCTAAACAAATATTTGCAGATCGTACAAACATTAATCCCGAGGTGGGAATCAAACCCGCATCCTCCTACGTCGTAGGCAGACCTTCGCCCACCGCGCCACGGAGGTCGTCGCTCGATACATCGTCGCTTGTCGAAAATACATTACCAATGGATTGTTTTTAGAGAAAGCCTTCTCACCTTCTGTGGCTTAAGGTGAAAAGGCTGGTTGAGTATATCATTATATCTATTAATAGTTTTACGGGATAAATACTAATCTCCTGGGGATAAAAAAGGAATAAAAAAAATTATGGGACCCCTTCGGGATCGTTTTCTATACAATAGTGAAAGAATTTTCAAAATCGGCCCTTAATTAGCGGAGGTATTGCGTAACATACAAAAAAATCATACAGACGGATTGAACACCTCCTTCTTATGAAGTCGTTTAAAAAGAAAGCAATAGCTCCATATAAAAGCAGTAACTTAGTTGCTTCAGAAGATAAAAAAAATCCTAGTTCATCAAAAGCGACACACACATACCACGCACAAGCAGAAGTCGCAAGCCACGCTATCTCGTTCAATCCAGTCAAAAACTTTGAACTGGAGAGCGAGCGGCTAAGCTGAGTACGTAGTAGCTACCATTGACTCTGTGTGGCAGGTAGCGCCTGCCGCCGACTGATACGTCACTCATGTAAGTTTCTTGCGAATGGAATTGCCAGTTACATTTTTTTGACGGTTGACGGACGATAGAGTTCGCGAGAGGTTGTTTTAATGGCTGTGAGTTTTGAAAATAGTTATATTTTTTTAAAAAGGAAAACTACATAAGCCTTTTTTCAGATAAATATTGCAGTGTCAATCCAATACTTATTAATTCTACAATTGTAAGGACATAATGTACTTACACTCATGGACAAATTTAGAGGAACGCAAAAATAAGGTAGAACGGACTTAATAGTAGATTGTTTTACAGGGACTAAACCATCCCATTGTATACGAGGTTGTTATAATCCCGAGCGTAGCGAGGGAGGATGACAAGACCGAGTTATAATGGGTGGTTTTGGCCCGAGTAAAACACTCTACTTTTCACTTCGATTGCGAGAAAATAAAACAAATCAAAATTTTCAGAAATTTTACTAAAAATTAAATGTGCAGTTAGAGCAATTTTGAATGTTTAGTGATATGTTTTTCCCGGGCAATTTTATTTCGGTTCTCTGTGATTGGGATGTGATAATATTTTGAGTTGATTGTTGTGGAGTAAAAGTTGGAGAGACTCGACTCATGCTTGATTTCCTGCATTATTAAGATCTGAGTGCGGCTTCAGCTGAGTTGACATATTCATCCAATCCCGCGATGTAGATGCTTGGGGTTCTGTAATGTTTGGTAGAATATTGATTCCTTCCGTAATCCGCTGCGTGACGTGATACTTGTTTTGTATAGAGTCCTCTATATAACTTATATTCGCACCAGAGTCTGCCAACAGAGTCGCGGATGTTCTGCGGAAACAATGGCCCGTGTAGAGTTCCGGATTTGGTAAATTTAGATAAGTGGCAATATCTTTAGGCATGTTACCAAATTTATTTTTGCCTATGACTTGCCTTGTGCATTTACCATTTTGATAATTTAGAAAAAATCTTCTCGTTGAAACACAGTGGGATTTAACTATATTAAGGTATTCTCCACTGATGACAAATTTACGCTCTTTGTTTGTTTTCGTGTTCGGCAGACTCACAGCTTGTAGGTTTGTATCCGTTTCTACGTCTTCTAGCGTTATATTGGCAAGCTCTATTCCTCTGCATGCACCGCTGATTCCATAAATTAAAGCAACCTGTTGAACAAAAAAATAAGTGTGTTAATAATCGTAATAACCTAGGTACATAATTTAGGTATGTAGGTAGGTATCTATTTATGTAGTTTGAGTAGAGTACATAAGTAGGTTACCTTTGTTGCCAAGTATTGTTTATTTGGAGCGTTATTTAAAAATGTTTCGATTTCTTGTGTCGTCAAGACTTTAGATTTTTTTGCCTTGTATCCAGTGGACAATTTCTTCAGTGAAGCCGTTAAATTTACATATTTTTTAATATAGACGTCGTGTTTCGTTTGTAAGGTCATTCTTAACATTGAATATGTGCTCCAAAGAGTCGACGATTTGATTTTTTTCGATAATTCATCAAAATAAGTGAGAAAAACCCCTTCTGTAAAAGAATCCACACGTTTCGCATCTCTCCATTTCATAAAATTTTCGTAACTCTTTAAATATATTCTACGTGATTTAGTCGGCAACAGATTCATAATTATTTCTTTGCCCTTTTCTTCCATTTTCATATTAGCATCTTCACTATCACTTGATGACATTTTTCACATTCACAATTTGGAAGTAAAAGTCAGGAAGTTAAACGTAAAAGTTTGTGATTTGGAATGAAGAAAATTCTAGAGATTTAGCGCCAATACCATCTTTATTTTAAATCTCTATTTAACCCGCAACGAAACAGTTCGCATTCTACCGTGAAGGGAAGAATCAACCTTCATAAAACATCACCAAGACGGTTCTATTTTCAAAAAAAAGATTGTCGGAGCACCAAGAAGTCGAGTTTTTATGTAAGAGAACGAATGCTTTGTACGGGCTGATGATTTTAGACAAAAATTAAAAAGAAAAAATACTTTTTAACCCGCGGTATTAAACTCGAGTTTTAGGCCCGCTAAGCTACACTATTATGATACACTTTTTGAGCAAGAGAAGTGAAAATATTTTCTTGTTCCCAAGTCTGTGATATTTCGTAATGTTAAACGATATACCTATAGACTAAAGAGTATATCAGACGTATAGGACAAGCTCGAAAAAAAGTAAAAACAGAGAGGGACGATAGATTTATTGTAAGCAGTGTTCGCTTTGACTTATTCTGAGGTACGAAAAAAGCTACAGGAAGTTCGACAAGGGTAACAGTTAGCACCAAAATGAAGAAGACTTAAGGCAGCTGGTCTAGGGGGCATACTTGCTGCTCAGAGGTCCATTGCTCACCACAAATCATTTAGTAGCTCGGTCTAGCTAGGCTCGTTCGCATCTTAATTGGGATGATGATGATTGGGGAAGTACTCTTTATTAATGACTCCAAATTCTGTCACAAGGCAGTTGATGAAAGGACCAAAGTATGAAAATGACCCGGAGAAAGATACGCTAAGTGTAAATTTTTTGGAAGAGAGCCTTATATTGGAGAGATTTGCCTCCATTTGCGTTACGCTAAATTTGTCCATGAGAGTAGTTCAAAGAATTGTATTTATAATGTGCTGTGCAGCATAGCAGTAATATTATGCGATGCGTCGATAATGGAGTCGTCTACTCGTGGACTTTCATTTCCCTCGCACGTCGCTCGATAACAAAGAAGTGTTGACATATTTAGAACAAGCCTGAAATCGAACTGGCAGCGTTGGCAACACCGCGCGCGCGACACCCGTCAGCTAGCGCGCTAACGCGAGATTTTAATTTTCGAATCCATCCCCGCCGCCGATGACATATCCTCCCGCACTTTTTGTTACAAATGTCACTATGACAGCTCGATTGCTTCCGAAGAATATTTTTGAAAAGCTGCTATTGTCACATAGATCACAAGGGCTGAACGATCATTTCAACTTGGTAAACGGAATTCCGTAACTTTGAATTGAACGATTCTTTTAGAAAATAAAATTATAATGATGTAAGGACTAAATAAGAATCTAATGACGGATCCTTGTGTCGAGTCAAAACCAGTAGAGTAGATAGAGGTTGTTAAATATAGATTTCAAGATTAGAAACAAACAAATTTCCTATACCTACGGAGTGAAGGAAGCAAAATAATAAAAAAAATAGACAGTAAACGATTCTAATATAGAGGTGTGCTAGATCGCACGTTTTGATAATTGGCGATATAAATTAATGTCACCCATGCATAAATTGACACTTAGAAACCGAATTTCTACATAATGAGATATTATAAGATAACAGAAATCTAAATCATCTTGATTTATTTTTCGTATGGAGCTATTTTTTTAAAGTCTTGGTTCTAGAAAGTTGCCAATAGATTCTAGTGTTGAAATTCAGGTAGAATAACATTTAATAGTCTTCACCGCACTGGCGTCCACCCCGTCCGTCACTATCTACGTTCCACACGAGCGAGCCGATACTCGCCTCCTCGATACACCTACTCGATTAAAATAAGAATATTTTAAGTCACAACACTATTGTGCACGGACCTTCCAAGAAAGGTTGTAAGCTGATACCATGCTCACAAACTGTGAAGGAGTTTCATAACACGGAATCGTGTTATGATTTGTTTTGTAAATATCTTTTCAAAGGATTATGAGTTATGGACCTTGCGGGCTGATCTTGATAAGATGTGAGTTAGTTTTATGTTCCAGCGACGTTCAGATGCAATTTTTGATTTATGACTGCAATGTTGAATTACTTTTTAGATCGGTAATGCAGGGATTGGTATGCTTTTAGATTTTATTCTGGACTGGAACTATTGTATGCATGTAATAGTAAACTGAGCTGAAAACTTTTGTACCGATTTTATTCTGTCTCAACTGAGAGAAGGAAGCTTTGTGTCGCATACACACGTGGACATGTTGAATAAAAATAAAAGTCGAGCTAAACGCTTAATCGTAACAGAGAGGCGCAATAATCCAACATGGCGTCCACAATCCGGGTGCAGATGCAATTGTCACGGGCCAGTGGGCCTGCCTGCTCCTTGCAGACTCGATTGCTCGATTACTCGATTCTCGTTTTTCGTCGTGCCCCGCCACCGATACCGGCACCCAGGATACATTGAGACCTGTCATATCGACTTTTTGCGCGGCGCTGAAAAAAGTTACAAAATACCCGATAAAAAGTCTCCCGAGCAAATTGGCCGTCTCTGTTGTAAACAACAGAGGTGGAACGCCACGATAGCAAACAATAAATGTCCGATGTGAATTTGTTGATTGTTTCGGCCCACCGGTGCTTTGTCAGCGGTAGTTTTGGCGCGATTTCCAACTGTCACTTTGACGTGTCGCGTTTTTTATTTTTTTTAAACAAAGGTTGGTTTTTTGGGCGATAGAGAACAATGAGTTGTTTATAGATGCGGGTTCGGTAGCATGCTTGTTATATCTAGCATCGGGTTGGGTGGACCGTTATCTGAGAAGCTGGGGGGGTTGAGGACGGTGGTGGGGGTCGATATGAATCACTGCGAGTAATGGCTGCAATATCACGTAGTGCACTTTGTCAACTGCTTGTAGTCGCACTAGCATAGATAATACTAAGATTGCGCCCATTAGAGATACTCGTGTAAGCAATCGATTGAGTTATATTGCTACGGGCTGCACCGCCCGCGCCACCGAGAATTATCAACACTTCTACGCTCCGGTAGGTCCAGGATAATTCTGCTAGGATTATTGCAACAGACCTGGACTTCCTACCCCCTCGATGTACCTACTATCTCGTCGTATTAAGAACGCTTTTGAAATTTGGCTATTGCGCACAATCCAAAGAGTCACTCACCAGCGAATCCCTTTAAGATTTGTTCCACTTAGCTCCGTATCAATAACCTCGCTGAGGGCATGGCGTGGAAAGGCGCCGATAGCATCAGTGGAGGCCCATCGAGCTCTGTCGAGAGCCTGAGCGCGGCCAATCTCCTTTCGCGAGGAGATCGTAAGAGCTCGTTCGACAATTAGGATTCCGGTATTCGGTGGCAAGTGGAAGTGACCTTTTTGGGATGATCACAGGCGCAATCGTGCTTTTGAAGTTTTTTAAGATTCACCATAAAAACCTAGTACATTTAAATCCATGAATAACTTTATTAACAACTATAATTTGCTGGCTGGTATTTTGTACATAAGTAGATACCTACTTTAATTTTAGAGCAAGGATTGGGATAGATAAGGTGTACCTTCTGGCTATGAAAATAACTTCTTGGAGATCTAGTGCGCACAGATGGCAGGATCAAACGATTAGATCTTTACTTACTTGCGCAAGATTCGATCCAAATGCTACCAAGTTCTCACGCTGCTACGGCCGTGTTGCCATTTCGTTAACAAAGTAGAAGCATGTCTATCTGGCGATAATCTAGAACCTTTGACTACCTTTGACTGCTGATTGTTTGTTAGTAAGTACCATGTCGAGAGACCTCCTATTTTTTGTCGGAACTCTGTTAATTTTAACATTATTTCTGGCTGAACAGGAATTAAGAAAATTAGTATAAAAATATTGGTTCTGTAATATATTCAAGCGGAAGAAGGAAATTGAAAGCAAAATCGGGAACAAACGATCATTAAAAATTTACGTAGACGAGCGTGGATATATTTTTCGGAAACTAAGAAAGTTACCTGTATTTTGTTTACTTTCTCCTTCACAACTTAAATTAATGAAAATTTTAATCACACAAGTTCCCGTCGACATATCGACCACGTACATAATTTATTTATTACTACGATTTGATTTTGAATTATACCCGAAAAAACCCGAACACATGAAATGTCGCGGTAAAGTTGCTCGTGTTCAGAAAGCTCGGTGTAACTCGGCTGAAGTCTCCCGGTCTCCCTTCGACCACACAAGAGGCGAGTGGTTAATCTATCATCAGCTATGAATGGTGCTTGTGCCTTTTTCCTCTCGCTTTATCGGCAAAAGTGCAATCTGAGACGGACATAGTACGGTGAAGGAAATATTACGTAGAGACACACGTTCAATAAGTACCTACTTACACCTACATACATAGGTTAGAACTTTTCAAAAATAACTAGGTATACTTTTGTGTTGGGAAAAATCTACGTTGAGCGAATTTAAAATAATTAGTAAAAATAACTGCATAAGTTTGGAATATGTCAAACAAAGTACGATAGTTTTGCTGCGTTTGGTATAATTTTGTGTTTGTGGTATTTATATTGTCATTTTAACTTTCGTGTTTCCATCTTCGATTGACAACTTACCTGAAAATAAAGAAAAACATAAATTAGTTTTAGCCAATTCCTTTAAATAATTACATTAGATTACTACACTCAAATTACTGAACATCCATTAATAAACAGCGAACTAAAAAGTTAAACATAGCTTATGATAAATGAGTAACAGGCAAATATCCGATCGAGCCAAGAAACGGCGTAAATACGAAGTTTATGACTACAAGCGCAATGAATCAAAAACAAAACAATATGATTATCCTCTCGCATTCTAGTGTTATGTTGTTGCGAGGCATACGCTGAGGCGGATACAAATGGTAAATTATTTGTAAATGAAAATAGTTATTTGTTTAGCATGAGAGCAAAACGAACCTAGCTAGCACGCAGACGAAGCAGTCAAGAATAGAGTCACAAGCCGAGGGAGTGGCCTGAAAGTACTTTTTTCATAGAATTATAAGGCTCAGAATAGCAGTTGACACAAACGAGGTACATCCAAGAAAATTCGCCGGAAATAAAATAAAAAATTCGGAATTTTTAAACTCGAACCGTTAGTACAATACATCAAATGGCGCGGAAAACAGCTTTCACATAAAAATATTGCAATGGTGTATTGTGCGGTAAAGGAGTGTTCAAACGCTACTGATAAGAAAAATAACACTAGTAAAGTTTCATTTCACTGGTAAGTACAAATATTAAATTTGTAATTTTGCATTAAACAGTCATCAAAACTCATAAATAAATTGAAAATTTTTACCATTTTCGTGAAAAACATTTTCACGAAAATGCTCGCGAAAAATAATACCCCGATTTTTTTACTTAGTTTATGTAATTTATAGAGAAATAAATCCACACTGGATATGAACATACGTGTTGGGGCAAACTTGCGTCCGAATGATACATACTGCTTTATTTACATCTACAAGGGAAACTCATCGTTTAAGAATCTTCAAAATCCCAACAATATTCTGAGAATATTCAAATATAAACTCAAATTGAAAATTGGTATTAATAAATACTATGACATAATTTGTGGCCGCAAGAGCGCTTTTGATCTAATTTATTCTTTTTTAATGTTATTTAATAACATTATTTACATTAGAATTATCACATACCTGTTAGTTTGAATAAGAAAATTACCCAACTTTTTAGGGAAAATGCCATTCACTTGCAACATTCTCATCAATCATACGAATATGTGAGTGAAAGCTCTGTATTTACGTGCTGTCAAAACACACATAGATCGGTTTTTGGCTACACAAATTGTCAAATTGTTGAATGACACTATCCCTCTGCTGAGATAGCAGCGAGTTTTTACTCTATAACTTTTTTATTTTAATAATAAGTACCTAGTTTCTGTAGGGATCAAAGTTTTAAATAAATTTTTAAATGTTCTTGGCGCAGGCACCGTTGTTGTTAGTTACTATGTTTTTTCCAAAAAACTAAAAATATATAGATAACGACTTAAGACTCCTCAATAGATTAAGCAAAAAGTTATACAGCAAAAATCCTAGTAAAATGTTGCCCGCTCCCGACCCCACATTGCGCCACATCGCAAGTTCGACAAGAGTGGAGCGCAGGAAATGAAGCGGCTCCTCGGCCGATAAATCTAGCCGCTAGACAAAGAACTTGCCACTTCTTGCCACTTTATTAACTTGGTACATCTGACAAATTGACAACATGGTCGTGCGCAAACCTGTTAGTATTGATTTTATTATTAAGCTATTATAAAGTAGATTTTTATTGGGTAGCGTAGATGGGTATTTTTTTTCCAGAGGTGTAGGTAGTTCTGTCCAACATTATGTAGAGCAATAAAAGTATATTTATGTTTTTTCCAGTTTGATACATACGCTATCTAGAATTTTACACTTGCTGATTTCACTCACATTTCTAAGGAAAATACGTAATATGAGGATGACTTTCTATGACAATCGTTCTAATGTAGCCGAACAGTGTGTTAAATTCGTAATTACGTAATTATAATTACGTTTAGGTATTATGTAAGTAGGTATACAATAAGGCAAGATTTATTTAATCCTAGACGAGTATCCTGATCCGGATCCTGGCCGTGGGGCCGCGGCGTACGAATATCGACTCCTCCTACTCAACTCGTGGATGTCGTAAGAACGGACTAAGGGAACCTACCAGATGAAGGGCAGCAGCTTCCTTCTGAGTATTTTTCAGCACCAACACTGCGATCACCAATCCGCCTGCCAAGCGTGGTGATTATGGCAAACCCCCCTACATGGGATCCACTCGATGGACCGACGACATCGTAGCGGTAGCAGGGAGTCGATAGATGGAGGCGGCTCAGGACCGCTATTTGTTTCGTCGTATGGGAGAGACCTATGTTCAGCAGTGGACGTATGTATGGCCTGATATGATGATGATGATAATTCGAGGATATTACCATCCCTAGTATTTTTATAATTCTTAGGAAACGCGACAAATTTTAAAAGCTGGCCGCTTGATAACCTTGTTATTATTTTGTGAAAGAAAATTATTTTGATATTATATACCTACACGAGCCGGATTTCGGATTTTATTGCCTTGGGTAGGTATACGATTTGACTTCGATGTATATTTATTGTTTTAATTTAAGATAAATAATAATTTTATTCACCTACAACATTTTATATCAGATGAAACTTAACGTTATTGTTATGCATATGGAACATGTATCTAAGATATATACATATATTTTTTACAAAACAAAAACAGCAAAACATACACCTTTTTTTGTAAAATAATGAATGACTTTATAATAGGTAAATAATAAATGGAAGACTAAAGTTTCTTACAATTCTTTGACTATTTTCTTGACTTTTATAACGAGAGATGACGCAGTATCATGGCAACCCTACTTGAAACTTAAACTAAGATAAATAATAAAGAAATTTTTAAAATGACCACTATGAAAATTAATGTCTGCTATAAATTATATATGTACTTTTAATGAGATATTAACGAAAATTAATTTGATGTATTAGAGAAGTTATTAATCAAAGATTTCTGGTTAGAGACATTGATTAAGACGTTAAATAAATTGGGTATCATAAAAGCATTTTGTCTCATTAAAGATTTCTTGACCCGATCTTTATGAAGGTGCGTTTATTCCAATATTCATAAAACTGTAGATGGGGTTAACAGATAAAGCCATGGTATAAGAAAACAAGGTATGCTCTTCCGAGACACGATGGTCACGTGGGTGTCTCCAGGCTACGTCATCGACGCCATCGAATGAGAAGACGAATCTGTTTCCTGGTAGCCAGTAGTATAAAATCGTAACTTTCTGAACTCCTTATACTTCCTGTATAAATCTGATAAAACTATTTAGTTTTGTATTTACCAATTAGCTATTTATCACATTGACTCGTGTTTAACTAACGCTGGTTTGACTGATCTAAAACATAACTAACGATTGACTTTTTTTTTTGATTTTGCAATTAACACATTTGTTTCCCAACTTCCACAATTTGTTGAAATAAAGTGGGAACCATGGCCGTGGGACGGCGGCGTACGAATATCGACCGCTCCAACTCAACCCGTGGATGTCGTAAGAGCCGACTAAGGAACCTATCAGAGGAAGGGCAGCAGCTTCCTTCTGTGTATTTTTAAACACCAACACTGCAATCACCAGTTCGCCTGCCAAGCGTGGTGATTATGGCAAATCCCCCCCTACATGGGAGACCGTCCACTCGATGGACCGACGACATAGTAGCGGTCGCAGGGAGTCGATGGATGGAGGCGGCTCAGGACCGCTATTTGTGGCGTCGTATGGGGGAGGCCTATGTCCAGAAGTGGACGTGTATGGGCTAATGATAATGATGAAAGTGGCAACTGGACAGTGACGTCACCTGGAGACACTCTTCATAGGAGTAGGACAGTTTAGGCTCACATAAATTTATAACTTTAAGAGACATCATCTTTGTCTGTGTGGCCGCTTCTTCGTCTAGTCATCGTGTTGTAATGTGAAAATAATGGATATAAGAATTTTTGGCCGAACGAAAAAGATGGCGGTACGAACATCTCATAATATTTTTAGTTTAATTTTATTATATATCATAATAGTCTAGGATTAAGCTTAGCGTAAAGAATAATGTTTTCGCTATGAGTAACTTTCTTGAACATAGTATTTTTTTTATAATATTCTTCCATTTAGTAAAAAAATTTGGAAACTATAAAATACTACGATGGTTACTAATCAATGGAGAAGGTGTATGCTACAATGGAAAGAAATTAACTGAGGCTTACATTAAAGATTTTATTTGTTTATCTAAATTATAATTGTGTAAGAACAAAATTCTACCTTTATTAGATAACTGGGTACCCCTTGATACCTTCCCCTGCAGTATATATATTCGGATAAGTTAAATAAATGATTGAATAAAACAAATGAGTATACTTCCCATTTCATTCGAAACAATCGTTTACGTAAACAGAAGTTTAAAATAGACGCTTTGAGCATCGGGTTCAATCTTGCACAGGAAATTAGCATTGCTTTGCTTCCCTCGCGGATTATAGCAAAATAAGATATTGTTCACTCAATCTATTCATTCACTCGTTCATTTCGTTCGTTTGAATGATGCTCCTTTGTTTCGATATTGGAATTACCTTGAGCGAAAGGGTTTATTAAATTTTGTTGTTTATTGCTTATCTTACGGTGGTTTCACGTAAGTTTGCTTCTACTTTCGTATATTTGTAATATCTCCTCATTATTATGACGACCGATGTGACGGAGTAGGCGAAGGTTCACCGACGCAGGAGATGGCAGGTTCGATTTCCGCTACGAGACAATATTTGTACAATCTGCAGATATTTTTTTCGGATGTTTTGGCTATTTTCTATGTATAACAAAAAATATCTATGTATGTTTATTTATGTGTTTTCGAGCACTATTTATTTATTTACTAAATTAGGATTAACTCTGATAGAAGCTTTCATTAGTGGATGATCTGTATAGCTCTAGGTAGAGCCATAGTTTAAATAAAAAAAGAAAATTGCAATTATAAATATCAACTCGTATTATTTAAGATCTATGTAGATAGATAAAATATTTATTTATTCACAATAAATTAAAACAGTTTGAATGTGTGGTCACATAATGAGAATCTTTCAAAATTTCTCTCTTTATTAATCGTGCAGGTAACTAATAAACGGTAAGCATCTAGGACGAAAATGCCTGGGAAGACAAATCCAACGTACCGAAACCCGACGTGGTTAAGTCGTTTTGTTTAGGAGTTCCTATGGCCACCTTCGGTATTCATCATCAGACCAGCTCGATGGTACCACGACATTGCATTGTCACCGAACTTACATAAGTAGATATGATGAACAAACATACATAACATTGCAAGATTTGCAAGTTAAATAAAAGCTTGTAAAACCATATGTTGATAGTAGGTCTAAGGTTATGAAGGCGCTATTACGCTATTACCAAAGGTAGGGAAATCATTTATGGGCAATTGCGTGCGCTTCTATAATAAGCTTCCATCTGAAGCAACTGAACTCCCTATTCGTAAATTTAAACAGTACATTAAACAAAATCTTTTCAGGAAGGCCTTTTACTCCATAGATAATTACATCAATGATGTTAATGCTTGGCCAGATGTCGCTCCGTTCCGCACTGTCAGTAGTATGTAAGAAATTCAATGTTCTGTTTAGCTTTAAAGAAATATTGACATGTATCTAAATTGCATTACATTTATATTTAGATAGGTAAAATAAACATGTATTAGACACATAAGTGATATTATAATGTGCTAGTGGTTTCTTTTTCACTTCTTCCACTAGTGGACAAAAAATTGAAGTGAAGAGAATATCAATAACACCTTATTTGTTATTTGATAATAATAACTAAGTATACAATTTGACTTGTCTAAGTGCTTATTTTGAAAGCCTAAAGAAATAAAGTTATTGATTCTGATTCTCTCCTGACTCACAGCGCCACCACGTATTCTATATTACTATTTCGGGATTAAAAAAAAAATATTTTCTAAAAATCCTTGATCATTTTGTGATAATTATCATGGAAACAGAGTTCAGTGGCCACCTTCCAAAAATAATTACAGATAATAGATACAAATTACAACAAGGTAAGTATTATTCAAAACCAAGTACAGGGAGACCGTCCACTCGATGGACCGACTACATCGTAGCGGTCGCAGGCATGATCCAAGAAAACAGGTCTGCTCTTCCGGGAGTGTCGCCAGGTGACGTCACTGTCCAGTTGCCACTTTATTTCAACAAAAATGTAGGAGTATGGAAACAAATGTGATAAGGGTCAATTGAAAAATCAATAAAGAAAATGTGTATCGTCAATTGCGTTTGTTAGATCAGTCAAAACAGAATTAGTTAAATACAAGTCAATGTAATAAATAAAGGGTAAATACAAAACCACATAGTTTTATCAGATTCATACAGGAGCTCGGGGAGTTACGATTTTACGGTACTGGTGTCACCAGGAAACAGAGTCGTCTTCTCATTCGCCGATGGCGTCGATGACGTAGCCTGGCGACACCCACGTGACCATCGTGTCTCGGAAGAGCATACCTTGTTTTCTTATACCATGGTCGCAGGGAGTCGATGGATAGAGGCGGCTAAGGACCGCTATTTGTGGCGTCGTATGGGCCTATGTCCAGCAGTGGACGTGTATGGGCTGATATGATGGTATGATGATGAAGTATTATTCAGAAGTGGAACAACTGAGCTAGAGAGAGCAGAATATTCCAAACACTCTAGAGGTAGCAGATAGGAATATAATAAAAATACTTTATTGAGAAAGAAAATAACAATCAAATATTATAAACAAATTAAACTAGTATTTACAATGAAATAATTGAGCTAACTGTAGACTGTTGCGAACAATCTACAGGTAAGTTAACTGATCCATATCAATACCAGTCGGAAGCGTCCCCAAGAGGCTGCTGGCTGTATTGCCCCGCTGTATGGCAATGCTAATGCGCTGCGCCAGATACTATCCTATACTACTATAATATTATAAATGATATAGTTTGTATGGATGGATGTATGGTTATCTGTTACTCTTTCACGCAAAAACTACTGAACCGATTAGGCTGAAATTTACTATGGGTTTATCCCGATAAAACGCGGGCGAAGGCGCAGGCAGCAGCTAGTAATAAAAATGTATAGGAATATAGTTAATTTTACACAAGTTTATGAACTCCAAAAATTTGAAATGCGTGATAGAGATCTCGCCATCATATTAATATTAAGTGAATATTAGAATATGACACAGTGACAGGAGGAAATTGCGGTCGCGACGCGGCAGTCGACATCAACTGACGTTATTTGGAAAGTTTTATTTTTGCTGTTTTGTTTTTACATTTCATTTCTTGTTATTATAAGCTTGCGATTCTATGATGAGACGGACACTGGCAGAATGATGGATTTTCAAAGCAATCTTTAAAAAAAACGCGCTTTTTATTATGATACTAGATGGCGCTGCACAAAAGTCAAGAGTAAATGTCTATGTCATAAAATAAATAACGAAACGGGTGCCATTTAAAATTTTTTTTTTTTGGCAGATTTTTAACACTGAGTTTCATACAGCGCCATCTATCTTAGTCTATGGCAATAACTTTTTTAAAGTTCACATTGAAAACCCCCAGATCCATTAACCAAGAAGTTGAAGTTATTTTTAGAAGTTTGTTCAGTATTTTTTCCCGTCCACATCTAATACCTAAAATAAAAAAGGTTAATGCAGGAAGATAATTTTCTTTACTGACCGACCTACTTACTCATGATCGGGACGAAACCCTAGTAACATTTATTTTTAACATTTACCTTAACAGCACACAATTTATTTAACTACTAGGGTAGGTAGCATAAACATGAAGGAGGTACATTTGCTTTTAGCAGTTAAATTTATTCAACTCACTGTATCTCCTGGTACTTTTTAAACTACTAGGGTAGCATAAACATGAAAGAGAGTACATTTGGTTTTACCAGTTAAATCTAATCAACACCAATCAAATTCTGCTCTCCTGGTACTTTTAAATTTTTACTTATAACATAGTAAAATGTAACAAAGTAATATGCATTCCTACGCAGTCAGCACAGGAGTAGTAATTTATTACGGTTCCTATGTGTCTGTAAGTACTTACTGCTTTATCTTGCTTTTATTTATTCGTAACCGATTAACTAATTACCATGGCTACCTACTTAAAGCAATGATAATCCTCCCCCGCGAGCACTTGATCAAATCCTTGGCATTTATACATTCATATCATATTCCTGAAACCTTGGGAAACGTGCGGCAGGGATGTACTCAAGGAATATTTCCGGACCCGCATATTTATCTGTTTTTGGACTTAGAGCAAAATGCATTATGATTACCTATAATGCGCAGTCAGGAAAGCTTTTATCTCTAACAAATCTTTTATCCTGTATCGCTCGTCCGTACAAATTAATGTTTCGTTTTTACATTTCATTGTTTTTACTCCGCTGACCCAGCAAGTTATGAAATAAAAGGTATGATGATAATGGTGAATAAAACCTACTGAATGTAAAAGTGCGTAATAATTATTTAGTTCTTTTGGGATTTTCAAGGAATATGAAATGTGTCAAAAAGACCCTTGCCCATGTTCATCATCACGTGTAGCAGCGACGCAACGCAACCCTAATTGTCACCCGCTGAGGTTGGGCAATAAGACGAATAGACTAACATATGTATAAACTTTTGCCCCCACCTTGCGTCCTAAGTCCGCGCTCCCCCCAACCCGTCCCAACAGGGGATAGGTCAGATATTTCAATTCTCCGTCGGATATTGGCGGCGGCGTGACGACGCATACATCTCAGATCGGGCCCGTCCACACGTTATCGTTATATTAGAATCTTGTGTGCACTGAGTTATGCGGGTCGCTTTATGGACGGATGTTTGTGATGCAAAAATGAGATTTGGGAGGAGAGAATTGATTGATATCTCATCCGGCTTGTTTTTAGGGTAAGGAGTGGTGCAGTTAGCTTAGTCATAATAGTCATTTATTAGAAATAATTATAAGACAAGGATTTGTATATACCTAATCATTTACATTATTGTAAAATATATTCAAAGTTGCAATGTGTATGTAATAAGTTGATTAGTATTAATTAAATATACATTCAAAATAATTATAATTATTTCATAAAACCATGTCTAAAATTCAATAACTAAAAATTATACATACTAATAAATCCATCATGTATCACTTAATCTTCAAATAGCTACGATGAGCTATAGGACGCTTAGTAAGTTATTGAGTTAGTAACTTAATTCTTTTCTATAGACATTTACGTCCCCAATTAATTTTTTAACATATATAGCAAATAAGGGACTTAAACATTCAACAAAAAATATTATATTCACTTATTAAACTCTCAGAAAATGTTTCATTTCGAACAAAACGTGCAACATATGTATAAAAAATCTGCCTAAATGACCGCTATATCGGTTTTACTTCTAAATAAATAATATGAATTTTTCGTAACATTAGTGTGTCATCATTATCAGTATTGCCTACCTACCTGTCACCTTGCAACAGGAAGGTATGAAAAAAATCATTTGGACACAGTGAAGTAAATCATAAGTTGCAACAAAAGTTATCAAACGTTATCATTAATTAGTTATTCAATGCACAATAACAGATAAATTTGTTTGCAACTGCACATCTGCGATAGTTATCTGCGATCGGTGAATCAGTGTCGGTGTGTCATCCGACGTGTCCACAGTTCAGAGGTGTAGGTTAGCTTGACCTTAATATACTTAGGTATGAGTAGTTCCAAATCCGTTGAGCTTAGAGGAATATAGCAAGCACTGACAAACACAAAAATAAAAACTAACATGGCCGATCATTGAACAACCAAATAAAACCATTTGGTTTAATTGCAATGGCATCTAAACTATAGCAGTTCAATTCCTGAATTTAAGAATCACTACTTCTACTACTTAGTTTCGAAAATAGCTCTGATTCAAATCTATTGATATACATAGGTACTATTATCACTCTCTTAATATTTGGTCGCGCTAGTTTAAGACTTCAAACTCACAGAATCATCTATTCGAAATTAAGGAAGTCAGAGATCTTTTAACAATCTTACCATCCATGGTAACATTCCCTTATGTATTTTCCCAAAATTTTTCCATGTATAAAACATAATCGGTATCAGGTACATGTGATTATTAATTTATTTTGAGGAACTTGGTTTTTAGTTATTCTCTTGAAAATAATTTCCCTTCGTAATTTTAATATTTGACGGCCGAGGGCGGTGGCGGCCTAAGAAGCCCTTCTGCATTTAAACCTAATTCCTAAACCCAAACAACAACGTACACTTTAATTATAACCCGGTCATAAATCCGAAGACACAATAGTTTTATCAGTAAACTGAAATCATATGCATCATTTCCGTGCAATGCACGACTCGCCAATTAAACCTTCCGATTTACTCGCACGCGGCTCACGCGCACGCTTTTTATTGGTGATTTTATACTTGGACTTATTTTTAGTTAAATTTTAAAATCGAATTAGATTATGAGGGACCTTTTCCTAAGATTTAGCAAAGACGATGTACAAACCTGGCTGAAAATTTTGCGAAGATGATGATTCTAGACATGGAATACGCACAGGCTAGTTTTATCCCATAAACCAGTTCCCATGGTATATAATTTAGTCATTCATTTTTATATTTTTGAGAAAGTGCTCTTTTATTTTATTCATACTTTATCGGATATTTATAAACAAAAAGTATTAACTACATCAAGCCCAATAACGTCAATGTTGCAGCCATAGTTATACACTAACCAACAAGCATTTAATTTATAGTGAATAATATTTTATATAAATTAACATGAAACCAATTACAATATTATTGAAATCAGATTACCGATTACTTGTATATTGCAACAGCGATTTGACCAAAAAAAGCAATGGTTTTGTCATGTGGCGTGCGCGGACGCCGATGGAAGATTGCGCGCGCAGGTGCGACCACGATCGCTTCGCAGTTCTGTGCGGAGGTGTACTAAGGGGTGTTATTGTGAGGGCAGACATCATGGCTCAAATATATATGTAGGTTTGGTATCGTTTTCATCCTCAGGACACCTACTTGGTTTTTCAACTTCTTACAAAATCTACGTTGTTGCGTATTCAAGTATTTTTTAACGTTATTTTAAGTAGTGACAAAGTAAACTACTAGTTAGACCAAGCACTAAATGTATGGGTTGGTAAGAGTGATATCAGTACAAATAGCAGTTTCATCGAACTAGAACTAGATATTTGTATTTGAACGCTAATATTTTTAAGTAATTTTGTGTGGGTTTATGGGTGACGACCATGATCGATTAGGTAATTAAAACTTTTGTTATTTTTGTATGCGAAAACCCATAAAAATAACAAGTGACCAATTCACCGCCTCTTATTTTAAGACATCCCCACTCGCAATGGTCCTTAATACGTCCCTGGTCGAGTCCTTAGCTTCGTGACAATATAATTGTGCTGCATGCCTCATTCCTCGCACCTTAATTTATACCTAATAGAGAGATAATCTTTCTTTTCTTCTTCACATTTGCATAAGTATTATCTGCCGCATTCTCACGGAGTTATTTCAGAGCTATTTGCCATTTATATTTAATATACTCACTCAGATAATTAAATTGAATAATTAGGAAGAATACTTGAATACAAAGAAGGCATCTTTACATAACGTACAGATTTATAAGTAATTAAAATAATATGCAGATAATATCTGTATAAGCCGTGGAGTCGCGGCGTACGAATATGGACCCCTCCAACTCAACCCGTGGATGTCGTAAAAGCCGACTAAGGGAACCTACCAGAGGAAGGGCAGCAGCTTCCTTCTGAGTATTTATCAACACCAACACTGCGATCACCAATCCGCCTGCCAAGCGTGGTGATTATGGCAAATCACCCCTACATGGGAGACCATCCACTCGATGGACCGACGACATCGTAGCGGTCGCAGGGAGTCGATGGATGGAGGCGGCTCGGGACCGCTATTTGTGGCGTCGTATGGGGGAGGCCTGTGTCCAGTATTGGACATGTAGGGGCTGATGATGATGATCTGTATATTATTTTTTGTCAATTGAGTATAATTTTAACTGTCTAAGATATAAAACAAAGATCAATACTGTTCTTGTTTGTTTGCCTAATACATT
The DNA here is from genome assembly GCA_947859395.1 of Eupithecia insigniata. Taxonomy (NCBI): domain Eukaryota; kingdom Metazoa; phylum Arthropoda; class Insecta; order Lepidoptera; family Geometridae; genus Eupithecia; species Eupithecia insigniata. The sequence goes on from OX401996.1 coordinate 2,014,926, forward strand.
AAAAATAAATAGAAATAATTTTTCAGCCCCTAACGTTTTTTTTAAACGCTGGTTCACACACTTCAACATATTTTAATTATAGTAGTATGTCACATCCCTAGCCGTTATCGATACATCTCGCGCGGGCAGTGCAACACTAGCAAATAATAGACTGCATCTCATTTTGATCCTTAGATCTTAATCGATAAGCACAGCTCGCACGGCCAGTACACAAAATGTTTGTGGAAAATAAGTATTTTACGACACTGGTAAATGTCAGCGGAACAAATCGCAGATGTTAAATAAATAAATAATGCTGGAAAATTTAGCATTATCTAGCCCCAAGCTAAGGAGAGCTTGTGTTATGGGTACTAGATAAGTGATATACATAATACAATTGAAACCATGTTTGGATTTTAAACCTCTTCACCACTTCATAAATCATTTCATTTGTCTCTAGTCCGTTGTCGAACTCGAATTTGAATATTTGTCGTTTCGCGTTATTTAGTTATGCGTCCTGTATGCGTCGTCAAAGTTTGTTCCGTTGTTACTGTTTACTTTGCTGTCATTTGTTATTATTATCAGTTTTGACTAGATTTTCATTCATAATTGTCTTTTTTGACATAAGAATCGAATATAGCTAACAATCGACTGTCCCATCCCAAGCAGCAATCGATAAGTCTCGCACAGATAGTACAACCAGCAAACAATGCGTCCCATCCCTAGCTGTAATCGATATGGCTGGTACGGACGGACAATATTTTACTGTACGTCAATTAAAATTACCGTCTTCCTTATTGTGAGAAGTTGCTCGTTTAGTTAGAACGTGGCTACGACTGTATTAGTGTAGCTTTATCGTTTGAGGATATTTGATTTAGGCAACAATAACTATTGCTATTGACTTTGCTTGCTACAAACGAGAAAATTTCTCGTTTGTAGCAAGCTAGTTTTAAGTACAAAGTATTTTTTATCTATCTTTTTAATATAAATAAATAATTCAACTAACTTGATTTCTATTATTTATATTAAAAAGATAGATAGAAAATACTTTTATTGCACACGTAAAATAAGGACACAATTTAAATTAAATAATAACAGCATAAGTGACAGTTGGCGGTCTTATCGCTCGAGAGCGATCTCTGCCAGACAACCTGACATGTATAGGATTATTGGATATATGTACATTGGGTAAGACCTGTGTGCATCTAATATGGTACTCTTCTAAAAGGTATGTTTATAAGTTTGTAATAAGTACAATTTAACGGGTATTTATCGCGTTTGCTTAACCTATTTTTCCCGACGTTTCAACAGGTTTACACACTGACACGTGTTAGTGCGGCGCGGCGGGTGAAGGTTCGCCTGCGACGCAAGAGGTTGCGGGTGCGATTCCTGCCTTAGAACAAATGTTTGGTACGATCTGCAAATATTTGTTCCGGGTGTTTTGGGTATTATCTATGTATAGTAAAAAGTATCTATGTAAAATATTGTATTATGTATAAGTCATCTAGTACCCTATAACACAAGCTCTGCGTAGCTTGGTGCTAGATGAAGCTGTGTGGATTGTCCAGTATTATTTATTTATTTATTACTTATTAGGGGAGGCTCATGCCCAACAGTGGGCTAGTAAAGGCTGTTGATGTGTGATTAAAGCTGTGGGTTGGTTCTCACCGGTACTATGGGTCTGCCGTTCCGGATTTAGAGTCAGAGAACTGAGTGCATCTGAGTCGGCGCACACACTTGCGCACTATCTCCAACCACTATATATATGCAACATTATTATATATTACGAGCTGCTCCCCGCGGTTTCACCCGCGTTAAAATCGATTTGCCATTTCTAGGTAAAAAGGTATTTTTTCCAGTAAACCTCCCATAGGAATTTGATGTTTTACCAGAACAAAATGCCTATGTTACTGTCCATCATTTCAACTAACTCTATGCCAAAAATCAAGTCGATTGGTTGCTTAGTTAGGGCGTGAAGGAAGGATAAACAAACAAACACACTTTCGCATATATAATGATTACTAGCTGATCCGACAAACGTTGTCCTGTCATTCAAGTCAAACAACTTACAGTTATTTCAAACGTGCTTAGCAAATAGTATATAACGCTGGGGCTAAGGTTAAATTATAGTCGTTAGTTGTCTTAGTATTTTCTAAGTATCTGCGCAATTTTCTTAATTTTTTCAAATGTCAGAATATTGTACGAAGTATAAGGAAACATTTAAGAAAATATTATATAAATCGGTAAAGCCGTTCCCAAGTTATAGCCGGACCGCAGCAGGTTATAGAAAGAGGGGTTAATTTTTATATATATGTATGTATATAGATAGACTAGCTGCTGCCCGCGCCTTCGCCCGCGTTTTATCGGGATAAAAAATAGCCTATACGTTGTTCCAGGTCCCAAACTATACCCATACCAAATTTCAGCCTAATCGGTTCAGTAACTTTTACGTGTAAGAGTAACAAATATCCATACATCCATCCATACAAACTTAACTAGGATTAGTTAGGGTTACGAATATGACACTATAATATCTTGGGACATGGTTAGCCGAAAATTCAGCGACAAGGACATCATCAACTCGGGGTTACCTATCGATGATGGACTCTGTACATTTGATCAATACAGAAACCACGTGAGCAAAGCTGCGTACCGACGCTTGTATTAGATAACTTCGTACCTATTATTTAATTTCGTTTATTTAACAGATAAAACCAATAAAAGTAAAATTACATGCAGCTTAATCAGGTTACCGAACGTCAATTTTATTTCTAATTAGACTCTAATTAAGATAGCTAAACTACAGAATGAAAATAAAATACTTAACGGTACAGGGTGTACAATAAATGTGTACGGACGTGGCATAGATAGATAGAAAATGCTTTATTACACACATAACAAAACAGTTTACAAACAATTTGATAAAAAAGAAATGTGACAATTGGCGGTGTTATCGCTCACGAGCGATCTCTACCAGACAACCTTGGTACATTGTACCTTGCATAGGTACATATGAAGTAAAGTAAGTTAATTGAGTGCAGTTAAAATCACAGATCATAGGTTATTCAAAATTTTATGAAATTAAGTAGGTAAACACGTAAACACATATGTACAAAGTGAAGCGTTCCTTCATACGGTTATATCGCGCCGCGGTCTGTGTCGCACTAGCCATTACTGGCGTAAATAGTATGCTGATAACAGTCAATTAATTAGACACCTTGTAGGTACTTCTTCGTACAAAATGTGTTACGAAAACGTAAAGCTAGTTAGATCACAGACGACAAGTCAGAGAATGCAAGGTGAGGTAGTATTGGCGTGTTCTACAGATCATAATAATATTTTTTTCTAAAATATACTTTTATTATAAAAGCGAAAGTCTGTGTGTTTGTTACCTTTTCACGCCTAAGCGGCTGAACATATCTTAATGAAATTTGGTAGGGTGGTAAACGATACAGCAGGGACGGACATTTTCAAAACTGTTTTTTACATAAATAATCCTTAATTATGTCAACAAATCGCGAAAGTTTAAAATGTTTTTTACATCTTGCCAATTATTATTATTTGATACCATCATCATCAGCCCATACATGTCCACTGCTGGACATAGGCCTCCCCCGTACGACGCCACAAATAGCGGTCCTGACCCGCCTCCATCCATCGACTCCCTGCGACCGCTACGATGTCGTCGGCAGGGTTGGCATGATTAAAACAAATGGTTTTAAAACACATGTTTAAAACAATGTTTAAAACAGTTTGATTTTAAACCGTGTTTTTTATCACACGTTTAAAAACACAGATTAAAACAAGTTTTAAACATTGTATAAAACGATGAGAAAAAAACAAGCTTTAAAACTACTTTTCATTGCGAATGAATGATATAAAATGAAAGTAATATTTTTTTGATAAGTTATTTATTCAGTCAAACAAAGATCTAAGTACCTACCAAGTACCAGGATTTATATGGGTAATGGGATAAGATAACACGTATTTTTGAAACATGCATTAGATAGTATAGAATATTAAAAATTTCAATTTAAAATCAATCAAAAACAAAATTATAACAAACAAAATTACCTATATTTAATAAACATTATAAAATCAAAATTGTTTGTCAGTCAGGAGAGTAAGACAATATGACAAGATCAAGATAACAATTATTTTTTCTTTTCCTTATTAAGGTATTTAAAAACTGTAACAAGTTTTGCAGCTTTCTCTGTACCCAGTTTATTTCTTACGTCAGAATGAATAAATCCAAATGTTGAAAACAGTCTTTCAATTCCAGCACTTGAAGCTACAGCAGTGTGAAGCTGAGCCACTAAGTTCATTGTTTGACCATTAATTTGTTTTTTTAATGACTGCCACCATTCGAGAGGTCCGACCTGATTTACTACATGATCTTCAAATAGAAAGTTATGAAAGGGATCTGTCATTGCCCTGTATTTAACAACATAGGGCATCGCCTCTTTGTGATAAGCTTCTATAAATAATAAAGCCTCAGAAATATCTTCACTCGTGAGTTTTTCACCCCTGTACTTAGGATGTAGTAAGTTTGCTGCAAAATGAGCTGGAGACATTGCCATTTCATAACGAGCTTTGAACTTCCTTAAATCATCCAATGAATACTCGGTCTCACGCAGTCGTACATTCTCTCCCTCAAACATATTTTTAAGCTCTATCCATGCTTCAGTCACTTCGCCAATACAGCAGGATGTCTTTTGGGAGATGTCAAGTGTAACTGCGATGTTTTCCAGTTTTTTGTAGATAGCCTGGACTTGTTGCTTCAGCGCCATGTCATGTTACTTTCAATGAAATTGACAGATCTATAGCAGTTGAATGATTTAAGCATATATCTGACATTATATGCCAATTTTCTAATAACACTTTTAAGCAGTCAGCCATTGTGTTCCACCGTACCTGTTGTGGTATAACAATTGCTTTTCCACCAGCTTCTTTATATTTGGCAGATGCAAAGTGAGTGTATTTGAAGTACCGCATTATCGACTTAACTTTATCAGTAATATCTTCTGCATTCAAATCCTTTGCTAGAAGGTTTAATATGTGTGATGAACAGCCGTATGTAAGTATATCCTCGTGAGAAGCTAGTTCTTCCTGTTGGGCTAAATCTCGTCTCATACGGCTCATATTTGCTGCGTTGTCTGTCACTACACTTCGCACCGTACATTTGTAAGTTTCACATTGTTTTATTGCCGCAGTAGTAACTTTAACCAAGTAGTCAGCTGTATGGCTTTCGGCTCCTGTGTCTATTGTATCAATTAAATGAGATGAGTCTGTCAACACATCGGTAACACAGACACAAACTATCGAGTCCTGCCTGACATTACTCCACCCATCAATTGCCAGATTAACAACTTTGTTTTTCAATTCATTTTTTACGGCTTCTTGAGTCGAGTTGTAGACTTCGTCGAGTAGCTTGCTAGCAATTTGTTTGCGGTTTGGAGGTTTATATCCTGGGCGTAAAATTTCCATTAATTTCAGTAACTCTGGGTGTTCTACGTGGTTAAAAGGCGTGTTAGTAGCAAACATATAACGAGATAATTGTAAATCAATTTTCTTCTTATCTTCTTGACTTGTAGCAATAATAAATCTTTTCATTGAAATGTTCACGCTCGCGCTGCTGCTGGTACTGGCATTTTTAGATTGAAGAGTAGTAACAGAAGATGTGGGTGTAGCAGAAGAATTATCTGAAGATCGGGAAGAACCAGCATCACTCAACAACTCCTCAGCCACGTCCCTGTCCGCGTCAAGATTTGCGTCAGTGTTAGAACCGGTGGTGGTGCTACATTGCTGGAAGTGTGCCTCCATTCTTTTCACAAGTCCAACTAGTTCTTTCTTACATTTTCTGCAACGCACCCTATTGGTCTTCAGTGTGGTATTTTCTTGGGGGATCGATGTGAATTGTTCCCAAATTGCATGCTTTTTGCGTCCTGGAGTTGACATTTTTATGAGGTGTTATCAGTCGCAGAATTAATAATGAAATGAAATGTGAGAAAGAAAGGCACTCGTATTTATAGAATTCATATTAAGTAATTCCCCGCCGGTAAAGTCCCGTTAGGAAAGTCCCTAATGGATGGCTGTCGAATGGAATAGTGGTTATTTTATTCCCCTCATTTAAATATAAATAGTAGGGATGGGCCTAACTTCGGCATTCTTCCGAAATTCGGTTGAAATGCCGAACATTCGGTATAAGAAAAGAGTGAAATAGTTGCACAAATTTGATTTTAAGATTAATAAAACATAAAAAAAATCAAATCTGTCATACTCACTCATACCTGATTAAATAAATAAGCCTTTTACATAATTTAAAATCATGGTAATTTATTTATTAATCTAGTAACTAACTGTCATTATCAGTTTCCTTTTTCGACATTTCAATCTTAAGTTTTTAGAATTAAAAAATCAAATTCAATAAGTTCTTATTAAATTAGGAAGTCTTATGATTTGAATCAAATAAACTTTTTGAAAATTCAATATATTAATTACTTATAGGTATATTTTATTGTTGTTTGTTAGTTGTTACCATATAAGTGCAGAATAAAAACCGAACTTCGGCATTTTTGATTTTTACCGAATGTTCGGCCGAAATTCGTATTCGGTTCAAACCACATTCGGCCCATCACTAATTAATAAATATTGGGGGTGCCCCTATTCATAGAATAGAATTTATAGTTTATAGGTATTTCCCCGCCGGTATAGTCCTGCTAGGAAACATTCAGGGTGAATGTAAATCGCTTAGTAGTGATTAGAGATACGCAACATAAAATAAATGTTTATCCATTGATCGTTTTTTGTCAATATTTATTTTACTATAGAAAATTTGAAAAGTCAAAAGATCTAGTCTGGAAATGAAACATTATAGGTCGAATTAATTTAAAATAATGCCCTAAACTAAAAAGGACAAAAAAAAAAACAAAAAAAACAAAACAAACACTTGTTTAAAACAATTTGAACTGTTTGTTTTATAAAATTAAAAAAAAACTGTTTTTTTTCCAACCCTGCTTTTTACAGAGCCGCCGGCCGCGGTACGGCCAAATAAAACTTTTTATTTGGCTTATCAATTTGGGTATTAAGCTTATCTTACTGGGCATATGTTTGTTTCCTTTCCAATAAATGCAATGATTAAATTTTACTACCTACGAAAACAATCGGGTAGGTATTTTATTTCTTGATAACGTTTTGGGAATATCCGTAGGCCAAAAGGTTTTTGGTCAAGATGCTGATAGATTTACATTAATTTATATAACTTTTCACACTTAATATATAATATATAATTTTATATTAATTTATTTAACTTTCACTTCTGAAGGAATATTAGAAATATTAGTCCAATGATTCTATGATCCAAAAAATTTTTTGTTTAACAAAATTCCTACTAACTTAGCTTAAATAATTATAAAAAAACTAAAGCCTTGTTTACGAAGCCCATTTTGATACGGGTAAAAAAAAAAAAATTAAAATCCGTCAAACAAAAAATTGCTGTGAACACTTTCGGAATTTATATACAGTAAGTTCTTTTTGTGGTGACAGTCGCCCCGTGACCACGATCGCTGTAACGCGATGGAAACGTAGGGGAAAATATAACAAAAGGTACGCGATAAATACCCGATAAATATCTTTAATTATTGTTATTTCGACCCAAATTTTCCGCGTCCGACTCACATTCACACTCCTCTGTCACACTACATCACATCAGCCCATACACGTCCACTGCTGGGCATAGGCCTCCCCCGTACGACGACGCCACAAATAGCAGTCCTGAGCCACCTCCATCCATCGACTCCCTGCGACCGCTACGATGTCGTCCATCGAGTGGATGGTCTCCCATGCAGGGGGGGGGGGCACCAGTGTCCCCCCCACACTGGTGTTACAGTTAGGAAATAATTCATCCCACAAGCGAAAAGTAATAACGTATTTAAAAAATATTTTTATTTGCTACAACAGTTGAAATGGTGTAGCGTCGAATCGCCCATTATGTGTGATAATAATGTAAGCTTTTGATTTTGACAAAGTCTTTTGTCGGATTAAGTCAGTCAATGATTTTTTTGAGGACGTTATCAATTCGTCTGTATGTTTTTTTTTCTATGTACATATGTTACGCGATATCTCCGCCAATTGTGGACTGATTTTGAAAATTCTTTCACTATTGTATAAAAAACAATCCCGAACGGTCCGATAAGAGAAAAATAGATGTGGCATTGGTGGGACTAACTCAATTTTTATCCGTAGGGGATTAGTATCTACCCCGCAAAACTTAAAATAAGTGTAAAAGTACGGGAATTTGAATCGTTATCGTTTTTTAAAACACGCCATATTTTTCCGTTCATATAGGACATAGATGGTGAAAAAGATTTAGGGGTACGTAATGTTTTTTTTTATCCAGACATTTTTCTTTTAAGATTAATCTACCTCAACCAAGAGCGATAAATAAGGCTTTATTAAATATGAGGTATAATACAAAAAATTCAAATAAATTGAAAGGTTTCAATGTGATACCGTATGGTGACATGCTGTAGCACCGAGCTGAGCTACTGGCCATTTCTCTGCCACAGAATCAGAATCAATAACTTTATTTCTTTAGGCTTACAAAATAAGCACTGAGACAAGTCAAATTTTATACTATAAAAATAGTTATTATTATAAAATAAGAAATACGGTGTTATTGATATTCTCTTCACTTCAATTTTTTGTCCACAAGTAGAAGAAGATACACAATAATGTATATCAGTTCAGTGTGTATGCTACTGAAATTTCGTTTCGTTTTCTCTTTAAGTATTCTTTAGTTCTAAGTACTTTAATTTAAAATTTCTTGCTTTTTTATGTTTATTATGGTTTATGAGAAATAAATAATTTTCTATTTCAATTTCATGATACAAAAGTATCAAATTTTTCCTACGTTATACAAAAGTATCAAATCAATATAATAAAACAAGTAGGTAACTAAACCGTAAACCAACAAACTAAAAAATAAACATAATCAGTTCAATCTATCAAAGAATCTTTTCCAAAAACCGGCGGTATCTAACGAAAACATCAGCACAGGCCGGGAATCGAACCACTTATCAGCGGCTCGTATCGCGTAGTGCTTATCATCTAGATCTCGTTTTTGTAGGCTTTCGAGGATGATGGAAGGGAAAATATTTTATAAGACACAGGTTTGGAAGCTTTTGTTATACGACGACGAAGTAAATATGGAAGCAATAAATAAATTCTTAAATAATGTTGGACAATCCACACAGCGAGCTTTGGCTCTCCAACTGTGAACGAATATTTAGAAATTTGAATTTTTTATGAATGACTAATACTTACTTCTAATAATGAGACTCGCATAATATTAGCACGGCTGCGTGCAGGCTGAATACAATCACCAAAATAGTTTTAAGATCTGACATACTGTATATTAATTTTGTATTCTTGCAAATAAACGATTGGTTATGATTATGATCCAAAGCTATGCTCAGAGTTTCTCTACGCGATAGAATTCGGAATACGGAAATCCGTAGAAGAACCAAAGTTACCGACATAGCTCTCAGAATTAGCTGAAGTGGCAATGGGCAGGCCATATAGCTCGTAGAACCGATAACCGTTGGGGAGTAAAGGTTCTCGAGTGGCGACCGCGATGCAATGCGAAACGGAGTGTGGGAAGACCTCCCACTCGATGGACTGTCAACATTGTAGCGGTCACAGGGAGACGATGGATGGAGGCGGCGCAATACCGCTATTCGTCGAAGGGCCTGGTGACCCATACCACAGGGTTTATTCTAAAACCTATCACAGGCACCAGTTCTCTCACAAAACAGGTCTTAGTCGATGATATAATACCTATACCCAGAAGATTATATACTACAAAAGTTCCTGTACTTAGATAAATGAGAACCTATTGTGAGAGATAAATAAATGCTTTATTTATTATTATTATTCGTGGCGTCATCGTTTGGGGGAGGCCTATGTTTAGCAGTGGACGTATACTGGCTGATGGCGATGATGAATCCAACCTCATCTAGCCCCAAGCTTAGCAGAGTTTGTGTGATGGGTATTAGATAACTGATATGGGTACATAATACAATAGATACATAGACTTTTTTATTATGCATGGAAACACCCAGAACCAATTGAATATCGTACAAAACGTGAAAAGCTGTTAATTGATATTAAAGTTTGCCATAACCGCCATAGTCAAGTGCAATCCAATTTCAACTCTATTTCATAACACTACGTTTGGATATTACAAAAAATGTTGATAATTTAGCAATAGATATTTCGCCTTGTAACTTGTTAGGTATCACGTCACGTGGTATCACAACATCAGTTGCCACATCAGTGGGCTGGTCAGATCACGTAATTGATTCCGTAAAGGCGGAGCCCGTAAAGGTCGCGAGTTCGGTTCCCGGCATAGTGCTAACGTGATAATTGAAAAATGAGAGAAAGTATTTGATTTTATCAAAGATTAAACTTACCTGCCACAGACCACAGATTAACTAATCTAAAGTGACCATACGAGAACGTAGACCATAAACTTCAAAACTCTAAATTTTTCGTACCCCACGGGTAGAATTCAAAGATATGTACATAAGTAATTCAACTCGGCATTTTTCCAAATTATGATTCCTCACGAGTGGATTTATTTATTTAAAACAATATTTCTTTCGCCTCGGCATTAAGCCCACCGTTTGTACGAGTACCTTACTCGTACAAACGGTGGGCTTAATGCCGAGGCGTTTTCTACCTATCAACCACAAACACATGTTTTTACAGAAGGTATTTCAAATATATGTACATACCTACAGGCAGTCCAAAGTTGTCATACGAGAGCGTAGACCATAAACTTCAAAACTCTACATTTTTCCAAACTATGATTCCTCACGGGTAGAATTCAAAGTTCGGCACACGCTATCGCGTCACGCTCGAAGCTGCCTCCATTTATTTAAGGATTTTTATCTAAGATGGAGAGTCGGCCCGATAAGGACGCTGCCACCATCGCGATAGCAAGTAAGGTGCGGTTCCGAACTAGAAGACAACTTTAAGACTGCTGAGAAAAATAATAAACGGTTATGTGAAAAGTCGATAGGTCTAAAATCAGAACTATTCACGCCACTTAGGGTTCTCCCGGTCAAAGAAGGCCTAATTTTTGGATCATAATTTGGATTGCTCCAAAATTTTTATATTTTTAATATCATAATTTGTTTAAGGAACCTGTTGAGCAAAATGGTGCTGTAAACTTCATTGAAAATAGACCAGATAGGCGGAACATGATAAAAAATCTAAAGAAAAAGTATTTACGGGGTCGGCAGCGCGCGTGTAACGTCCCTGATGTTGCAGGTGTCCATAGGCTGCGATAACCACTTCCCATCAGGTGAACCGCACGCTTGACTGCTACATTTGTGGTATAAAAAAAAGAAAAAAAAAAAGAAAAGTTCAACTTTTGACTCCGAATTTTACTAAAAATGTATCAGTTGAATCATAATACCAAAATATTTTTTTGATTGCCAAAGTGAATCTCTGTATGCAGAACAGCACCTTAGCTAGATGGAACCTTATCTTGATGAAACTTTGTTAAGGTACCGTTCCGAACTACCAACCAGTCGACAGAAGTAGTATTTGAAAATTTCCTAGAAATCACGTGAAAATATTCAGACTCGTTTAAATTTGACTACCTACTGTAAGTTTAGTAAATATTAAAAGTTGTTTAACAAAGCTTAATATGGTAGCCATTAATATTTCGTCACTGTGCCTTTCAGATCTATTAGGTAATTAATTATGTAACTTATTCAATAACTAATTTATTGTGCTTCTACCTAAGTACTTTGGGTAGGTAATCCTAAGACCCTGCTCGGACTTAGGTACGAGTACTCTTAAACCTCATTTACCCAAGTATACATATCTTGGCCTCTACGATAAACAAAACATTTAATTATGCAATAGAAACAGATAGAGAATCCATCTGAGTTTCAGAATCCACCTGAGTCTCAGAATCCATCAAGATGAGAATCTCTGGAATCTAGCTTGGAAAACAAAACCCTTTAAACGACCCACTAAAATTCATAACTACCTTGCACAAACACTAGCGCTATAAAAACTCTGAAATATTACGTTCTATGTATATTCACAGGGAGAAGGGGGGAGGGGGGAAAGGAGAAACGGTGTGGGGTGGGGGTTTATCGCCAAAATACTGAGATCGCGGCGAGAGATTGTGATCCCATGAGATCGCCCCTTAAGATAAGGCCTTTCACACTGGGGCGTAGGGTGTTAAAAACCAGTAGCGCGATTCACAGATTTTTCTGTAGTGTGAAATAGATTTTTGTTAATAAAGTTTAAGTGTAAGGTTGAAATTACATAAAAATATAAAATTTACAACTTCCTAATGAAATCTATCTCGGCAACAAAAAAAACACGTAACTCATAGCAGGCCAAAAATCATAAAAAAAAAATACTGTTTTATTTGATTTTCACAAACAAGATTACAACCATAAAAATCATCAAACAAGCAGAAAACTTTATAAAATTCCAAAAAGAAATGTAGGTATTAATGAACTTAAAAAAAACCCTCTATCTAAATAACAGTAATAGTATTCACTAGTATTTATTTATCTAGGATTTGGAACCTTTTTTTTTTCAGTCTCAACTTATTTTCTTTCTATTCCTTCCACTATGTCCCGAGATAAGGCCGCCTCACACCGCGTGATGCGCCCCGCGATACGACGCGATGCCTCCACGATAAACGCTCGCACGCCTTTATCTTCGCAAAGAGCTTTTTTACGTATCGCAGACGAATCTTGTTTTAATGGCTTTTTGCAATAGTTTTACGTGATCGGAATACTGTAAGAATGCATAAATAATTTTAACATTGTGGAAGTCATATAACGTAAGTAGTTTTACTTAAATATCGTCTGACTTTTGAATTTCTTCTTGGAATTCAGGCACCTAACTGGAAGTCTGGATCCCGTTTGGCCCAGACAAGTAAGGTGCACATACAATGCATTCTCTGAATCACCTTTCCTTATAAAGTCGCCGCACACGTTACCGATCGCAGATCCAATCGCGCGATCGCAATTCATTGCACGTGTGCACTCACCTTTATATACCCGCCGTTAAAACGCCATACTCACATTGGCGAGATGAGCCAAAAACAACTCTAACGTCCAATATTTTAAATGGATTACAGATTGCTCTTTTGTTCATTTCTGCTAGTAAAAGACATAAACGCGCGCGATTTGAAATTCTAACGTCTGGATTTCAGCAATGTCATTGCGATGAGTAATAAAATGTGATCTCTAATTCGATTCCATTAAGGTTTTAATTGAAATGCCTGGCCGGTGGTGGCGGGAAAGTGGATGCACTAGACGACTCTCAGACGCATGCGTGGAATGTAGGCTAGTTCGCAAGTAAACGCTGAGCTAGTTAAGATGCGAATCTATGTTAATATTGCCCCTTCTTTATGTAAATTAATTACTTTACGCATGTCCACAACTGGAAAAGAAAAAGTACTTATGTAGTAAGTACATTCAATAAATATTCCGATTATAAATAAAACTTGACCTCTCCGCTACGGTGACTCACCAATTGCGTACAATAACGAGACGCAAGATAAGAGATAACTTCATAAATATCTCAGTAGTATTGATATAACTTATTATTTTAAAATAATTTAAATTCAAAGTGTTATTATTTCGCAATCGGCTAACACAATCCTAATTTACCCCGACACGGAAGAAGTGGGTGTACCAAGACAAGTCTCTACAAACGACACCCTGCGACAAGCGACAAATAAAATCGCGACACGTTAACAAGGCAGCGCAGACAAGCGCTGTTGATGCCATCTCACCAATTTGTACCGCGTCGCAGGCGATTTATTGGCCACGCGAGCTAGGCGCGCGCGCATAGGTGGGCCCTGTCGCAATACATTGTAGGGCTAAAAACAATTCAATCGAAACGTATCCTAGCAATTATTTAAAGAAAAGTATATTCGAAGCTGTGTGCCCGCTTATTTTAATTACAATTTCGTTAGAGAAAGGCAATTAAGACGTGTGACGCCGCGCCGAGCGTGATTTTTATTCATAACTTCTGTGTCGCACTTTAGGCACAGATTAGGTAATGTTACTTCGTAACTGTCACAAGCGTGACTCTAAATGCGCTATTAATTGAGAGTACATAAGTAGAAGATATGTTCTTTACGTATTTGAAAGAAAGAAAGAAAATTATTTACTTGACATAACACAATACACAAACAAACACAGAAATAAAAGACTACTTCCTCACTCCTCCATGAGTTTCCTCCTTTTTCTTTCTTTTATAAATAAATTTATTGTAAGTATGTTAAGAAATTGCGACAGCTTAAAAAGTTTGATCTTTCCAGTTTGTTTTTCTTGAGCCTTAAGAAGCCATCTGCCGAGCTACGAGGTATGTATCCAATCGCCCTCATTTCAGTACTTGAAAGAAAAAGAAAAAACTAATTATACGAATTTCCTTTAGTGTTTTGTACTCGAATTTCCTTTAGCTAGTCGGTATCAAGGTACAACGACTAAATAATAGGGGTAAATTATAAATTATCATATCATCGTACGATGCGATAACACCCGTATGTAATGTGCTGATAAAAATACAATTATTTTGTATATAGGTGAGCTGAAAACTGAAGTGTTATCTACAACTTTTATCGGAAAAACGAAAATTTATTACAATTCGTTGCTACTGTGCTCAAATGATAAAGATTCTAATTCGTACACTTTATTAACTTTACAGACAGTTTTAGAATACAGTTGGTATCAAATAAACGCGGCCGTGGGGCCGCGGCGTACGAATATCGAACCCTCCAACTCGACCCGTGGATGTCGTAAGAGCCGACTGAGGGAACCTACCAGAGGAAGGGCAGCAGGTTCCTTCTGAGTATTTTTCAACACCAATACTGGGATCACCAATACGCCTGACAAGCGTGGTGATTATGGCAAATCACCCCTACATGGGAGACCATCCACTCGATGGACCGACGCAGTACTCTTTCGCAAATTATCTATTAATTAGGTACCCACCAATGTTTCAAAAGATAACATTTGTTTTTTTTTCTTAACAAAAACAGACTTCTTGTTTCAAAATATTCTACCAAAAGCTATATGGCCAGGCATGACGTGTGCTCTGAATGGGACCGTACCGATCCACGCGATAAAGCGAGGGGCCTTATCTGTCCCGTTCATTATCAGTGTCTGTGTGCGTGGGGGTGCATTTTGGCGGGAACTCAAGATCAATTTATGATGTTTGATAAGTTTTGGAACGTTTTAGAGATTATTTTGTGAGATTCTGCTTTTGTTTTTCGCTTTTTAAATTGTTCTTTGCGATCGCATTTCTTGGTGATAAGGTATTTTTTATTTAGGTTAATGTACATATATTTCAATGCCAACTTTGCGATGAAGTCATTTTGGAAATTTTTGTGTTTTTTGGTGATTTTGAAAACCAGTTTGTATACATGTAGGTACGATATTAAAATAGGTCACAGTTTTTTAAATTTTCTATTGCAAAAACATTTAGGTAATTTCTGCAAATGAGACTGCATAATTTTATTTCTTAGCCAACTTTTGTCTGTGGTTTAACTGAAATATTTTGAAAAGATTTAAAATTCACCTCCCAATTTCATTCACTTTTTACCAGGGTTGGCATGATTAAAACAAATGGTTTTAAAACACATGTTTAAAACAATGTTTAAAACAGTTTGATTTTAAACCGTGTTTTTTATCACACGTTTAAAAACACAGATTAAAACAAGTTTTAAACATTGTATAAAACGATGAGAAAAAAACAAGCTTTAAAACTACTTTTCATTGCGAATGAATGATATAAAATGAAAGTAATATTTTTTTGATAAGTTATTTATTCAGTCAAACAAAGATCTAAGTACCTACCAAGTACCAGGATTTATATGGGTAATGGGATAAGATAACACGTATTTTTGAAACATGCATTAGATAGTATAGAATATTAAAAATTTCAATTTAAAATCAATCAAAAACAAAATTATAACAAACAAAATTACCTATATTTAATAAACATTATAAAATCAAAATTGTTTGTCAGTCAGGAGAGTAAGACAATATGACAAGATCAAGATAACAATTATTTTTTCTTTTCCTTATTAAGGTATTTAAAAACTGTAACAAGTTTTGCAGCTTTCTCTGTACCCAGTTTATTTCTTACGTCAGAATGAATAAATCCAAATGTTGAAAACAGTCTTTCAATTCCAGCACTTGAAGCTACAGCAGTGTGAAGCTGAGCCACTAAGTTCATTGTTTGACCATTAATTTGTTTTTTTAATGACTGCCACCATTCGAGAGGTCCGACCTGATTTACTACATGATCTTCAAATAGAAAGTTATGAAAGGGATCTGTCATTGCCCTGTATTTAACAACATAGGGCATCGCCTCTTTGTGATAAGCTTCTATAAATAATAAAGCCTCAGAAATATCTTCACTCGTGAGTTTTTCACCCCTGTACTTAGGATGTAGTAAGTTTGCTGCAAAATGAGCTGGAGACATTGCCATTTCATAACGAGCTTTGAACTTCCTTAAATCATCCAATGAATACTCGGTCTCACGCAGTCGTACATTCTCTCCCTCAAACATATTTTTAAGCTCTATCCATGCTTCAGTCACTTCGCCAATACAGCAGGATGTCTTTTGGGAGATGTCAAGTGTAACTGCGATGTTTTCCAGTTTTTTGTAGATAGCCTGGACTTGTTGCTTCAGCGCCATGTCATGTTACTTTCAATGAAATTGACAGATCTATAGCAGTTGAATGATTTAAGCATATATCTGACATTATATGCCAATTTTCTAATAACACTTTTAAGCAGTCAGCCATTGTGTTCCACCGTACCTGTTGTGGTATAACAATTGCTTTTCCACCAGCTTCTTTATATTTGGCAGATGCAAAGTGAGTGTATTTGAAGTACCGCATTATCGACTTAACTTTATCAGTAATATCTTCTGCATTCAAATCCTTTGCTAGAAGGTTTAATATGTGTGATGAACAGCCGTATGTAAGTATATCCTCGTGAGAAGCTAGTTCTTCCTGTTGGGCTAAATCTCGTCTCATACGGCTCATATTTGCTGCGTTGTCTGTCACTACACTTCGCACCGTACATTTGTAAGTTTCACATTGTTTTATTGCCGCAGTAGTAACTTTAACCAAGTAGTCAGCTGTATGGCTTTCGGCTCCTGTGTCTATTGTATCAATTAAATGAGATGAGTCTGTCAACACATCGGTAACACAGACACAAACTATCGAGTCCTGCCTGACATTACTCCACCCATCAATTGCCAGATTAACAACTTTGTTTTTCAATTCATTTTTTACGGCTTCTTGAGTCGAGTTGTAGACTTCGTCGAGTAGCTTGCTAGCAATTTGTTTGCGGTTTGGAGGTTTATATCCTGGGCGTAAAATTTCCATTAATTTCAGTAACTCTGGGTGTTCTACGTGGTTAAAAGGCGTGTTAGTAGCAAACATATAACGAGATAATTGTAAATCAATTTTCTTCTTATCTTCTTGACTTGTAGCAATAATAAATCTTTTCATTGAAATGTTCACGCTCGCGCTGCTGCTGGTACTGGCATTTTTAGATTGAAGAGTAGTAACAGAAGATGTGGGTGTAGCAGAAGAATTATCTGAAGATCGGGAAGAACCAGCATCACTCAACAACTCCTCAGCCACGTCCCTGTCCGCGTCAAGATTTGCGTCAGTGTTAGAACCGGTGGTGGTGCTACATTGCTGGAAGTGTGCCTCCATTCTTTTCACAAGTCCAACTAGTTCTTTCTTACATTTTCTGCAACGCACCCTATTGGTCTTCAGTGTGGTATTTTCTTGGGGGATCGATGTGAATTGTTCCCAAATTGCATGCTTTTTGCGTCCTGGAGTTGACATTTTTATGAGGTGTTATCAGTCGCAGAATTAATAATGAAATGAAATGTGAGAAAGAAAGGCACTCGTATTTATAGAATTCATATTAAGTAATTCCCCGCCGGTAAAGTCCCGTTAGGAAAGTCCCTAATGGATGGCTGTCGAATGGAATAGTGGTTATTTTATTCCCCTCATTTAAATATAAATAGTAGGGATGGGCCTAACTTCGGCATTCTTCCGAAATTCGGTTGAAATGCCGAACATTCGGTATAAGAAAAGAGTGAAATAGTTGCACAAATTTGATTTTAAGATTAATAAAACATAAAAAAAATCAAATCTGTCATACTCACTCATACCTGATTAAATAAATAAGCCTTTTACATAATTTAAAATCATGGTAATTTATTTATTAATCTAGTAACTAACTGTCATTATCAGTTTCCTTTTTCGACATTTCAATCTTAAGTTTTTAGAATTAAAAAATCAAATTCAATAAGTTCTTATTAAATTAGGAAGTCTTATGATTTGAATCAAATAAACTTTTTGAAAATTCAATATATTAATTACTTATAGGTATATTTTATTGTTGTTTGTTAGTTGTTACCATATAAGTGCAGAATAAAAACCGAACTTCGGCATTTTTGATTTTTACCGAATGTTCGGCCGAAATTCGTATTCGGTTCAAACCACATTCGGCCCATCACTAATTAATAAATATTGGGGGTGCCCCTATTCATAGAATAGAATTTATAGTTTATAGGTATTTCCCCGCCGGTATAGTCCTGCTAGGAAACATTCAGGGTGAATGTAAATCGCTTAGTAGTGATTAGAGATACGCAACATAAAATAAATGTTTATCCATTGATCGTTTTTTGTCAATATTTATTTTACTATAGAAAATTTGAAAAGTCAAAAGATCTAGTCTGGAAATGAAACATTATAGGTCGAATTAATTTAAAATAATGCCCTAAACTAAAAAGGACAAAAAAAAAAACAAAAAAAACAAAACAAACACTTGTTTAAAACAATTTGAACTGTTTGTTTTATAAAATTAAAAAAAAACTGTTTTTTTTCCAACCCTGGTACTGGCAGATCCTGAATGCGTCAAGCTGAAGACAGGGCGCTATGGCGATCACTAGGGAAGGCCTATATCCAGCAGTGGGCTAACATAGGCTTAAATCTTTCTCATCTAATATGTATTAAAATTCTTAACAAAGTGATGATAAGGTTCTTACTTCTTAGATTAATATAATAACACAGCCATACAAAAAAGTTTGGCCCAGGGCAGGGGTCTGACTACGTTTACTGTATGTTTTTGGGATCGCTGAATCAGAATCCAAGGTCAGATAGTTTTTTTTTTGGTTGCGTAATCTACCATTGTACCTACCTACATGTACATGACTAAAAACTAGTTAGTCTCACTTCGGACCGCAAGAAGTTGCAAGGCGCGAGCCCAAGTGAAAATTAAAAATAAATAAATATGTCTAGTATCACTTCGGCCCACTCGTCGTTTGTTATAAAACTCAGCTTGATTTTGTACAGTCGCCAACCAAATATTATTGAGAGTTAATGAAAGGCTATGGTATTTTAATAATATAATACTAAATCTCTACATACATACATACATACTTATATATAGTACCTATGACCTACAATATAATATGAACTCTATTCTCATGTGTAGTCTGCCGATATTCCCGGTGTGGTAGGCAGAAATAGGAACATATTAGTTAGTAGGTACTACTAGTAACTTAGCTCTATTAATTTAATATCACTCATGACAGTGAATTCATTCTACATCAACAAAGATTATCAAACGCTACAACACTGTTTACAATTTGATACACTATCAATCGCACTATCTCCCGTGTACAAACAATGTTAGTATTTCATGGCAATGCACAACATATTACCACAAAACTAAACTTTTTTTTTATTCTTAATTTTTAAGGGACTTTGAGTCATTGGAATGATTAAGTCAGCCCCGAAAAAAAAAACTTAATAAAAGATCTTAGAGGTCAGAGGAAAGGAGTTTGGATGTCTAAGGTCGGTATCAAGATAAAATCGAAATTCGAATTTAAATACCGAACTTGTGTGGCGTGTCTGTATTATGACAGCAACTGTCAATGTCAAAATAACTCGCATGTGCCTTTGTCTTGTGGTTTCATGTGGGGGCGGGGCTTTCATGTCAATCATTTAAATGCGCGACGAAAGAACCATGGAGTAGAATTGTTTTACAATTAGAAAAGAGACTGTTAAAATTGTAACAAGTTCACTTGAGCTTTTACTGCCTACAAGAACAAAAAACGTAAAGCTGTTGTGAAGCTTGAAGGACCAACTTACTATGTATAACCTAGAATAAATCATGAACTTTTATCAGCTTAGAATCGTATATGTCAAGTATAATAAACTAATGTTTTATATCGCTTCTCATTTCTTAATAGCACTACTCAAGTAAAGCAGCAATTCCAACAGGATAAAATATTATCGGTGATTTATTGTAATTACAAGCAGATAAAATATCTATATGGCAATAAAAATCCAGTATTTACATTAGTAGCACTGCTATGGCTATCAGGCACATACAAACAAGATAAAAAGGCAATCTTAACGACGTTTTTATCGCGTTTTCGATGAAAATCCCGCCTTGGGTCTAAGCGAATCTCGCTTTTATGTTGCAAAATAAATGAATCACGCTACCACTAGCGTGATTACTATAATATTATAAATTTTATAGTAGTATGAATGTATGAATATTTGTTCCTATTCCACGCAAAAACTACTGAACTTATTGAGCCGAAATGGTATGGGACCTGAAATACCCGGATAACCATATTTTTAACGTACGAACGAAGGCGGGGGCATCAGCTAGTACATTATAAATGTGAAAGTTTGATACCCCATACATTGATACCCATTCGAATATTGGCAAAGCAAAGATTAAGAAAGTTTTGAGAGGTGATTAATAATAGGTATAGATTATTATCTGAACTGAATAGGTGCGATGTTTATTCCCAGTTATCATATATCAGCCGGCAGAGGTACGGTTAAAACCCAGTTCATGATAAACTAATCAAAAAATAGTTATAATCGAACTTTGAACGAAAGTAAGCGTTATAAACACAGATAAGGGTATGTAAACAAAAGGCCTTACACATTGTTTTGACGACAGCGGCGCCACCTCGCGGCTGCGCGGCGCACGCCAATTGCAGCTCCTTCAAGTACTTCACCCACAATAACATCACAGAATCGTCCATCACAATTTTATTATTTTTTTAAAAGTGCACATACAAAATCCGTCATTCTTTTGCCGCGTTGTGTGAGTGACTGGCGGCCGGTCGGCGGGCGCCCCTCCACTCACACAGGCGCGCGTGTATGTGCAGCCCCCACGCACACATGGACGATCTCTTATCAGCTTGCTTTAACTAGCTATGGCCCCCAGATTGTATCAGGCCCGAGCTCGCGGTTACTTGCATTGAAAGATAACGTCTAGATCCTATCGCCTGTTTGAATAAACTTGTATTAAATGTCAAATAAAAAGCTGCGAGCACAATCTGGCGATCTGATATCCCGTTTCAGTGGTTTCTATGAAAGGGAAGGACGTCGAGTCTGATGTGGAGTTCTATTTTTAATTTTTGACAGTTGTTGTCAATCGTCAGTATTTAAAGTTGGGCATGTTGATTTTAAATTTTTAGCGGAAATACCTATATCAATTTGCTTTTATCTTCTGTTTGATCTGTCAAGGTTTTCAGTCTTGAAAGTGAAGATTTTTTTTTGCACAGGATAACTTACCTGCAAAATAGAAAAACATACGTGAGATAGGTACCTAATCATCACGAGCTTTTAAAAAGTAATACAAAATGATCACCTGCTTATGAAATAGGAACAGGTGCTTAATGTAAACCAGATAGACGTTCTTAGATTAACATCAAATTAGCTTTGAAATATTGCTTCAAAATCTTAAACGGAGATAAATAACTGTAAAGATGTATTATAATAAATATAGTAGAATTTTAAACAAAATTGCCTTCTCTACCAAGGCAAATTCTTTAAGGTTGATGTGCCGTTTAACACTTTCATTGCCAACGTCGCACATGTAGTTCTGCAAGTCCTTCTAGCTGCGGTCCGGCCGCGCCGCCGCCGCGCCGCCGCCCCTGCTGTGGGTCGCGCCGCAGAGACTGGGCAGTGAATGCGTTAAACCATTGCCTTTTAGCAGTTTTAATAATCACCTATCTTAGTAGTAAACACTAGTTCTAGTAATCAATTAATAGTTCTAGTCTTTGATATTTTAAGAGTACAATTGCTGGAAGATATATATAGGGTGCCACGAAACATGTGTACGAACTAAGGCGAAAGGGAGTGATTCTGGACCCCGAGGAGATCAACTTTTGTTCTATGATTTGTTGAATTTCTATTTTGTAGAATATATTAGTGACTTTTTTATTTATATTCGAGTTCTTAACGTATATTCAACATTGTTATTATTTTTGAAATATTACAAAAAAATAACATTTAATATTATTTATCAGTAAACACCGGCTTTGCTGAAAAAACAAGCGAAAACTATTGTGTAATATTAAATAAAAGAGTGCGTGTAGAAAAACATGAATGGGAAAAAATAATAGTATTTCTGTATAAAAAATAATATTTATTCAAAATTTAATAAATTAACTATGTTTTTAATTTCATATACATATATATTTTTCTCAAGTTTCTTCCGCTAGGATCACCCCCTTCCGGCTTAGTACGCATATTATAAGGCACCCTGTATATATGGAATATGTGTAGGAGTAAGAATCACTACTATAATGTAAAGGACACAGCACATATAAACATTATATCTAAACATTAACAGGATAATGTATTACACATAGTAGATAAACCTTGGAAACTAGTAAATAAATGAGATATCAAAAGCTGTACAGACAGAAATATTATATTAAATATGAACCTTAGTACTATGAGGATACGGAATCTCTATCAGTTAGTTATATCTAACAAAGATTATGTTAGGAAATATGAAAATGGGCTTAGTGACTGTGAAGTTAAGGTTGAAAAAGCTGGGGAGGTAGAATAAGTACGCACTTAGCCAAGATTCGTTGGCGATGGTATGATTAAGCCAAGGTTATGGCATAGAGAAGAATGAGACGGCTCGATCAGCAGATAAAATTTATAAAGCTGGAAATTTCATACATCTTCCAAAATATGCAGCTTCGATATTGTATTTTAGAAATAAGTTTATATGAATCCAGGAAGGCAATTCTGACAATATATCTACTCGATAAATATAGCAACAACTGTCAAAATATCGAGTGATAAATTAGTGTATTCTCAAAAACTGCAATTTGATATTTATTTTTCTGTTTTTATCTAATGAGTTGTTCGATAAGTCACGCGAGAATGCCGTTTTTATCGTTACTTTATCATATGATATTTTTATCCCGTGATAATAAGTATCAATCGATAAAATATCACGTGATACGTAGAATTGGCCCCCAGTTGTAGTACTACATCTATGCAATTTCAGCCTGAGTCGATTGGTTTCCTAAGTGATAAATTCAAAGAAATAAATATAATGACAGTACTATGTCAATATATTTATGAAAACTTGTTGTACACTCATAGAAATATCGATCAGTTCCCTAAAAATTGTGACAGACATAATGTAAATATTAAAAATAAGAATAAACTCGCTGTGCCCAAAACTAGGCTAATCAAGATTGGTTTATCTTTTAAAGGGTAATGTATACGCTTCTACAACAAACCTCCAAGTGAGTTGCAAAAATTATCATTAAACAAATTCAAACAAATTGTCAAACATATCTTTTGTAAAAAAGCTTATTACAAAATATTAGATTATCTAGAGGATAAAAAAGCTTGGGACGAGTTTTGCTCCAACTCGAAAACTAACTAGGTAAAGGTGTCCCAGAGTCCTGTAAGGTCTAAAGGAAATAAATCACTTTGAATTTTGAGTTTTTGGTAGTTTTGGCATGAAGAAGAAAATAACTCTACCATAGTCTAATCCAATGTATCAGATCAGAGTGGATTGCAACATTTCACCATTAAAATATGACTAAGTTTGTTTGGGTTAGTCTCTCTTCGGACCGCAAAAAGTTGCATCACCCGGGCCCAAATACAAAATAACTCAATATTTCTGATCCATGTCTTTTCATTATCTATGTAGGTAGTCTACACTGAACCAGCCGATCCGCAGTCACTG
Organism: Eupithecia insigniata; assembly: GCA_947859395.1. Classification (NCBI taxonomy): domain Eukaryota; kingdom Metazoa; phylum Arthropoda; class Insecta; order Lepidoptera; family Geometridae; genus Eupithecia; species Eupithecia insigniata. The sequence goes on from OX401996.1 coordinate 2,039,021, forward strand.
TGACTATGATCCGAGATAGGCAGCGATGGCTATGATTCCTTATCTCCCATCAGCGTATGCAACACTCATTTACATAAAAACTATTATTTCGACCGTCTTATCTAACATCGATTAACTTTTCTATTTCTGCTCGGATCCTAATCTTAGTTATTATAACTAAGGTTCTATAATAATTTTGTAATTGTACGGTTACTGTTGGGGTACGTTTGTTTTTGTTCCTTTTTTATACTTATACATGTTTAAATAGTACTTATTAGTCATAATGGTAACACAAGTTTTGCTAATAATGCTGTGATAAGTAATAGTCCAAAATTATTTATTTGGTTACTTTGGATTTGGGACTAAATGATACTGTGTAAAACCAGCTTTATTTATATCTGTATTTTTGTATGACATTTATTATTTCGTATTCTAGTTATAAATAGTTACTCTACAATTAGAAAAGACCACTGATGTGACATGGCGGGCTAGGTCCATCTACGACGCAGGAGGTTGCGGGTTCGAGTCCCGCCTTGGGACTAATGTTTCTCACTCTGCAATTATTTGTCTTGGGTGTTCTGAGTATTTTCTGTGTACAAAAAATATCTATCAATATATTGTATTAAGTATGTCAGTTACCTAGTACCTACCTACCTATAACACAAGCTCTGCTTAGCTTGGGGCTAGATGATGGCTGATGACAAGGCTCTCCCGAGATTGTTGGAGTTTTCGAAAGCTAAATAAAATAAATACAGTAAAATATATAAATAATGTTGGACAGTGCACACAACATCATCTACTAGATGACTGATATACATAATACAATATATTACATAGATAGATATTTTTTATTATACATGGAAAATACCCATAACATCATCATCATCATCATCAGCCCATACACGTCCACTGCTGGACATAGGCCTCCCCCGTACGACGCCACAAATAGCAGTCCTGAGCCGCCTCCATCCATCGACTCCCTGCGACTACTGCGATGTCGTCGGTCCATCGAGTGGATGGTCTCCCATGTAGGTGGGGATTTGCCGTAATCACCACGCTTGGCAGGCGGATTGGTGATCGCAGTGTTGGTGTCTAAAAATACTCAGAAGGAAGCTGCTGCCCTTCCTCTGGTAGGTTCCCTTAGTCGGCTCTTACGACATCCACGGGTTGAGTTGGAGGGGTCGATATTCGTACGCCGCGACCCCACGGCCAACTACACCAGATTCGGAGGCGGGGAGGAAATCTAACAAAAATAAAGAAACGTAAATTATGTAGAGTAGATATAATACATACTCAATTTATGGTAACAAATACCGAGACAACCTCAATAAAACCCGAACATGTCATGGACCGCATTCTCCACGCCATTAAAACGGGAGCACAACACTTCGACATGCTTGAAACTCAAAAGAACCAGTGTTCGAACTTAATGTCGGGTAATCTCTACCAGATATGACGTGGCGCCATCAACCATCGCGCTGATAACTGGCATAAATCAACTGGTCAGGCGCTTGCACACTGAGACTTGCGGCGTGCTGTGAAAATTTTGAAAGAGCACACAACTGTTGTAACGAGATTTTGTTTTGTTATTTTAGTTCGAGGTGAGGCTGGGAGCTTTGGTGCGTTCCTAAAGTAAACAAAATATATTTGATAGTTACAGTAAATTATGTAACAGAACAAGCAAATTAAACTAAACGAGTGAAAGCAAATTTCCTTTAACAAATAACCTTTAAAAAACCTTTCCTTTATATTATTTTCGTTTCAGGTCTCTCTGAACGAACTATGTACGTAAGTTGTTTGTTTTGTGTTTGTGTTATGTTATATTATGTCCGTGATTTGTAATAGGTATAGAGTCCCTAGCGATAAATAATCCTAATGTAATTGTAATGTTTACTTATAATTAAATTCTAAATTAAACTTAGCTATTGAATTAGGATATTTCTGTACCTGATGATAGTTTAAGATTGAATATAAATTCTAATACTAAAATCTCCCTCTTTATATAATTAGTAACTATGGATGAAATATATTGTGTTCATGTACCTACAAAAAAGGTTTTGTATTGAGTTACTAAAACTGGTTGTTCAATCTAGATCTATTCGTGAGTTATACTATTATCGACGCCCATTGTGACAACAACAAATGAGGGGCGAAAATAGGATTGAGCGATGATAAAATTACCCTAGATGAAACTAAGATGAAATATTAAAGTGGGACGAATGCGGAATGAATCGCCTCTGAATTTGATATTCCGTGTTCGGACCACTTTGGGCCGAAGCCAGTGGGACAAACACGGAATAACTCATTTTTACGATGACAATTTTACCTGGTGACATTTTGCCCCAACCTAATACACTCAAGACCAGATCTGAATTGACCAGCGGGTATATTTACTCCTCCCTTTATTGTTGGCATGTCAGGCAGCTCTAGCTGCACCGACATCGTGTGCAACAAATGCACTTCGCCCTTGATAATACAGACCTACAGATAAGACAAATTAATCAGAATTCGTGCCTTAATGGGTTCTTAATGCCGGTCCTCATGTTTTACTCTTCGATAACAATGTTTTAGTTATCCTTAGAGATCTGTCGTTTGGAAATGCTTTGGTTGAGTGCATTTTATCTTTACCTATTACTACGGTTATTTTTATTATTTTTTTGGTTTATGTATCTGATGCCTACTTGCTTGTTTGTCCCGTCCACCGTGTCAGTTGTCCTATTCGTCCCACTGGTGGGACGAATAGGACAACTGACACGGTGTGCCCAATTTTTGAGCATAGGATATCTGTCCGCTTGGGCGGCAACTAGAAAAGACGGCCCGGTAGCATTATACGCTGGGCACTAACTCTAACATTGCGTTTTAATTTTTATTCTGTATATTTCTGTGTATTTTTGATTATTTCTGTCTATTTTCTTTCATAAATTTTCGTGTATTTTGATATGGGATCTTAATGAATATGTGCCTAAAATAAACTTTTATAAAATAAACTATTTTTATTTTATTTGTTTATTTAATCCTGGCTCGAAAACGATGACCTACCTTTTATCCTATAAAAACATACCTCTATTCTTACAGGAGGAGGTTATAACTAAGACCCATAACAATATTTGCACGTGACCCGATAGGGTACCGTTGATGGTGCGATAAAGGTCAATCGATACCTTATCGGACCCCCCGCGACCCCCTGGGAGGTACCGATGGTATAATCTTTATTTTTGAAGGGAACTTGAAGGGGCTTTTGGAATGCTTCGTGCTTAAGTATTTGGTACTAATATTTTTGGTCTAATAACTCCATAGTTTTCGGTCACTTTAGCCTAGTAAATTTATTCGAGCATGGTTATATAGGTTACATTAGCTTATTTTCATAAATACTATAAAAATATAACATTCTTTACGTCAATTTAGATTTTAATAAATTTACTTTTTGTCTGTTTTTGTATTGTATTTACGGAAATAAAGATTTTTTGATTTGTTTTAGTTTTTTTTTGTTTCAGAAATACGTAGTAATATATTTAGTAATATATCCATGATATGTCCTTTGGCTCATAGGGAAAAATACGAACTTCAAAACTCAAAAGGTTGTCAATCAAAAACAGACGATTCGCAATAGATCTTCACAATAGTTTTTTGCCAACGCTACTGCATTTGGGTGATGCGAGATCGTGGCTCAGATAATCGCACGATCAAATTACAGCGGGCTCTGTTACCACCTACCTGGTACCACCAGACATGTTATATTACAATAGGTATAAAAGAAGAACGCTATTAATGCATCTGTATTTTTTAATTAATTTTATAGATTGCTGCAGGTATTTAAAGAATGAATTGAATGAATTTGTAATATATAAATTTATTGCACTTGAGTAATGTTATGTTATTCTGAAACTCATTTTTTTATTCGGTAAATATTTTATTTATTATATATTTGATTTATGTGTATTTTGTGTTGTTGTGTGTGTTGTTGTGTTGCGTAACATGTAACGCATATATGCATATATATAATAAATAACATAACATTAGCTAACAACTTTTAGTATGTAAACCGCTCATGGATGGAGGCGGCTCAGGATCGCTTCATGGCGTCGCGCGTCGTTTGGCGCAGGCCTATGTTCAGCTGTGGACGTATACGGGCTGATGATGATGATGAAGTAAGTCGCTTATACTCACTGAATATCAGTTAAAGAGAAGCAGCAGGGCTATTCAGAAAATCCGATGCCGTATTTTCGACACAGAATCTGACACAAATTTGCGCGAAATTTAAATATTTTAATGGTTTTTAATATTTTCTGCGTTCTACTGTAGGATATACCTACATATATAAATAGCGGAAAAGCAGTTACCCGTAAATCGAAAACATTTTCTATGAATATATTAATAAATTCCGATTTAATGGTACTTTCGGAGCAATGACTATACATATTATAAAACAAGTCCTCCGCCGCGTCTGTCTGTTTTTCGCTTAAACTCAAAAACTACCTATCGATAGAATATTTCAGAAGAAGACTCGGAAAAGGAGTTTCTGAATAGCCCTGATCAGGTAGGTAAACGGAACTTACAAAAAGGAGGCCGAGGCAGAGGCATTTGGCTATCATTAGGACTCTACATGATCTTCATTACAATTTGTATTAATCTGTGAAAAGTACACTCAGCACTATGAACCTCGTACGGGCCTAACCCGTCATAACTGTGAGACGTCGGACGGCCCATATTGCATTGTAAGCCTAATTGGATTGAGATGTGTATCGCATTGCCGATAAAATGGAATAGATAACATTCTGTAGTGACTTATTAAGGCCGTTCCCAGAATAATATTAGATCGAGCGATACGCGCGTGTAGTGGCCGCAGAATATGGGGTTTAGCGGCGAAGCCTTTTTGGTTTATGAGTTTTAAGGAGAGTAAATAGTACGCGAGAGTAGAAGTAAGGTGTGTAGTAAGGTACAAATAATATAAAGTATAAAGAAAGGTAAAGGGAATGGTTTATTTTTATGAAACTTATGATTTGCGTACATAAAATAAAAAGAAATAAATGGTCTTTATAAATTAAAATGTGAAGGAAATACCAAAAAAAACGTTTTTGTGTAATTAACTTAAATTGTGTAATATCGAAGGAGTAAATTAAGTCTATCTAATCGTTAACTTATCCACACCTACATAAACAAAATAGATAAAAATAAACAAGAGCAAAAAATCTAAAGCTTAAACAGTTCACTTACCCTGAATGTTCAAACAAAAACCAACGATATCCCACAACCCATAAGTTTCAGTTTGCAAGCTTTTTCTGCAAGCCCTACCACAACTCTATCAGCGATCTGAACAACGGATTGCGTTGTGTAGTTTTTGCGAAATTGGATCCGATCAAGTTTATACTCCGAAGTTCGCTGGAACACCGTCACTATCGACGGAATCAATCTCAGGGATACGTACTATCCTGACTGTACCTGGCCAATGAGATTGGTGAAGTCGGCCTCACGTGTTAAATCAGGACGAGTTTTCAGTATTATTTTGTTGTTCAATATTAAAATTTTAAATGTCTCAGTTTCATAATCATAAAATAATAAAAAATAAAATAATCATGTATTGTTTTATTTATGTACAAAAATAAATAATATTAGATTTTTTATTCATTTGAAGTTTTAAATAACGTTTTTGTACTTCATTGGCGCATTGGACAGTTTGAGCTGTCTCAACTACACAAAATCAATAACTTATTCCTTATTTGATAATAATAACTATGTTTATAGTATAAAATTTGACTTGTCTAAGTGCTTATTTTCTAAGCCTAAAGAAATAAAGTTATTGATTCTGATTCCGTCTACGCTCAGACTGTGAGTTTTCAGACTTGAAATTAGTAAGAAAAAACGCTTCGTTGATCTCATGACAAATAACAAAATACTTCCATATTAATATTTGCATAAACACGCCTTGATTCGTTTATTACCTACCTACATAATATCGCCGCGTTAGTGTAAGAACCAACAAGGTAATTCGCCATTTTATTGAAAATAGGTTATTATGCAGTTCTACTCAAAATTAGATTATCTTTCATCTGATGATCTCAACTAACAGTAAGTGATATATAGAATATCACTTAGTTGCATATAAGACTATTTTAAAAGATATAGAAATCGAAAAGTAAATAAATTGAGGATTTAGACTTTAAAATGAAATCTGTAATACATAATATAATATGGCGTGTTTTAAAAAACGATAAACCGACTTCAAATTCAATTACTTTTACACTTATTTTAAGTTTTGCGGAATAAATACTAATCAATCAATCAAAATTTTATGGAATAATATTTCGGGATAATTTTCTATACAATAGTGAAAGAATTTTCAAAATCGGTCCATAATTGGCGGAGATATCGCGTAACATACATAGATACAAAAAAATATACAGACGAATTGAGCACCTCCTCCTTTTGAGGTCGGTTGAAAATACAATAAACAATGAACCACTTCTATGGAAAAACGCAAATTAATAGAGAAAAACTTATTTTGTAATGCAATTTAAGAATTCAAATTTTAAAAACAACTCTGATTTACGATTAGAGAGTTTTTTTGAGTTAGTTGGTTCTCGTTCTAAAGCGACGATATGTGCCTCACAACAATCAACTAGCTCGTGAGATCGTTAGAAAAGTTCTCAAAAAGGTTTGTGAAAACTTTTCTACGAATCTTCGTCTCTGAACGAAATCATTGAGTTGACTGTATGTACAATGTGACTTGCGTATTTCGAACCTTTTTATAACATGTATATATCTGGGGTCATTAGGTCCTGCGAAGGACAAACTGCTTGAATGATAGATAATGATCTCCCGCCGCCTCTAATTAAAAACTTGACTGATATTAAAAATTTATAAGGTATACAATCGTTTTAATTAAATAATAGATGAGCAAAATATTATCCTACTCCTACTAATATCATAAATGTCAAAGTTTGTATGGATGGATGGATGTATGGATGTATATTTGTTACTCTTTCACGCAAAAACTACTGAAATGATTGGGCTGAAATTTGGTATGGGTATAATTTGGGACCTGGAATAACATACTTTTTATCCCGATAAAACGCGGGCAAAGTCGCGAGCAGCAGCTAGTAATAGATACTTATAGCTTCAGTCCGCGGCTTGGGCCACGATGTTCCCATCCCTTATTTCAACTCTTTAATTTTTTTGAGACTAAATTGTGAATGTATTTTCCCAGGGTACAGATCTATAGGCAAGAAAAACCAGCCAAATGCGAGTCAACTCGAACACTGAGTGTTTCGTACCATCTAACAAAACTATTTCGCAAAAGAAACCTTAAAAACTGTTTTTTATGGATATTCATATTTATTTACTTTATTAAGGACAATTAACTCATCATCATCCAGCCCCAAGCAATGCAGATCTTTTGTTATGGGTACTAGATAAATTATATATATAGGAACAAAACGTTATATTACATAGATAGTGTGGGGTCCAATAAATAATCCACAAATATACTCCCATCAAATTATCCTTCGCAGATTCATCATCATCAGCCTATGCTAGTCCACTGCTGGACATAAGCAGAATCATGATTTGCTGCATCATCTACCTATGCAGTTCAACCACATCGCGCGGAAAGCGCGGCTCACCAGGGACATGAGAACAACGACACTTATACAAGACGAACCAGCGCCCGCGCGGCAGGAGCGGTCCGCGACTCCACACATTACATCGGCTGCCCTCATTCAATTCACACGCGCGCATTAGCTTTTGCATTTGTCTTTGCTCGTTCGCTAATATTAATTAATATTTAATTCTTTTATTCCATAAAGTTTGCCTTTATTATAAAACGCATCGATGAGCATATTGTAAATTTATCCTATCGTTTCCTTCTTCTTCACGCGGCGAGGAGCCACTTACCTACTCCCGAGTCCACCCAAAGATAGATAATGTTTTAAATATACAAAGAAACCATCCAGCATACCCTGAACTAATATCTGCAGATTATTATTAATTATTCACGGGTATCGTCTGTCGTGGTCACGGGATGACAGTGAGATGAGTCATCCCGTGACCACGATAGAGTGTAAACCTGTTGAAACGTCGGGAAAAATAGGTAAATAAACGCGATAAATACCCGTGAATATTTAATAATAATGTGTTCAGATCGTGTAAGTTTAAAATATCTGCAGATCGTACAAATATCTACAAAGTTGTACCTAACTAACAAAGGAAGAGCACTACTCTTGCCAAAATATAAGATTTCCACCAACTTAGTTTGGCAATTAGGGCACAAAACATAATGTACATAAAATTAATATATTTTAATATTTTGTATTTGTCCTAAGTCGGGATTCGAGCCCTCATTTTCCTGCATCACAAATGGACTTTCGGCCGCTGCGCCAGAGAGGTCGCATTATTGATTCATTCCATTTCAAGATGATCTTTATATTAGAACTGGAATAATCTAAAAGCATGCATTCTCTGACTTTCGTGAAACGTTGATTTTTCGTGAGATGTTGTCCACAGGGGCGTTTTCGTGAGACGTTGGGAATACTTTTCGTGAGACGTTGCGACTGAGCACGTCTCACGCTAGACGTTGGGAATCTTGGGAAGAACCCTTCCGTACCTGTGTCCAAATAAATGTTTTTTTAAAATTCTATTTATTATTTCCATGATCACGGGCCATATAGTGACCCGGTCCTTTGGGAGGCATGCGTGGGGCCGCAGACAACAGCACAGAGGCCCTTTATGAGAATTAATGTAAAGGCGAGAGCTACACATAGCGGGTATCATCCTTGGTTGCACAATATGATACACCCGAAGATGATATCCTGCCAGGTGTAGAGACTATTGCAAAGGAAAGTTAAAATAACAAAAAAACCATGTTATTGTGGTGAATGGATGGATTGGGTAATTGGGCTATGGGGGAAACTATGGACGCCTGCTAAACATACTCTCAATACTGTTACAAGCGGCAGACGGTGGCTTGCCGAATGCTGGATGGGTTCCTAAAAATGTTGGCGTAAATGCCGGTAAAGGAACAACATCGGTGCAAACGACTAAGGGGTGTCGAGAGGTGCGGCCCCGATTTCACCATCACGAAGACACGTGAGCGGGCTTCCTCGTTATTACGCCATTAGACACTTCCACCCCCGAGTCTACATCCTAAGATACATCTCTCGCGACTCCACTCAGACCGGCCAATGAAGGCAAACAAGAGGTGGGGATCTGGTTCTCTTGGGATACCACTCCGCAAGCGGAGATGAGAACCAGGAACTTCCCCGGGAGCACTCGGTATACCCGTGGTGTCGCTGCTCACCAACAGCTGCCCTGCAGCTATTTATTATATTACATATTAGGTACTTTGTGAACGCAGTCAAAACTAGTAGGTATAAACTTTTATTTTTCAATAAATTCAGTAATCTACTTCGTATTTTTCCATTCAATGACCATTTGTTGACCGCAAGATGAATCACACAAGGACAGTGTCGACCCGATTACCTGACCTGCTGTGGTGGATATTATTATAAGAATTTACAGTCTAGAGTGCTGGTAGAGGTGACAACTAGCACGCATGGTACCGCAATGACGAGGTCTGTGTCTAAGAATGTAGAAAACAAAGATGCATAGGTACAGTCAGCAACGAAATTCCATGAGCAAATTTTTTTATACTATTTATTTCCTCAGTGTGGCTTTCGTATCACCACGGCCATGGTAGGCCTATTGTGATCGCCACATAAACACATCTAACATTACAAATCATACATCTTAACACTAAACTGTCTCATAATTAAGTAACAAACTAAACAACGAAATTGTCGTTGTACACCTGATACACACTGACACCACTGAAAATATTATAATAACCAAGTAAAACGTTAGTTTTATAAAACCTTTAGTGAGTTTTGGAAGATAATGTATTGTTTCATAAATTTCTGTGCCGCAATCGTGACAAAAATATATTAAATGAGTAAAACGTTAGTTTTAATAATTGTTCAGACACTATCTTTATTCATTTTTGTAACCGTACAACACAAGATTTCGTTGCTTAGTATTGTCACTCAATTGGTTTGTAATGTTTGAAATTTCGTTGCTGACTGTAGGTACTATTCTTCGGTTGATATCTCTAATTTAATGAATGGAATGAGTGTACGTTAAGGAGCATATTGTGGTATAAGAAAAATAATTTACGTGGTGACCAAGACGTGGTATTTCATTTGGTCAAATATTTGCCTTCACACCAATCATAAATGGCAAAACCTTGATAATATACTCTGCAGAACCGCCCTACCACCAAGCCTGCCCTGGTGGTAGTCCAGGGCGAAACCTTACCGCTAAAATGGTGCTCTCCTAGTACCATTTTCTCCTAGTAAAATTTACCTTCCAGTATGGTATATAAACATGAAAGATTCTGTAAAATTATTATTTCCTGTGAAAATTAAATTAAGATATTGCGTTCCGATATCTCCAGTAAACTTTTGCTCTCCTGGTACTTTACAGGTTCGTTTGTTCCATGCTTGGTATAGCAAGCGTCGCAACTTAATATCCGAGTATCTCAATAAAATAAAAAATCTCTAACAATAAGTTACAAACTTGGACCACACTGGCAACACATCCGATTGCACCCTTTGTTAGAAGAAATATGGCAACACAATCGCGCAGATAACTGGACTGGCCGTGATTCTAGAGTTGTGGAAGGACAAAAATAGTGTGGTAAAATCGTAGCTGTTGCTTAGATTATTTTTTGTTGTCAGTACAATAATCGAAGTATTTTACTATATCAAGTAAGGACTCAAAAACGATGGAATACTGTAAGTACTTGCTCTTTTTAAAGGCATTATGTTCAATAGTGATACGGAAGTTGCAAAGCCTAAAAAAATTTTAGGATAATACGTGTCGGTAAAGTCGTAGCAATTGTTTGTCTGACGGTACATTTTCGTTGGATCAAAATGTATAAGATTCATATAGAATGAAATCATTTACCTACAGTTATTCCATTCTCATATATGCTTTTCAGTAGTTCGACTGACAACCAAATAGTCATTTCCTAATGCTTTACCGATTCGATTTTTATGGTAATCGAGTTTGTAAAAAGAAGTTGTTGCCGATTTTGTTATTTTTGTACAAAAATTTTGTACAAAAATAACAAAATCGGTATATAAAATGTTGGTATTATTTTACAGACCTTACTCAGGCGTCTACATGACTTTATTTTTGGAATCAAAATATCCAATAGAATAAATAGTCGTAGTAATATCTTTATTGGTTTATTTGCTAATTGTTTCTGCCCGCGGCATTACACGCGTTTTTTCATCATAAAAAGTAAGACAGATTGAGTTACTGTTGTAAACTATAATTTTCATTGTATTTTCAATACTTTTTCATGGAAAAATAATCTAGAATAATTTTCGTAACATACTGTGTAGGCTTAATAAAGATCTAAACTTTCGTGAGTCCCCATGTTTTTCGAGTCGACAGAGTCACATCTCTATATGTCAAAAGTAACTTTGTCTAAGAAAAACTTCATTTATCATTCAGTCTTCATTTTCTCACCTGTCAACAATTAGGGAACTCCATAGTCGTGCGTAAACCAAACAGCAAATAAGTGAGTGGACGAGATAGTGTTTTTTTTTTTTAACATCATTAACGTAATATATCTGGCGGGTTATTATGCCTATGAAACTCACAAATAACGTGACTTTCTATTGGTACAAGAATTTTCAAAATCGGTTCAGCAGATCCCCCTACAACTTCGCAAACTTTATCTCTTTTTAATATTAGTATAGATATATCTACTAGAAATGGCGATCTCTTGCCAGTCACCATCGGCTAAACCATAGCTATTTAAATTTTTCGTCCTAATCATAGACTCAAGGATGAAAAAAACATCAAAGTCCATGGTCCTAATATTGCAACCGCGACAATCAAAATGAAAGTGTTCTCTACCATGCCTGGGTGGGCGAACATTTGTCACCTGGCCACACTGTTATTAATCTGTGGATGTCCTTTGTGGAGATAGACATCACGACAACAATGCCCCTGCTCCTCACGTTTATCTCAGCTGATGGATAGGGATATGGAGTTACAGGAGTATGAAGCTAGAACTAATAAAATCCGACCGCGTGGTATAGCGTGGAAGGTGCTCTTGCGAAGTAGGAGGTTGCGGATTTGATTTCCGCCTCTGGAAAAATGTTTGTATGATCTGCAAATATTTGCTCCAGGTGTTCCGTGTATTTTCTATGTATAATAAAATTATATATATATCTATGTAATGTCACAAAAGCTCTGCTTAGCTTGAGGATCTATCAATTTTCAATTCATACAGGCTGATGATGCATGATGCTGTATGAATTAGAAATCGTCTTATGTCGTCACAGAAATTAGAGCTTTCTATACAATTTTTTTTATATTGCTTTTTATTTTGACACTAGATGGCACTGCACAAAAGTCAAGAGATGGTCAAGAGTAAATGGCAATTGTCATAAAATAAATAACAAAACGGGTGCCATTTTACATAATTTTTTTGGCAGAATTTTGACACTGAGTTTTATACAGCGCCATCTTTGTCTATGGCAACCACTTATTTTTGAAAGTTCGCATTGAAAACCCCTCATTGATGGATCCTGTCAAAAGTTCGAGTGAAAACATAACAAAAGTTACGTGTTACTAGTGAGGAACCTACTTAAAGCTCATATTTACGTTTAAATTTCAGATTTCAATTACTTGGTTTCTTTAGGCTTACAAAAATAAGCACGACAAGTAACATTTTATAGACGGCTTTTATAATTATCAAAAAGAAATAAGGTGTTATTGGTTTTCTCTTCACTTAATTTTTTAACGAGGCCAAGTAAACAGTGAACAAAATAAAAGTGTTCCGTATTCTTATACTAGCTAAAGCTTTATTCAAACAGGTTATAAACGCTTTGAAGCGTGACGTCATTGGTTTTTCGATTTGCAATAAGATAATACAATCCAGTTTAGTTATTAAGAATTAAGAGACCTACATCTACGATCTAGACTAGTCCACTGCTGAACGTAGGAAGGCCTCTTTCCTGATAAGGGTATTTTTAGCTTTTATCTTAAAGGATATCCAACAGGAGGTTGTAGGCACCAGCGCCTTCTCGAGAACATACCAACCACCGAGCTGCAAGTGGAATTATGGGCATTACCCCTATAAGATAAAAGCTTATTATTATAAGATACCTCGGTAAGCTTATAAGCGTAAGCTCAAGATAAATTAAGAACATATTCTATCCATAAATACTGGTACACGACGAGTATCATACTCGTATGTTACTCGTCGTGTACCAGATAAAGCATCGACGAGCATTATTTCAAACCATAATTGGGTGTCATATTTGATTCCATACCACCGTTTATTGTATCAAATACAAAACAATAAGCTATTAGTTACACAGTAACCTCACACGAATATAGATACCCAATACTCGCTCAGAACAAGCGTTATGAAACGTATTCGAGTAAAACGATCGATGTATGTGATACAAGCAGATAATGTAAGAACGCCGGTAGTCGCTGCGTTTCTTTTTTGTTTTTTTTTTTCGTCTCCCTTGCACCCATTTGTTGGGTTATTGTGTAGTCAGTGCTCTCTTTTTTTCGTGTATCGATAATATTGTTCTCTGTAGATAAAAATCGAGTTGTATTACAACTGTCACGTTTGCAGTCAAATGGTAGTCGGCTTTTTTTGTACAGGTTTGTAGTGACAGAAGTCACATAACCGATTTAATCTTTGGAGAAACTCTGAGTTCTTGTAGCCTAAATAAGTAGGAAAGTAATTTGCAGACCCCTATTTAGACCATTTGTAAAAAAAGACAATCATGATTCTAACATCATTTTGGTAAGTAACTTCTGATAACATTGAGATCACAATACAAAATCTGCCGACGAGGGTACTTATCCGGAAAAGTTCTAATCTTTGGTCATCTTAGAATTCCTAGATAGTATCGTCACACAAGCTTTTTGCGAACTTTTTGTTATATTTCAAAATAAACATAATGCGCAATTAACACAAATGAATGATAATTCATCAGTTCGGTAAACAGGTAATTTAGTTCCTGCTTCTCTGCATATACATATGTACATATAACAAAGTCCTCCGCCGCGTCTGCCTGTCTGTCTGTTCGCGATAAACTCAAAAACTACCTAACGGATTTTCATGCAGTTTTCACCAATCAATAGAGTGATTCATGAGGAACGTATACATAAAATCTGTCAAGGTTTTGTGTAAATTAGTTGAAATATAACGATAATTGTTGGAAGTGTCGGAAAAAGTCATGTCGCCTGGGAGCTTTCATCGAAAACGCTGCCATTTGAGATATAGCAAAACAAGGCATGCTGTGATATTCCGATTAATAAAAAAAAGAAAAATAAAAAGAGTTTTATTTTTCCTTACCAGCTAGTACATAAATTGTGAATAACATAAAACTTAAAGTGGGTATCTTATAATCTATAAATCAATAAATGTTTACATATTCGTAGCAGTTTTTTTCTGGTAGGGACCGCCTTCGGCGGTGAAAGCCTCCTCCAAGCTTTTCCATTTTCTCCTGTCCCGTGCTATTCTGGTCCAGGTGCTCCCCGCTACTTCCCTGATGTCATCACACCACCTCTTTGTTGGTCGACCTCGTCTGCGCTTGGCGTCTCGGGGGATCCAGTTTGTGGCTATTTGTGCCCATCTGTTTGAGGGAAGCCGCTGTATATGGCCTGTATTATAATTATTATGTATTCCCTATATTCTAATTATGAAACCTAAAATTCGATTCCTTCGCCTCTCTCAGCGCGTTCTCAGAGACAAATCTCTCAAAATTATATCCCATGCAGATGTTCTTTTATTTATACAAACTAAATTCACCCGACGAAGGACTCAGATAAGGGAGTCCATTTGATAAGATTCTCTAAAATTGATAGACTGAGATCGTCGGCGCCGAAGGTTGTAACGCAGCACCCTTATCACGGCTACGCGGGCGCCAGCCGTATCTGCCTATCGGCAGAAAACTGTTAATGACTTGATCATTCCAACAGATACTTTACCTTATAAATTACTGATAGTTGACGACCACTTTGGTGCTGTAGCCTAAATACAGCTCTATGAAATTTTAATGTCTCTGTTTATCCGCCAGCCCATTCCGCCATCCCATGATATATATTTATTTAATTCGGATTACCATCAGCTTAACTAATTACAATTAATTTATTAGGATTTAAAAGAGACACATACAGCTAATAATAAGCTAATAATAATATTCTCCGTACACCTTAGTTGCCTGGAAGAAATTGCTTTTGAGCCGATTTCAATGCCTTAGTATAAATTTAATAATGTACCTACTGAATGAGCTTTGTCATCATCATCATCGTCATATCAACCCATACACGTCCACTGCTGGACGTAGGCCTCCCCCATACGACGCCACAAATATGGGTCCTGAGCCGCCTCCATTCCTGCGACCGCTACAATGTCGTCGGTCCATCGAGTGGATGGTATCCCATGTAGGGGGGGATTTGCCATAATCACCACGCTTGGCAGGTGGATTGGTGATCGCAGTGTTGGTGTAGAAAAATACTCAGAAAGAAGCTGCTGCCCTTCCTCTGGTAGGTTCCCTTAGTCGGCTCTTACGACATCCACGGGTTGATTTGGAGGGGCCGATATTTGTAAGCCACGGCCCCACGGCCAATGAGCTTTGTGCGGCTATGAAATAAAGGATTATTCTATTTATCCATATCTTTCTATTTCGATGAATTGAAAGGTGTGCTTTTGTATATTTATTTATGTTCCTTTAGAGACATAGTCCCTTATTCATAATGGTCTGCTAACTTAAAATAGGTGCTAAGCAGTGTTATTTCTTACTCTGACTTATGTCAATAGAAGAAGACAGAGTGAGACTTAGCAATGCTTTATGATAGCAGAATATTATGAATAAGGGGGATAGAAGCCCTTATTCATAATGGTCTGCTTACTTAAAACAGCTGCTAAGCAGTGTTATTTCTCACTCTGACTTATGTCAATAAAAGAAGACAGAGTGAGACTTAGCAATGCTTTAAGATAGCAGACTATTATGAATAAAGGGAAGTAAAACTATTTAATTTTAAATCTTTTATATAAGTACCTAACTTGAGAAAAAAGTGCGTAGTGTGATCTTTTCCATGTTTTCGTTTACCGTTTGCGGACATGATTTGCTTAATACAGTGATTTTCGCATACTTACCTACTACAATTTGTATGCTAGGTAGTCACATTTATTTACCTATCACAGAAAACACTCAGAATATTCGAACAAATATCTGCAGATAGTACTTACAAACATTTGTCCGGAGGTGGGAATCGAACCCTCAACCTCCTGCGTTGCAGGCATTCCTGCACCCGCTGCGCCTCACATCGTCGACTCGTGATGGACCTCTCCATGTTTGCTGTCATAATTTTTATTTCCCTGAGCTTAGTAAAAAACAGTTTTTTTGTTCAGATTTACAGAATACTGCCCCTTTTAAATCGATAAGGCATAGATAAACCTTTTTGGTGGAACATTTTTGGCACAAATAAAATGGGCGGCCGTACGTTTCGGCTTATACGTTTTGGCAAGAGCCTCGATACGCAGTTTATAGAGCCTCAAAAGTGTACTTTATTATCTGCCCTATACAATTCAAACTTACGTCAAGATAAAATTTATTAAATGTGACAAGTTTTCTAAGTTTGTCTCATTTCGCAAACAAAGGATATATTATTATGGTCGTGTGGTAGAAAGCTCTGCAATGGATTCCACTAATTACAGGGTACGGTCGTTAGATATTGAGAATTTACTTAAACAAGATAATGAATATATATGTCAATACATATGTATAATAAGTATATATAAATAAATGTCAAAGTTTGTAAAGATAGATGAATGGATGGATATTTGTTACTCTTTCACGCAAAAAGTACGGAACCGATTAGGCTGAAATTTGGTATAGTTTCATATTATATAGCATACTTATGTAAGGTCTGTGACAATGCAATGTCATGGTACCATCGAGCTGGTCTGATGATGGAAACCAAAGGTGGCCATAGGAACTCCTAAACAAAACGACATAAACCACGTCGAGTTTAGGTTCGTTGAATTTGTCTTCCCAAGCACTTTCGTAGTAGATGATATAAAAACATGTAATTAAAAGTTTTTTTTGAAATCATAAAAAAATATTTACTGTTTATTTCAATATCTTTTTTGGCACACAAATTTCTGCAATAATTATGTAAAGTATTTGTTGATTTACGAATCATTTCCGGCCGTAGTAAATGAAATCTTGGTGTGTATATATTAAGCTAATAAATATGCACATTTTCTAAGAATTAGGTATGAGATAAGAATCAAAATGTAGCGTTTAGTAATTTTGATGGTTATCTAAAATCATTAGACATAATAAACGAGTTATTTTAAGCATTTTTAATATCTAATAATCATAATTTCATCTAAAATTAGACACTATTTTCTCCAATTAGATGCAATGACCTGAAAAATTAACAGAAATAGAAATCAAGGAGACTTGACTAGTTAGTTAAATAGCCGTTAATTATAGTTATAGATAATTACAGAATAACTTTCTAATGTAACATATAAATAGATTTAGAATACAAACGCTAAAAATATCACTCTGGTAGGTTAATAATATACGAGACTATTTTTAGATACTCGCATTAGCCTTGATAGATAAATGACTTATGACTTGAGTGCGTAGGTGTCTACTTATATGTAACTTAAGATATTTTTTAAAAGCTTAGCCTTTTTGTGTTTGGGTTTTTCGTACAATGATCCGGTGTATTGTTATTTCGACCCAAATTTTCAGCGTAACCACGCTGACTTCAAAAATCCGGGCCTCCAATATACAAAAAACAAAAACCGATCGAAACTTTTCAAATTTTTTGTATAATATATTTTTTTGTTAGAAATTAATTAATAATATAAATGTCAAAGTTTGTAAGGATGGATGTATGGATATTTGTTCCTCTTACATATCGGCTTTTTTTTTAAGCCGATAAAACGTGGGCAAAGGCTCGGGCAGCAGCTAGTACAAAATAAAACTATTACAGAGGCATTAAAGAAAAGCTTATAATCTAATAAGAATCACAAACTGGCCAAGGAATTTTTGAAAATTGCTTTGTTTACCTTAATAATACGATAAAATAGGTGGCGGCGCTAGTTTTGGTCACAGAATCGCCTTAGGTCAGTACTCGGTTACCGATGTATACTGGACCGCGTCTTAAGGGCTTTTTGCTTTTCTTCCATTTAAAGAACTCCGTTTTTAGGGTTCCTTTTTCGAAATAATTATCACGATTGTCCGGAACCTTCGGTGGGCGAGTCGGTTCGCATATGGCCGGTTTTATTTGTATTTGATGCGGTAAAAAGAAAGTGAAGAGAGAAAAAAGTGGTTGCCATAGACTAAGGTAGATGGCGCTGTATGTAACTAAGTGTCAAAAATCTAACGGAAACGGTGGAAACAGAAATTTATTTCGTTATTTATTTTATGACTCTTGACATTGACACTTGATTTTGTGCAGCGCCATCTAGTGTCAAAATAAACAGCGTGATTGCTTTTTTTATAGATTGCTTTGAAAAGGCCTCATGAACAGTACAGTTTTTATTGACTCCAAAAAACTCTTATTCAGGATAGGCCTTCGTTTGACTACAATCTCACCTGATCGACAGTGACCATGAGGCCGACAGTAGGTAGGTAACTAGGTATATCACGAAGGTCTAGAAGACACCTATTCACTCTTGAATGTTTAAATAAATAATGCTGGAAAATTCACACAGCATCATCTAGCCCCAAGCTAAAATGTTAGGTAATAATTATCTTTTTCAAATGCTATCGTTAGAATTGATAGGTTTAATTGTTTTAATCTGAATAAATTTCGTTCTTATCATTGAAGTACTAAGTATTACTAGGTAGTACTAAGTATTACTAGGTAGTACTAAGTATTACTAGGTAGTACTAAGTATTACTAGGTAGTACTAAGTATTACTAGGTAGGTAGTATTAAACAAAGTCGCTTCCCGCTGTCTGTCTGAATGTTCCTACGTATACTTAGATCATTAAAACTACGCAATAGATTTGGATGCGTTTTCTTAACAGATAGAAGATCCAAGAGGAAGGTTTATTTGTATAATTTGCACACGTGCGAAGCCGGGGTGGGTCGCTAGTAATAAATAAATAGTGCTAGATTATCCACACAGCATCATCTAGCCTCAAGCTATAATGTTAGGTAGTAATTATTATCTTTTTCAAATGCCATCGTTAGAATTGATATGTTTAATTGTATTTTTAGTTTTTTTTTTGTTTTAATCGGAAAATATTGCGTTTAAATCATTGAATTATTATAGTTACTATAGTTCAAATAATATTCACGTTTAAATAATATTCAACTGTGCTAGAAGTAGACTTATGGAGACCATAAAGCTCACGTTAACAGCGTTCTAAACCGTTTAGTTATTAAACCATGCAATTTCCTAACATTTTCTTTCAGTTGCTGAAAAGTTGGCGCGTTATATTTTAAAATCGTATCGCCATCGTGTCGGACGAGCAATTGCTTCATTTACATGTCCCATTTCCTTAACGGCCGTTTTCGAGAATACTGCAATGACTGGACATTCTGCTTTAAGGCAAGGGCGATACCGTTTTAAGAGAAAACCTCGAAGGTGGAATGCAAAAGTTGGCATAAACTATACAATCGTTTGTTATGGCAGACCAGACTGTACAACTAACTAAATCCCATTGACCTGTGCTTTAGGACAGTTTATATTTTATGTCTTAAACCTGTGTGGTTATTTTTTCCTAAAAAAGCCACAAAGATGACAAATATGTAATTAGAAATGAAATATCACTAAAAGTAGATTAACTAGAATAAATATAAATAAATGGCTCCTTTTTCCTTTTGAATTCTGTACAGAGTCGTAAAAACATGTCAATCAAGTGATTAATCTGCACAAGAAGTATACACAGAACTATACTACACAGATACATTCTAGTATACAGAACCCGGAATCGTGTCAAAACCGGCAAATGAACTGGGATGTTTTACAATCGCGTGAAATATCGTAGCAGTCACGTGACGTCTACGAAGGACATTTTCTATCCCCGCTACCGCTTATTCCTCACCCCACACCCTGTACATATTTTTAGTTAGCAACGTGGCAAATTACATATAAGAAATGTGCAGTTGCATTACAGTATTAACATTTTTATAGCCGATATATTCGGTTTAAGCGCCGGCCGGCAATTGATGTTCGCCAAAATGTAAGTTTAATGCATCTTTTTTGGAACTGGTTCGACGATTAGGTGGATTTAGGTAAAAGCTAGGAAATCGGAAGAAAAAAAATTTAAAAGCACATTTATCATTGAATATTGTTGTGTACTTTAGATACGAGTAGATAGATTATCCTTTATTTCATAGACGTACAAAACATTCCGTAGGTACATTAAACTTATACTAAGGCTTTGAAATTGGCGCCCTTATCGCTGAAAGCGGTTGCCGGTTGGATTTCTTTCAGGCAACCAAGGTGTATGGAGAATATCATGTCATGGGATGGCGGTGCCTATGCTAAACTACAAAGAATTATACTAATACAACAAAATACATACTAAACAGATTAAAATACGAATACATAACAAATTAATACAACATTTTACTTTACAGAGATATGTGCCTTTTTTAACCGACTATAAATAGGAGGAGGTTCTCAATTCGAATGTATGTTTTTTTGTATGTATTGTGATATTCCCGCCAAGTATGGATCGATTTTGAAAATTCTTTATTCTTGTATAAAAAATGATCCCGAGGAGGTCCCATAAAATTTTTTCCCCGGGGAATTAGTATTTACCCCCAAAACTTGTTAGAATATACATAATATAGAAAAACTCTCCTCATTTTTCATGCTGTAGAGCAAGAAAGGCCCAAAAGAAGGGGTTCAAATCTAGAGATCTGGAACATCTTCCAGGCATTTTAGGAAATGATCACAGAACGCCTAAACTGAAAGAGGGATGATTTTGCCTTGTATAAAAACAGTACGTACGAGCTTTTTAAAATTAAGTAATTATAATGAAATTTATAGGGTATTTATCGCGTTCAATTGCCAATTTTTCCCTATTATTATTTATTGCGATAAATAGTACTAATAATTACGTGTTCAGCAGGGCTATTCTAACTCGATCGAAAGGTTTCCATGACTCAGAATCTGACACAAATACGTGTGAAATTCAAATATTTTAGCGTTTTTTAATATTTTCTGCGTTAGAATAGCCCTGCAGATTGTGTTAGTTTAAAATCTTATATATAAAATTTCCATGTCACAATGTTAGTTACCGTACTCCTCCGAAACGGCGTTACCGATTTTTACCAAATTTTATATGCGTATTCAGTAGGTCTGAGAATCAGCTAGTATCTATTTTCCATACCCCTAAGTGATAAGGGTTGAAAGCAAAACAACGTTTGGCGGGTCAGCGAGTTTTAATTATTAATAGATAAGTTGCTATTTTAGAAACCAAAATTAGAATTATTCATGATGAAAATAATATGATATAATTGTATAATACCCCCCTACATGGGAGACCATCCACTCGATGGACCGACGACATCGTAGCGGTCGCAGGGTGTCGATGGATGGAGGCGGCTCAGGAGCGCTATTTGTGGCGCGTCGTATGGGGTGGTCTATGTCCAGTGGACGTGTATGGGCTGATATGATTATGATGATGATGATGAAAATTATTATATTCGATATCAGGATGCTATGAGTGGTTCAAAATTAACCTTTAACAAGGAAAAACTATTTCTTATCAGTGAGACAAATAGGTAAAATAGGTTTCGTGCTACACACGGACAATTTAATCAACCTACAGTAATAGCTTATGTAAATGTTAATGTGTAAGGTAATAGTACTTATGTAATGTGGATTGCTTTTAAGTCACGTAAAGGATTTTTTTCGATTAAAATGCATAATTTAAGTGATGACTTTAATAACAACATAAAGGTTTACAATTAAAAGTAAGTCACGCAAAATGTTTGAGAATTTTAATTAATATTTTAGATTTGTAACTTAGCAAAATATTATGCACTTAACTTCAATTGTAGAGTATGTTTAAGTTTTATTTGGTAAATAGAAGTCGAAGCGCTAATGATTGTGTCATTTAGCTATTAGCAACCTTTTAAACAATAAAGTTTTATTTATATGTTTTATTTTTTTCAGAATATTTGACTCTTATCGTGGAAGGTCGCTGGATTAGTGGAACATTACAGAAGAGATAGGTAACTACCTAAATTAACTGAGCTTTTGACAGAGAAGGGAACAACAGGTATCTTTAGGTGATTTGCAATAAAAATGTATAGATTTTTTACAAAAATTAAAAAAAGAAACCATTCCAGTTTCGAAAACTTCCTAAGAAATATTAAAAATAAAATCTCATTTTTTATCTGTCTGTGTTATTAAAATATAAGCAGTGTTTTATCTCTTCCTGACTCATTCCAATAGAAGTTAGCAAACAACTTTTTACCGACTGCTTACGGTTGAGAAAAGTTGATACGTAAAGGCAATAATACTCATCAAACTTCGAATCCATGTGTCCCAACCGCAAACTTTATAAACAATGGCGTCGTCGATAAGCTTGGCTTATAAATAATTGGCCTACGATAAGTTTAATTAGCACGATGCTATCGCGCTATCTCGCCCGTCACCGGAAGTGGCCGATAGCTGCGACAAACGGGTAATAAGCTCGCCAAACTCTTTGATCGTGTGTAGTGTAATCAAAAATAAGGGGGTTAGAGTTTAATAGTTTATAAGGATAAATGTCTAGTTTTAGATATGAAACGTAAATTAATTGTTTATTTAGAAGGATAAAAGTCTAGTTTTAGATATGAAACGTAAATTAATTGTTTATTTAGAAGGATAAGTCTAGTTGTAGATATGAAACGTAAATGAATAGTTTATTTAGAAGGATAAAAGTCTAGTTTTAGATATGAAACGTAAATTATTGTTTATTTAGAAGGATAAGTCTAGTTTTAGATATGAAACGTAAATGAATAGTTTATTTAGAAGGATAAAAGTCTAGTTTTAGATATGAAACGTAAATTAATTGTTTATTTAGAAGGATAAGTCTAGTTTTAGATATGAAACGTAAATTAATAGTTTATTTAGAAGGATAAGTCTAGTTTTAGATATGAAACGTAAATTAATTGTTTATTTAGAAGGATAAGTCTAGTTTTAGATATGAAACGTAAAAGAATAGTTTATTTATAAGGATAAAAGTCTAGTTTTAGATATGAAACGTAAATTAATTGTTTATTTAGAAGGATAAGTCTAGTTTTAGATATGAAACGTAAATTAATAGTTTATTTAGAAGGATAAGTCTAGTTGTAGATATGAAACGTAAATGAATAGTTTATTTAGAAGGATAAAAGTCTAGTTTTAGATATGAAACGTAAATTAATTGTTTATTTAGAAGGATAAGTCTAGTTTCAGATATGAAACGTAAATTAATAGTTTATTTAGAAGGATAAGTCTAGTTTTAGATATAAAACGTAAATTAATTGTTTATTTAGAAGGATAAAAGTCTAGTTTTAGATATGAAACGTAAATTAATTGTTTATTTAGAAGGATAAAAGTCTAGTTTTAGATATGAAACGTAAATTAATCGTTTATTTAGAAGGATAAAAGTCTAGTTTTAGATATGAAACGTAAATTAATCGTTTATTTAGAAATTATTATTAATAAAATAATTTAATATTAAATTAATATTAATATTAAGTAAAGTAGTGTGTAATATTAAATAAATAAAATAAAATAATGTTGGACAATCCACACAACATCACCTAGCCCCAAGTTAAGCAGAGCTAGTGTTATGGGTACTAGATGACTGATATACATAATATAATATATTACATGGATATTATACATAGAAAATACCCAAAACACCTGAGTCAATTATTTGCAAATCGTACAAACATTTGTCCCATGGCGGGAATCGAACCCGGAACCTCTTGCGTCGCAGGCGGACCTTGACCGCAGCGCCACTGTCACGCCCCCTTATCGTCTTCAAATTTGTGTTAGTCAAATTAGTGCACAACCTATGGAGGTTACTCACCTGCTGCTACAAATTAACTTTCACTAAACAAAGTAAGCCGCAAACGAAGTCGAATTTTTAATTTGTCTCAAATAACGCTTTATTCTACGTACATCATCATCATATCAGCCCATATACGTCCACTGCTGGACATAGGCCTCCCCCATACGACGCCACAAATAGCGGTCCTGAGCCGCTTCCAACCATCGACTTCCTGCGACCGCTACGATGTTCTATACTAAGTACTTAGCCATCCCAAAATAGGGCGACCGCTCTTCATACCTTGCGTTCATTGTCGCCGCACTAGGCCAGCCCCCATGCGAAAGTGACAAAGCTATACGTGATCACGAAACAGACTGACAATGAGTTCATTTCGCGCAAGTGGACCGCGCCGCACGGTCAATGCCCTCCATAATGATTGCCAATCATCTGTTTGCAGGGACTGTAGTATAACGTAATACAGAACTTATAAACCGTAAAATAAGCCGCAAAATAAGGGTTTGTATGTACCTTGGACCCCGTTTGTTAACTTTATATTATACTGTTGCACCAACAGAATATACCCCGCAATATTGTGCACTAATTTGACTAACACCTTATTTTTTTTTTATTTGTTTAATTCCGATCAACTTGTCTATTTAAATGTTCTCTCATGTTTACTAACGAGCAACATAAAGAAACATTTTATGTGCTTGTCATGGAACTTAGTTTTATAGCTTTGGGATAAACAGAGACGTTCTTTTTTATGTTGGTAAAGATTTAAAAGATTGTTCTATCTATAGATTTATATGGGAAGATCTTTTGATTTATATCGTAGCCGCGGCATGGTATCGGCATAAAGTTTTTTTTTTATATCTAGACTAGCTGACCCGCCAAACGTTGTTTTGCCTTCAACCCTTATCACTTAGGGGTATGGAAAATAGATAGTAGCCAATTCTCAGACCTACTGAATATAAAATTTGGTAAAAATCGGTAAAGCCGTTTCGGAGGAGTACGGTAACTAACATTGTGACATGGAAATTTTATATATAAGATAAATATAAAATGTTTTATTCAATAATAAAAGATTTTATTTTATTTTTCATTCCATTTATTCTCAAACAATTATCACATTGTGGCGGAAATTGTAATTTTAAACTAGTTTAGAAATACAGAGAGAGAAAACTTATAACAATAATGCTAGTATTTGAATTATAAAATGTCAGATAAATTAAATAAACACAATATAAATAAAATAAATAAAAATACACACAGTCTTAATCATAATAGAAGACAACTTTTAAGTTTTTAACTAGCTGACCCGCACGCGACTACGCCCACGTGGACTAAGAAGAATATCAAGTACTAATCCTGTGCAGATGAAGTCGCGGACTACAGCTAGTATCTTTATAAATTATCGCCTGTGTGTTATTTTTATGTATAAGCTATATTATTGTAAAGTTTCATTAAAATCTATTTAGTAGTTTTTGCGTGAAAGAGTAACAAACATCCATACATACAAACTTTCGCGTTTATAATATTATTTGTAAGGATCAATTGAACTTCGTTAAAAAGCGAAATCATGAGTCTGTGCGCGTTCAGCGCACAGACACATGATTTCTCAGCATAATCAAAATAATTGGGGCACAAACAGGCCGCCCTTGAAAGAGATAAGAGTATACGGGGTGTGATAAGGCGGGCGGCTGATAGCAGGATTGATAACGCCCGCCCTACGGCCTACTGTGACGAACGTGGCTCACGTTTAAATAGGTGTGAGGCTATATTCACGTGTTGGATTTAAATGTTCAAAAATTATGTTTATTCTTTTAGTTTCTACAAAAGAACTAAATAATAATCATAAAACGACATGACATAATCTTAGGGCCTACTCGCAAAACGGAAATCGAAGTTTCTGATTCGTTTTCAAGCAAACGGTAATCTTATGCAAACGACATAAGAGTTAGTTTTGCACGAAAACGAATCAGAAACTTCGTTTTACCTTTTCCGAGAAGGCCTGCTTATCTAGAAAAAATTGCGGAAGATAAACTCTTTAATGATTTTTGTCGTGTTCTGTCTCATTTCAGATATGTATATCACAATCAGCCGCGCGGCACAAAATTGTAAATTTAAAAAATGGGCTTTAATTCGTAACAATTGAATACATTTTACAGTGACGCTACAAAATAACAAACAGCGCGGGCTTTAACCTGGTGGTAAGTAATTATATCACTGTAAAGTGTATAGTGTTTTGCTCATATGTATTTGAATGCTTATAAGTGCCGGTACCAGATGTACATATGTACATTCTCTTAGTCTCCACAGATTTACCTACGTCCGTCAGAAATTATTGCATAGCAGGTTAGCTATGATTTTAATGAGAAGCTGACCGAGCAATACCGTCTATACCACAGATAAGGTAGCGTTACTTCGTAACCTTCATATAAGTACTCAATTCAAATCAAGATATTTATGGTAAACGAAGACTTCACTCAAACTAATAACAATAACAGGAAACAACACGCTGCTATCAAATATGTAGAAACTTCAACAAAGCGCACGCGCAGCGAAATAACTGCAACTTCAAGTGCCAACAATACGGACGAGAGACGACTAAAATTAAGGAAAGCTTTCAAAACCTTCTGCTGTTTATTACGATGATAGTGTCGTATACATTACCTAATCTGTGGTGTCGTTAAATATTTTCCACTAACATTTCTTTGGTTTTGTTACTCAATTATTTACAAATGTAGGTATCTGATATAATAATAGTAATAATTTTTAAAATTTTTGCGATTTGTTAACAAAATTAACCAGGTATTTATCGCGTACCTATGGTATTATTTCCTATAAGTTTCCATCGCGTTTCAGCGATCGTGGCCACGGGGCGACTGGGTGACACTATGGAACGACGTAGAGGCAATAATAACGAAAGGTGCGCGATAAATAATCGATAATTAATGCCTAGGAATCTAAAAAGAATCGAGTATACGACGTATACAATGCGCTTAACCGCCGACGACGCCCCTCCGCGCCCGCCCGTCCGTTCTTAGTAACTTGATTCAATCAGTTTCTGTCCTGTTTATTTAGTAAAACTTACACAAAAGTCAAGTTTTCACAAAAGTCTAGGCATTCTCAATAAGCTATAATCCATATCTCAGCCCAAATAATTATAATCCTTATCAGCTGCTACCGAATCCTCCCACCAGGGGGAGGTAATGTATGACAGGGGGAAAGGGGGGTAACAAACAGCAAAAGTTACGTTATCTCATCTGTTTGACGGATTCACAGACAACGGTATTCATATAACGTAGATTAGTGCGGGGACAGAGACGTTATTTTGAGCTGTCGTGATTGACCGAGGTGTGCTTGTTAATTGTTGGAGCTGGAGCGGGAATTAGATAGATAGATAACTATTTATCCACACAAACACAAAATACACACAGAAGGAAAAATTTACAACAATGAAGTACAGAGGGCGGCTTTATCACATTGAGCGATCTCTTCCAGGTAACCTTGGGATGGACTGGACATAAAAGAACAATATAGACGGTGGCATTTGAGTTACTCGAGGGAATTAAAGAGAGTGGAGGACGCGGATGAGTTTGTGGAGGGAGATAGCGATACGAATAGTGACGAGGAAAGTGACTCAGGTAGAAAGGATGATGCTGATTTAAATAGTGACTTTGAATCCGAGACTTCTGATATTGAGGTTATGGCTGAAGCAGTGGTGAGGAAGAAACCGCGCATGGAAACTGAATATGAGACGTAACCTGCTAGCATTTCTAAAAGAAAATAAAGTACTGATTAATTTTCGTTGGATGGGAATGTGTGGTTAATATAAATAGAAAATAATATAAGGCAAATAAATTGTGCCTCTACAAGGGATTCTATACAAGCATGTTAAAAAGCTGAGTTTTGTTTACAACAGACTTGCGATTATTAGTGCTTTTCACAGATCGACAAAGTTATCTAAACCAAACTTTTTTAGTGGATCTAACACTATCACTATAATTTTTTTTATAGAACGATCGCCTATAAACTTTATGTCATCTGATCTCATTAGCCCCCAGGGTCCCACGATTGGGCAGAGGCCTCCTTATAGATAATGATGAAAATAAACTATCAATAAAAAAATTTTACAGGACTAAGTTTCAAGTTCTTTATTTGTAATAAATTGGGTTGCATTACATGTCAAATGAACAATAATATAAATCAAATTATGATCGGTCGACCTGAGATTAAAGATTGTACATAATTAAATATTTAGTTTTATTCTCTGTCGCGCCAGTAATCTGCCGCCCAAGATCCGTCGCCAGCTGATAACGGTGCTATTTAATCACGATAGCATCGCAGGGCGGGCGGCTATCGCCTCGGGCTTATCGCCGCCCCCGTATCGCCCGTACATCCTTATCAGTAGGGCGGCGTTGAGAAACACGTTCCCTGAGTTATGTTTGCTTTTTGTTTGACTTTAAGCTGATTAGCTTTGATAATTTTAGAATATACATTTTGGAAATGTTATCTGATTGCAGAAAAGTGTAGTGTAGGGAGTGTGGATTTTACCCTACAGTGGGACAGTAATCTATTGCCTCAAAATATAGTCAATATGTTTGAATATTGTAGGTTTTGAATATTGCAGCTGACAGTGTTTTTTCAGCTTGTCGATGTCTCGGCGACTTTGATGTGTAAACTCCTTTGAGGCAGTCTAAGCAGAAAAGGTCACAATTTCCCTAAGGCAATTCTAAAAAGAGTTTTTTCCTTGAAATTGCTCAGACTGAGATAGACCAGCAACGCATGTCGCGTTGGATAAATGGGAACTTTAAATTCGACTAAAGATACACTATAATAGGTATTTACTTATGTTTAGGGAAAGCGGCCCTTCATCATCATCATCATGATCATCATATCAGCCCATACACGTCCACTGCTGGACATAGGCCTATGTCCAGCAGTGGACGTGTATGGGCCCGCCCCGATACGACGCCTCAAATAGCGGTCCTGAGCCGCCTCCATGCATCGACTTCCTGCGACCGCTAAGATGTCGTTGGTCCATCGAGTGGATGGTCTCCCATGTAGGGGGGGTTTTGCATAAATCACCACGCTGGGCAGGCGGATTGGTGATCGCAGTGTTAGTGTTGAAAATTACTCAGAAGGAAGCGGCCCTTATTACTCACAAATTCTACGAGATGCAAAGCTCCTTGCACCGATGACCTACTTACCTGAAAAGAAAGTAAATTACATTTTAATCATTACAATCATATACTTAGGCCGTGACCTGCTGTTGACCTTAGGAAGAGGTCTAACGCATGAGCGGTAGCGATTCTTTGTAACAGTCGTCGTTTAATCACCCGAAGATGACTTATATTTCGACTCCTCCGTACAATAAAGTCCGATCAGTAGAGTATTTTTTACCTTTTTATTAGAACTTTACAGATCGGATTTTATTCTAAGAAGTATGTAGTGGATTTGCATGCAAGCCATAGAATTGCAAAAGTAACAGCTAGTTATCAAACAAAACCCCATTAATAGAAACTATTTCTTTGCAATGGGAATCACATAATGTAGGTGCTTCAAATGTGGTGCTCTTAGAATTGGTGCTCTTAATAGGAATACGTCACAAAAACGTACGTCGCGCGGGAATTTTGACAATGTGGGATCTAGCTTACGTAACTATTCGATGTTAATCAACACGATTTTGAGATTTTGGTCTCAAAATCGTGATGGTTAATAAATTTATGTCCAAGTACCTACGTGTGTGCGTATGAATTGCGGGCAACAGTAGTAGTAAGTACAAACATTTTGTCTCGGGGCGGGAATTCCAAACGCCGCCTTCTATGTGCCCATAGTTTTCATTATTGTGTTGGAAAATTTAAATTTAAGTTTATAGATTTTTCCAAATTATAATCAATTTCAGTAGGCCAAGCAAAGCGATTGTTGTCTGTAGAATTGACAAAAATGACATCAAATCGTGATCGAATTTCTTTAACTTCAATAAATTACGCAATCTTTAACATTTTCTCTTTTCTAGTCCTGAAAAAAAATTGCCATGCTGTGTATATGTGTTCATACATTTTTAGGGTTTTGGTTTCAGGATCACTACAGCACATTTTCTTGAAGCTTGAACCCTCGCATTAGCGCATTACCAGGTATGTATTGTTGAAAAAATCTGCAGTATTATGCAAAGTGGCGGCCTTATCGCTGCAATCTCCGCTGCACACGCGTCGTGGCATGTTCTGACCATTGGAGTGTTCAAGGAAAAATGCTTTAAATGCATTTTTACATACTTTTGTATAATCTAAGCGGGTCTTAGATCGTAAACACGAAGAGTTAGGTTTTGTTTTATTTAAACGCGCGTTTTGAAAGTTGGACATAAATTATAAAGACTCTTTTAAAGGTTATAAATTAACAAGACTCGCCTATATCATGCCTGAGGTAAGCCAATAATTCTATCTTGTCTCTCATGAATATAAAATTTTTATTTTTATTCTTTACTCTATGGTTTGCTTCAAAAAAAATTGTGAGGTCGAAATTAAATTTTATCCCAAAAATGTCTAGAATGATGATGTAGCTTTAGATAAAAGCTGTGGATTTATTCGTTGAATTTGTTTGCTACTATTATACAGGTACTGGCTAAAATAACTAATTTTGCGAAGAGTTGATGCTGTAGGTAGATCTTAGTATCTATAGGTATCCTTCGTGAATAACTTCAATCACATAAGAAGATGAATAATATATTTTTCACTTCTCTTGCTCAAAAAGTGTATCATAATAGTGTAGCTTAGCGGGCCTAAAACTCGAGTTTAATACCTCGGGCTAAAAAGTATTTTTTCTTTTTAATTTATGTCTAAAATCATCAGCCCGTACAAATCATTCGTTCTCTTACATAAAAACTCGACTTCTTGGTGCTCCGTCAATCTTTTTTTTTTGAAAATAGAACCGTCTTGGTGATGTTTTATGAAGGTTGATTCTTCCCTTCACGGTAGAATGCGAACTGTTTCGTTGCGGGTTAAATAGAGATTTAAAATAAAAGATGGTATTCGCGCTAAATCTCTAGAATTTTCTTCATTCCAAATCACAAACTTTTACGTTTAACTTCCTGACTTTTACTTCCAAATTGTGAACGTGAAAAATGTCATCAAGTGATAGTGAAGATGCTAATATGCAAATGGAAGAAAAGGGCAACGAAATAATTATGAATCTGTTGCCGACAAAATCACGTGGAATATATTTAAAGAGTTACGAAAATTTTATGAAATGGAGAGATGAGAAACGTGTGGATTCTTTTACAGAAGGGGTTTTTCTCACTTATTTTGATGAATTATCGAAAAAATTCAAATCGTCGACTCTTTGGAGCACATATTCAATGTTAAGAATGACCTTACAAACGAAACACGACGTCGATATTAAAAAATATGTAAATTAAACGGCTTTACTGAAGAAATTGTCCACTGGATACAAGGCAAAAAAATCTAAAGTCTTGACGACACAAGAAATCGAAACATTTTTAAATAACGCTCCAAATAAACAATACTTGGCAACAAAGGTAACCTACTTATGTACTCTACTCAAACTAAATAAATAGATACCTACCTACATACCTAACTTATGTACCTAGGTTATTACGATTATTAACACACTTATTTTTTTGTTCAACAGATTGCTTTAATTTATGGAATCAGCGGTGCATGCAGAGGAATAGAGCTTGCCAATATAACGCTAGAAGACGTAGAAACGGATACAAACCTACAAGCTGTGAGTCTCCCGAACACGAAAACAAACAAAGAGCGTAAATTTGTCATCAGTGGAGAATACCTTAATATAGTTAAAACCTATCAGGAGTTACGTCCCACTAATGTTTCAACGAGAAGATTTTTTCTAAATTATCAAAATGGTAAATGCACAAGGCAAGTCATAGGCAAAAATAAATTTGGTAACATGCCTAAAGATATTGCCACTTATCTAAATTTACCAAATCCGGAACTCTACACGGGCCATTGTTTCCGCACAACATCCGCGACTCTGTTGGCGGACTCTGGTGCGAATATAACGACATTAAAACGGCACGGTGGATGGAGGATATAACCTGGGATATAACCTTCAGCCACTTGATCGGATCAAGTGGCTGAAGGTTATATAGAGGACTCTATACAAAACAAGTATCACGTCACGCAGCGGATTAGAGAAGGAATCAATATTCTACCAAACATTACAGAACCCCAAGCATCTACATTGCGGGATTGGATGAATATGTCAACTCAGCTGAAGCCACGCTCAGATCTTAATAATGCAGGAAACTCAAGCATGAGTCGAGTCTCTCCAACTTTTACTCCACAACAATCAACTCAAAATATTATCACATCCCAATCACAGAGAACCAAAATAAAATTGCCCGGGAAAAACATATCACTAAACATTCAAAATTGCTCTAACTGCACATTAAATTTTTAATAAAATTTCTGAAAATTGTCTAATTTTGAATTGTTTTATTTTCTCGCAATCGAAGTGAAAAGTAGAGTGTTTTACTCGGGCCAAAACCACCCATTATAACTCGGTCTTGTCATCCTCTCTCGCTACGCTCGTGAGTATAACAACCTCGTATATAATGGGATGGTTTAGTCCCTTGTAAAACAATCTACTATCTTCATTCATGTTTCCTTCAAAGACATTTTAAGTCACAATAAAATATGTTATAATAATCTTATATATAAAATTTCGCGTTAGAATAGCCCTGCAGATCGTGTTAGTTTAAAATCTTATATATAAATTTTCCATTTCACAATGTTAGTCACCGTACTCCTCCGAAACGGCTTTACCGATTTTTACCAAATTTTATATGCGTATTCAGTAGGTCTGAGAATCTGCTACTATCTATTTTCCATACCCCTAAGTGATAAGGGTTGAAGGCAAAACAACGTTTGGCGGGTCAGCTAGTAATAATATAATAATAGCCTTTATTTAACAATCTTACTTAATCAATCTGAACATATGAAAATTTCAACTATGTGTAATTATTTGACACCGGTATTGTCTTGCGTTCCCGCACAGGCCTCCCCTAAAGCTTGCCATTCCCTCTTGTTATGGGATATCCTTCTCCAAGTAACTCCGGCTAGTTTTTGGATATAAAATATGTTAGTTATTCTTTATCTGAACGCAGAACTCGCGAAAGGCCCGTGCGGGCTCGCTACCTACATGCAATTGATGAATCATCACGGCGCGGTGGTTATTCTGACAGTTCCCTTATTTCGTGCTAAACAAAATACAATAATATTTTTTACCGGTAGAGCTACTGCCATTGGTTAACTCATGGTATAATTAAGTTAAGGTCTTCCGAGGAGACACGATGGTGACGTGGGTGTCCCTTGTTTACGTCATCATTGCCATCGGCGAATGAGAACACGAAGCTGTTTCTTGGTGATTCCACGTAACATCGTAACTCCCTGAACTCCTTGTTAAATATGTATAAATCTGATAAAACTATGTAGTTTTGTATTTACCCATTATTTTTGTATTTAATCATTATTTATCACATTGACTCGTGTTAACTAACGCTGTTTTAACTGATCTAACAAACATAATTGACGACTGCCATTTTTTTATTGATTTTTCAAATCACCTTTATCGTTTTTTTTCCAAACTTCTATGTTTTGTTGAAATAAAGTGGCAGCTGGACAGTGACGTGAGCAAGGGAAACTCCCGGAGGAGCAGATCTTGTTTTCTTGGATAATGGGTTAACAACATGAGTAAGTATATCCATAAATATCACATCGCCAAAACTAAACCAACCAGTATCTGAATGAATGTCTTTGACCGTTATTGATGGAAAATAGTATAACTTATTGTCTACCATATCAGATTACACAATGATAAACATTCATTTCGTATAATTTCATAGGCAACGAAACTTGGTCGCTGTCCACCTACATACGCACAGCAGGGAGGCAAAATCATGAGCTTTAAGCATAACGCAGACCTATTCGAAAGTATCGAACCGAGTCAACTCAAGGAATCTTATTTACTTCATCATCATCATGATATCAGCCCATACACGTCCACTGCTGGACATAGGCCTCCCCCATACGACGCCACAAATAGCGGTCCTGAGCCGCCTCCATCCATCGACTCCCTGCGACGCTTCGATGTCGTCGGTCCATCGAGTGGATTACTATTCACTAACTTCATCAGAATTCTTATTTCCACGGTTGAATATGAGCTCCCTTCTTTGGGAGGCATATTTAGTTGTGGACTGTCTTCTTCTTCTTCCTGCCCTTATCCCACACTAGGTGGGGTCGGCACAACATGTATTGTTCTTCCACTCTCATCTATCAGCCGTCATCTCTATACTCACACCTTTCTGTAGACTGTTTTGCCAAAATCACTAAACTTGGTACGCATATTGGAGATCGCAATGTATGTATGAATGATACATTATATATGTATTCTGTATAGCATGCCACCGTCTACACATGTTCTATCACTTCCTGTCCATCCGAAGGTTGCCTGGATTACTATGACCGATCTCTGCCAGATCGCTCATAGTGATACGGCCGCCTATTGGACATAAATATAATACAAAAATATAAGTTTTATTTCAGTTAAGGTTACAAAGCTTATAGTACAAAGTTTCCTTAAATTAATTACATTTAACGCATAATTTTATTTTATATTAATTAATAATTATTTAATTATAATTATTTTTAATTTAATATTATATTAATAATTATTAATATAATATTGAGTTATTGCGAAATGCTATTATAGCGTTAATGGTTTTCTGATTGACAAATTTCGATATTATACATATATCTACCAATTAGAATGTATAATTAATTTAAGTATACCTGAGTTTTTTTTAATGTTTAATTATATACATTGTCTAGAAAACACATATCATATTAATGACCAATCTGCAGAGTGTCCTCTCCTATTTGTACGCCAGCAGTGACAAACCATGTAGGTCATAATCAATTTATATTTTAACATAATGGCATGCTCGCACCATGTTAATACTCATGTTTTAAGCAAATAAATGATTATTGTTATTCAAATCCTAATCCCTCAGGTATCAAACTTTATAGCACAATCTCGGAATCATTTTCTATACAATAGCGTAAGAATCATCAAAATCGGTCCATATTTGACCGAGAAATCAACAAACATATAAAAAAGGTTACAAAATAAATATTGCAGATAATAAGACCTCCTCCCTTTTTTGAAAGTCGGTTAAAATATTTCAAAATCCTACTCCTACTAATATTATAAATGTCAAAGTTTGTATGGATGGATGTATGGATATTTGATACTCTTTCACGCAAAATCTACTGAACCGATCAGGCTGAAATTTGGTATGGGTATAGTTTGAAACCTGGAATAACATATAGGTTATTTTTTATCCCGATAAAACGTGGACGAAGGCGCGGGCAGCAGCTAGTATTAAAATAAAACAAAACGTTTACTATAAAGTAAGGCAACATAATACATCCAATTCAAATGAGTCTTATCACCGTGTTATCAGTCTACGTTTCACGAATAGGTATCAGTTAATGAGCCTGGCACGGAATCGAACCTGCGAATGATAACGTATGGAACTAGTTGGTGCTTATCCTTGTGGGTATCACCAGCTTGTTAGACCTTGGAGTTTTATAACGACATCTGTGGTGCAGTGGAAAATTCTGAAGACGCAGTAGGGTTTGATTCCCTTCTAAGGTTGTTTGTGTGTTCTGAAAATATTTTTTTTTACAAAAACTAAAAACCAAATTAGATTTTTTCGACTTACAAAGTTTTTTAAGTTATTCGGGTAAATAATGTACCTAGATCATAATCCCTCGGTAATAATTTGGGGTAAAATGATTACATATGTGTATAATATTTCTTTTATTTTATAATTTTGACCTCTTGTTCACTATTTAATTTCACCTTTATTCACTATTTCATTTCACCTTTAAAGCTAAGGCCCAAAGTACTTCAAATACCTATGGGTTACCCTCGGTAGTAAATTGAAGTAAAATGAGGCTGTGTGAAATATTTCTGTCACTTTACCTGTAAAAGCTAAGGCCCAAGGGATTTCAAAAACCTATATCGATGTAATTTACAGACTCCACTCTAAGCTATAAACTTAGAAACAGTATAAAATCTCCGATTGTATGAAGTCACACATGAAATATATTCAATCTGCGCGTCTGAGATAAGCACGCCCTACCCCCTTTTTGCCCCCTCTTTTGCCCCCTGCCCCCGGGGGGCTGAGCCGGATACAGAAGTCGCTGTCGGTCAGTCAATGTTTTTACTTGATGTTTTCAAGTAGTTTTACGGCCATTATATGTTTTATCAACCTATACAATAAAGCCCATCACAGACGTAGCTATAATATATACTAGCTCCTACCCACGCCTTTGCTCGCATTTTATCGAATTAAAAAATAGCCTATGTGTTATTTCAGGTCCCAAACTATACACATACCAAATTTCAGCCTAATCGGTTCAGTAGTTTTTGTCTCTGCTGGGGTTAAAATATTTTTGGTGGAGTAGATTCTGTTTTCAGATGCACGAGCAACTTCGTTAAAACCTGATGCTGATGTATTCCTAGACGAATCATCGGCTACAGTGTCCAGTATCAACGGAGACTAGCCAGGTGCGCAGGACATATAGTGCCCAAGTGTGTGCGTATACACAGGTGAACTCTCTATTCCCTCACTCTCATAATCCGATAGGACCCAGGTTCAACTCCTGAGCGTTATAGCAATTTGTAACTATAAGAGGTTGCCAGAATTGCAGATATTCTGCCAACCTTTTAAAAATACAAAGTTAATTACACGAAACTAGTGAAAGTTCTCCAAAATTCAATCAGGATCATCGTCGTCAGTCCTTATCTACCCACTGCTGGGTTACCTACTCTAAATAACGTTACTCTAGCTTTTGGGCAAATCATATTTAGGTCTCATTGGCCATCTGGCAATCCTTGCAATATCATCAAAAAGAATATTCGGCTATAATCCGCTCATCCCAAACTGCATCGTCCCATCACTAGAAGTAACTCCAACGAGGTGAGTAGCAGCCCTGGATCGCGATAATAAAATTATTATTATTCGTACTATCAGGGCTGCCACCCGGCGATGCTATCGCGCTATCTCGCCGCACCAGCGAGACGTCACCCCCTTCTAGGGATGCGTAATCGTCGATAATTTAGCCATCGAATGTCGATGTTTTATTGCTAAGCATTAGGTATTAAGAAAAAACGTTGAATGCTTCTATTTACGGAAAGGGTGAGCTTTGTAAATAGGAAGCAAAATGCAAATTATAGATGTTTTGTAAAGTACTTGCAATGGCCGATACTTTTAGAAAAGTTTGACATACTGCCACCGTCTACACTCGTCTACACTGCACTAGTATAAAATACAAACCTAACATTTATCACGACTCTATTAATTTGATGACCTATTTCATTAGTTTCTTAGTAAAACCTTGTCATCATTCTTTCCTTCAATCATATATTCTAACCTACAATTGAATAACAATTAGCCACTGTTGAGGCTGAGTCAGTGGCTACACCAGGTTCCTTCGCACGCCTCGATCCAAAGCTAAATCTTGTTAAATTCATATAATATAATTTTGATTTCCTAAACCGTTATCGACCATCCGCACCCACTAGCAAATAAACAAGCATCGATATCTCGTCCCGTCACTAGGGGTGTAACCTGCCTTACCCCGGATAAGAATGAATACAGTGGCTCTCGCCGGAATGTGCTAATACATCCTTATCGCACTCACACATACATGTCCTACGTAATTTTAAACACACTACGTTGTCAGTAAAAAATTTAAACCGGTTTTCACTAAAATGGGAGAGGTGGTAAAACCATACGCAAAAGTACCCAAATATCGAATCACTGCGTGTAGTGATTGGTCATGGTAACGTTATTATAGGACCATGTTAGTTATTGGTTATTTTTTACGCGACTGCTCAGTGTAATGTTTTCAGGACTCATGTGCATATGTGAGTTTATTTATTTCTCCATAACTTTTAAATGCCTGAACAGATGTCGTCTAGGATATCGTTAGAATTCTTACATCATTGCAAACGAACTTACTATCCGGGCGAAGTAACATGACACCAGGGCCCGTACTCGTAAAAAAGAAATAGAAGTTTCTGATTATTTTTCGTGCAAACGCTAATTTTATGCAAGCTATAATTTGAGTTGGTTTTTCACGAAAACGAAAAAGAAACTACGATTTTCCTTTTCCGAGTAGGCCCCCTAGAGTTCGGACTAAACATTAACGCCATCAGGTGTCATGTTAATTCACCTGGATATAGACAGATATGTTTATTACACAGTGATGTATTTATTGATAACACCCAGTTTAAACTTGCGCGGGACTAAAAAATAATAGTATCAGGTTATTTTTAAATAATAATACTTATATCATATTTTATAATAACAAAGTATAAAATAATAAAAATTAATTTGATATTGATTTCATTATTAAATTTCAACACAATTTTCTAGTAGTAGCGGGGCTGACTTAGTCATTCCAATGACTCAAAGTCCCTTAAAAATTAAGAATAAAAAAAACACAATTTTCACCTTGTCAATTCAAGTGAATAACACAATAATTCTGAAGTAACGCAGTCTCTTATTTTAATTTTTGTTATTGATCTTTTACGAAAATCCAATATGTTTAATTGTCTGTTTTAGGTTCTAGGTACCTTTCATCCTATGTTTATAGTATAAAATTTGACTTGTCTAAGTGCTTATTTTGTAAGCCCAGAGAAATAAAGTTATTGATTACGATTCTGATTCATGACCTTTCATCAAGATCAATTTTTTATGAAAGTGTGTTAAACACTACTTTCCATCCACGTAATGTTTCGCATCTTTCAAATTGAATGTTTCAAAAGAGATTCTCATTTAGGTATCTCTATTTTTTCGTATTTATTAGTAAGCGCGGAAGGGTGTTTATTTTTCAGAAAGTGTTTGATTTTAAACAGTGTATAGCGAGAAATAGAGAGCAATTTGGATTGTTTGTTGATCTATTTCAGCTTTTTGATTCAGCATTGATGAAATCACTGAAATATTAGAGGTTTTCTTTGAAATAAACTGAAAACTCCGCCTGAACATCAGCTGCCTTTTCGCATCAGTGTGTTTTTCTAAATTGTGTTAGTGTTCAAAAACTATTTTAGTAAACAAATGTGTAGGTTCAAAAGTACTCATCTTCGATGGGTAGGACACGTCGAGAGAATGGAAGAGAATAAGGCTGTCAAGAAGGCGTACGAGGGAAAAACCATCGGGAAATAGACCAGTCGGCCGCCCTAGGTATCGATGGTTCGACGAAGTTGAAACCGATCTTCGCGAACTCGACACCCATAGCTGGCGAGAGACAGTTCAGAACCGAGATGCCTGTAGAAGCCTTGTATCGGAGGCCAAGATCCACTTTGAGTCGCAGAGCCACAGGAGTAAGTAAGTAAATGAGTCGGTTCATGAAGATTGTTAGTGACCAACAAGTTTGATCCAACAAATGTCAAACATGACCAAACAACCTTCAAATTACCGATACCAAACCAAACGTTACCAACACCTGTAAGAACCAGCACAAAAACAAATGTCTACCACCACAAGGACGTGTTATCACCCGGATATGGGCAACTATCAGCCTTGTGAATGCAGCCTTAGTGGGTGCTAATCGTTTCCGCGTGTCTATCGCCCTAAGTAGTACCTACCTATTATAATATACCTATTACCTATTGTTATCATATATGCCAGACCATCCACTCGATGGACCGACGACATCGTAGCGGTCGCAGGGAGTTGATGGATGAAGGCGGCTATTTGTCCGCGGACCGCTATTTGTGGCGTCGTCGTATCGGGGTGGTCTCTGTCCACAGCTGGACGTGTATGGGCTGATATGATGATGATTGCCTATTGCATATTTGCGTTTGTTCAATATGCAGATAGCTCAATTGCTTCAATTGTAAATACTAGTTCTAATTTGTTTCTATTATTTACTTTTTACTTCTTGCCTTTTTTTTATTAATTTGATTGTAATTTTCTTTGTTATTATAGGCCCTATTGAATATTACCTCAAATTAGACATAGACTCTCATTTATTTAATAACGTAATGTTACTTATAAAATATGTCCAAATGGACATATTTTATAAATTACCAGCTGATGCCCGCGTCTTTGCCCGCGTTTTCAGACCAATCAGTTCAGTTGTTTTTGCGAGAAAGAGAAACGAAAATTCATAGTCCATTTCTACTGTCTAATTTTTACGCGCTTAAAAATATTAATTGTC
This sequence comes from Eupithecia insigniata, assembly GCA_947859395.1. Taxonomy (NCBI): domain Eukaryota; kingdom Metazoa; phylum Arthropoda; class Insecta; order Lepidoptera; family Geometridae; genus Eupithecia; species Eupithecia insigniata. The sequence goes on from OX401996.1 coordinate 2,079,326, forward strand.
AAACATGCACTAAACCTTGAACTTCAAAGTCTATCCTACGATGAAACAGAGACGCTATTAGATATTGTCAAGTAAATTATATTTTTATACATTAAGTTAATCAAGTTAGAATAGTGATTAATTTAGTAGTACTCAATATAAGTTAGTTTCCTTATTAATACATGAACCGTTTGTAAAATAAACAACATTGTTATACTAAAATATGCCTTTATCATAATATTAAGACATTATTTTATTTAATAATCAGGTTTTGTCGCCTGAAACACAGGATTAGATAGTTCAGGCGAAATTGTTACATTCGCTATATTTATAAAGTGCACTCATGTTTTTCTATGTACGAGTTTCTTTGAATACATTTTATTTATTGATTTATACTAACAAACTTTGACATTTGTAATATTAATAGGATTTGACTTCTTAGGCTGAGCTAAACGAGCGATAATTTTGAGCGTAAAATGAGGTACTTTCACCCCTAGTGCCAATTCATTATGAGATGTAGATATTATGGATAGAGTGATGTAGATAATGTGCTAGTGGTTTCTTTTTCACTTCTTCCACTAGTGGACAAAAAATTGAAGTGAAGAGAATATCAATAACACTTTATTTCTTATTTGATAATAATAACTATGTTTATAGTATACAATTTGACTTGTCTAAGTGCTTATTTTGTAAGCCTAAAGAAATAAAGTTATTGATTCTGATTCTGAGATGACACTCCTCAGTAACTGGATGACGTCATTCTCAACTACGTTTATTTATTTATTTATTTATTTATTTATTGCATACATATCTATTTACATAGGTTTAGCTTAGGTCGTAGTTAGCTTAAAGGTAAGTACATGTACCCTGTAAGGGCGCAACAATTAATCTTAAGGTTATTACAATAGGTATTCTATTATATAATGTATATAATATATTATACAATAGGTACATTCGCATGTTATACTTATAATTTTTTTACGTTTCTTATCATTAAGGCTTTTGGAGCTAGATTCGGCTAACAAATATTTGTCCAACGCTGGTAATCAAAGGCCTACTATGCAACAGATGTCGTCATTATCGTACATCTAAATTATGCAATCAATTGGGGTTAAATTTATTCTCGATTTCACTTTGTAAAAGTTTCATAGATTAGATTTTGAAACCGCGATAATCACGAGAAAAATACATTAGTGACATTGTTTACAGTGGGGATAAAGTGATATACAGGGGGACTGATCATTGGTTGTTTCTTGTACGAACATCTTTAGGTTGTTTTGCAAAAATGAATTAAAATGTATGACGAATGTAAGAAATGAATTTTTTCAAAATAAAAAGCTCAAATCGGTAATCCATTTCAACTTCCGTCCATAATCCAAATTCTATAAATTCAGACGTTCAGACCTTCGCGGTTTAACGACCGATGTGGCGGGGCGGGCAAATGTCCGTCTGCAACGCAGGAAGTTGCGGGTTCGATTCTCGCCATAGTACAAAAATTTGTACGGTCTGAAAATATTTGTCTCTGGTGTCTTGAGTATTTCTATGTATAATATAAAATATCTATCTATGTAATGTTTTGTATTAAGTATAGCTGTCATTTAGTACCCATAACACAAGCTCTGCTTCGCTTGGAGCTAGATGATGCTGTGTGGATTGTCCAACATTATTTATGTAATAAGTTTGTCAAAGAGGCAGCAGGCCTATTTTAATTCCTCAATGCGCAAATGCGAGTTCAGTTTCTGACAAAAAATAAACGAAACACGCAATTTTTTTATCGTCAATAGACCTTTGTCAAAAGGGTTGTGCTTGGGGGTTGTGGTAGATGTTAATGGTTGGTCCCCAAACAGCCCTTTGAGATTGGTATTTGGTGTAGTGTTTGGTTGGTGGTCAAGGAAAGTCACTGGTATGGTACGGACTTTATTTACAAGACACTGGTAATTATTAACTACTGCGCCCTACTTATGGTATAAATGGTTTAATGGTACAAAATGGTTGAGATGTTAATATTGGTTTGAACCCGCGACGATGGCGGTCGACCGCGGACTGAGTAAGTTTAGGTAAACGGGAGGAAATACGCATTCAAATGCAAGCGCAGCTAAATGCATATCTACTACGTTGGTCGGTTTACTTGAACACTTTGTTTGACCTCAACTCACCTGATGGAAAGTGACGATGTGACCGACTGTGTATCACGAAGGCCTGAAAGACACCTATTCACTCTTGTCTTGAAGAGTCCCAGATTGTAATTGGCAGCGAAAACACAAGCAGGCAGCGAGTTCCAATCATTAGCGGTGCGAATGATGAAGGTGGAGGAATACCGCTTAGTACGAGTGGATGGTATATCCACCAGATAAGGATGGTATTGTGCCGTTCGTCTGCTTGTCTTGGAGTGGAAGGGAGATGGTGGGATCAGGTCATGAAGTTCCTGAGAGCATTCACCGAAATGTATCCTATAAAAGATCGAGAGACAAGCAACCTTGCGGCGGTGTTCGAGACTTTGGATCTTAGTCTCTGCGGAGTACAGCTCGTCAATGAGTCTGAAGGCTCTTCTTTCTATCGATTCAGCTGGTATTTGGCCAAGCCATCCCAAACATGGCAGCAATAATCCAAACCAGACCGGACCTGTGCTTGATAAAGGGATAGAAGCAGTCCCGGTGTGAAGTATCGCTTAACCTTGTTTAGAATTCCTAGCTTCATGGCTGCTGTTTTAGCCTTCGACTCGATGAAGGTTCCAAAGTTCAACTCGCGTATTTTGAAGCATTAAAATAAGGTTCCTCGACATACACGATTGTTAATCGCAAATAATGAGCGATGCCGTTGGCAGAAGCCTGTTATAGTTTAAAATTCATTACCTACTCAATTAATCATACATTAAATTATCCTCCTACTTAATTTATTATTTAGATAAAAATGTGGTATTGCAAATAACCTTTTCATAAAATGTAGAGCATTTTAAATTATCATTTATTTATTATGAGCGATACAGGGTGTCACATTGACGTGGGTGTTGAAGGTAGCGCCGCCATTTTGTTTGTTATTAATTAAAAAGATTGCGATCTAAAGGTGTGCCTGTGGTGCGATAAGAAGTGTGGGCTGGTTTAACGTTCAGTTTTATTATTCTTAAGGGCTTTACTACATGTTTGAACGAATAGTTACTTAAGGTATGCTTAACTTGTTATGAGGAAATGTTCTAGATAAGTTATACATATGGCAACTAGTCATACATGTTGTACAGATAGTAACTTATACCAAAATAAGATTCTCTTGATGACCTTACGGAATGAAAAAGCGTATCTTCTAATGGCACCAATAGAGTTCTTGTCGAAAAGAGTTTTTTAAGAAAAATACTGGAACTTTGTACTGTGGATATACCATCCACTCGTACAAAGCGGTTTTCGTCCACCTTCTTCATTCGCACCGCTAAGGAATGGAACTCGCTGCCTGCTTCAGTTTTTCCGGAGAATTACAGTCTGGGTCTCTTCAAGACACGAGTGAACAGGTGTCTTCTAGACCTTCGTCATACAACATCGGCCACATCATCACTTTCCATCAGGTGAAATTGTGGTCAAACAAAGGTCTATATACTATAAAAAAAAATACTCGACTTACGGCCATGAAATTTTCAGCTTCTATAAATCTATAATTTATGAAAAAAGGTAGATTTTTGAAGCTTTTAAAATATATCTAAAAACAAAATAATTATTTCTTTCTTGTAAGCAAGTGAAGCTTTGGGTACTTTATTTAGACAAATACCTTCTAATCTGTAAAACTTAGTAGAAATTGCACGCTATGAATTAAAAGAATTCTAAACAATAATTTCATTGTTTGGAAAACCCTAAAAACTGGTTTCAAATGCCTTAGTATTTACACTGTTCTTAAGTTTTCCGGGACAAATACTAATACCTTGAACGTGAAATATTTTTATGGAACCATTTCGGGATCATTTTCCGTACAACAGCAAAAAAACAATAAATCGGCCCATAACAGACGGCAAAATCGACAAACACACATAAAAAACATACATACAGACGTACTCGTACATAAAACCTCTTCCTTTTTCAAAGGCGGTTCATAATAAAATGCAATCTAAATTAACACCTTACTATCGACAACCACACGTCTAATAACCAAAGAAAGTATTTAATTACCCCAAATCAGGTAATTTGGGGAATTACAGGGTGATTCCCGGTAGGGGGAGCGTGATAGACCGGGTAATATCCGGGAGCAACAGGCTGTATGGCCATACAAATGAAAATATACCTTAACTTGAGCTGACAGAACTTGGTTTCGAACGTAATGATCAGCGGGTCTTAATATAATAGGAGGTGAAATAAACCTTACTCTGGGAAGGATAAAGCTGAATTTGGTTGTGATGGACAGTACACAAGGCAGACAACTGTCAAATGTTTGTCGAATAATAACGTACTGTGTGAAAATAAGTACTTTACAGTCCGAATGAGACACAGAAGGTTGAGAGTTCCATTCCGTGGAATAAAATTTAATTTTATAGAAATATTTAATTTTATAGAAATATTTAATTTAATTTAATGCAATTTAATTTAATTTTATGTAATAGTATTTAATACACACAGCGTAACAATGACAAGCGTATCTAGTCTCTACTTTTTGTAAAAAAAATAATACGTACAAAGGATAACAAAGGTATTTAAAAAAATATACATGAATGAAACCAAATCACTAATGCCCATACCACAAACTTTATTTTCATGGAACGTAGATAACTTTGTGTGAAAAAAATGCAATATAATTAATTAAATTAATATTGTTTATTTGAACAAACAACTTTTTTTTAAAAGGGGGTGAGAGAAAATTAATTCTTTATTCAACTCATCCCGTGGGATGAGTTTAGAGCGGGATCAGTTGACTAAAGAGCCAAAGCAAGCATTCAAAAAGAAACTCATTTATCAACCCTAGATAGTACCTTAGCATTTTGGTGTAAACTGTGAGCTTCATTAAGTTTCAATAAATAAATGTCTAAAATCAACTAGAGTTTTGAATGTAGCAAAACAATCCAAATGTCTACTTAAACGTCCTTAAAACATATCGTTCTTCCCTCCTTATCTCGCAGTTGCAGGCACGCCGCGATCCTGATAATTTCAGTACGAGAGTTTTGAGTTGACTAGCGTCGGATCGCGCCTTCGCTTACATGGGTACCTGAATAAAACGTGACAATCAGGGATATTGCAGCAATCAATATAAGAGTGTTTTAAATCAGAGGCTATCAAGTTATATTGTCGAACTACGTGGCACAGGCAAAGGTCCACCTGCGACGCAGCAGGTTGCGGGTTCGATTCCCACCTCGGGATAAATGTTTGTACGATCTGCAGATATTTATGCAGTGTTCTGGGTGTATTCTATATAAAATAAGAAATATCTATCTATGTAGATAATAAGAATATACATATATGTATCTATGAAGAAAATAATAAACATCAATCTATGTATTTATATGGAAATATCTATCTATGTTTTAAGTATATCAGTTATCTAGTACCCATAACACAAACACTGCTCGGCTTTGGGCTAGGCTAGATGATGCTGTATGAATTGTCCAGCATTACTTATTTAATGTATTGTTATAAAACTTAGCAAGCAATTTTACGTACTACTTTAAGGTATATGAGCTGAGCTTGCTTCAAAGATTTGATATTTAAAAATGTTAAAAAACACACCAACAGAGGTAAATTTTTCTCACAAGTATTAAATCTGGACAATTTAACGGATCTATGCAAGTATTGCACTTTTGCAGCATAAATGAATAAAAAATGATTGAAAATTTTGAAAACTGGTTTCTTTTATTTTAGTTTTTAATATTACTATCGATTATTATTTTTTATTTATAATTTTATTAGGTTGGCTTTGTTGGCCCGTTGGCCAGCCGTGGGGTCGCGGCGTACGAATATCGACCCCTACAACTCAACCCGTGGATGTCGTAAAAGCCGACTAAGGGAACCTACCAGAGGAAGGGCAGCAGCTTCCTTCTGAGTATTTTTAAACACCAACACTGCGATCACCAATCCGCCTGCCAAGCGTGGTGATTATGGCAAATCCCCCCTACATGGGAGACCATCCACTCGATGGACCGACGACATCGTAGCGGTCGCAGGGAGTCGATGGATGGAGGCGGCTCAGGACCGCTATTTGTGCCGTCGTACGGGGGAGGCCTATGTCCAGCAGTGGACGTGTACGGGCTGATGATGATGATAGGTTGGCTTTTAATATTATGATGACAGATGTTGATGTTGCATTCCAACGGAAAAGCTTCAGACGAAATCTCGTAGGCTTTGTCTGAAGCTTTTTAGTCAGCTCTATTTTTCCGCCATCACACACTTCGCTTCATTAATTCTTATCAAAGCAAAACACGGTTAAAGCGAACCATAAAACATCTTACAAAAGCTATCAAAGCACACCTGAAGACATGCTTACAAGGCTTATCCGCCTCACGCTCAATTGAGCTGATGAAACTCAATGAAACACCTCGAAACACCGCTTGGCTCGATTGAGATGAAACACCTCGAAATAGGGGCGTAGCCAGGACTTTGCTAGTGGGGGGCCAAAATCTGCTGGTCAATCATTGGCTCATAGAATGTATTTTGAATGCGGATAAAAAAGTAAAAAGAATGAACGAATGAGAGACGAACTACATTTAAATCTCAATATACTATAATTCCAATTAAGATGTACGAAACACTTATCAGTGCGTAATAAGTATTTGCGTAATAAGTGTTTTGAACATTTTAATTTTAATTTAGTCATTATTTATACATATGATTAGGTTCATTACGGGTAAGGAATAAAAAGTTTCTTATTTTTTGTTTTTATTTAATTTGAATAAGTCTCATCGAGCGAAGTGAAAAGAACTTATCAAAAAGCCCTAGATTTGAGCAACCAGCGTTTGCTTACTTTTAAGAACGGTCAGTAAGTTTTTTAGTTTTATCTGTAGGCGCTTCACTAGCCTTGGGATAGTTAGGTAAAAATCGGTGGGTTGGCTTAGACAATTCAGGGGGCTTGATCCCCTACTCCTTGGCCTTTGCTACGACCCTGCCTTAGAACATCGCTTAAGCTCAATTGAGCTAATGAACGCGCACTCAGCGGCACTTTACTGACTCTTAAACGATGCCAGGATTGAGGCTCTGTTCGGTGATTACCGGAAGCCAACATCTGGTTGAAAAAACTCTTACTTATTTAACGATAAAATCCTCATATAAAATTTTGCTTCCGACGGGACTTGGACCCACTCCCCTACCTGACAGCAGGGGTCTAATGAATTGAGGGACGGCAGCATAGTCACATGGAATCAAAACTTTCGATAAGGTTTTGATTGCTAGATCTTCAGCACCAATCATATTTTCATTTGAAATGTTCTACTTGAAGTCATCACTAACTTATTTAATATGTTATAAACAAATTAAACATGTATAAACAAATTAAATAAAAGATAGATCGAAAAAAGAAGACTAGACTAGGATAATGACATTGCTACTTAATACCTACTTATGTATGTATGTAAATTGTTTGTACATCTTAGCCATTTGCATTATTTTGAACTGTATTCAACAAAAAAGAGAACAAACTTAAAATTACCTATAGACAAAATCATCTATACCAACATACTTTCAATCAAGTCCATCAAATCGCACTCCCGAACGATTCAAAAGTCCGTATCGCGGTATCGTCACGGACAATTTGGCGAGGCTCGCTCGTTCGAACTAACAGCCATCTACATCACTGATACCGATGCTTTGTGGCCGCTCTATGCGCGTGTATACTGGGCTACTCTATGGGTCGGTTTTGTTTTTAAATATTTGAATATGGAATCCGTGGAAGTAGGAGATACTGGCCGTAGAACTAAAAACTTTTTGGTAGGCAATTTAAGATTTTCGGAGTGCGTGAACTTGCGTGAAAAACAACAACTTTTATGTCAAAGCAAGGGGCGTTGGATTATGTATTCATATTTGTCCCATGTAAAAACACTAAGGTACAGTCAGCTAATATAAATAAATAAATATAAATAAATAAAAAATGCTGGACAATTCACACAGCATTATCTAGCCCCAAGCTAAGCATAAGCTTGTATTATGGGTACTAAATAACTGATATACATAATACAATATATTACATAGATAGATATTTTTTATTATACATAGAAAAACGACCAGGACCCCCTGAACAAATATTTGTCCTTATAAGATATAGAATATAGCTATAAGATATAAAATGTAATTAGGTAGATACCTACATACCTTGTCAAACCAAAAAACTTTTTGACAGATGGAGCGCGCTTATCAGCGAGCTTAAAAGCGGCAATATATTAAAGCTTTAAATATCTAGAGAAGGACGTGTTTGCGTCAATAAATCCCAAAAGAGCCTGGCCTATTGGGCGAAAGATTACAATGGTCTGTCCACTAGCTAAACAAGTATCTATTTAATTTCAGTCCTGTGTCAATAAAACCTGAACCTTTGCCCTTGGTAAAACAATTGTTGTTCTGTTATCATGTTCTATTATCAGTGCTCACTCACTCACAAGCTCTATTCCATCACAGCTATCTGCCTCACAGTTATCTGATACACACCGCATTTTCATAAGGGATTCATTTAGGAGATTTTGCTCACACCCGGTCGAGTGCGTTTCCAATTTACACAAAACTCAGGTGTGTAGTCAGTTACTTAAGTTTCCTATTAAAAGAAATGCCATTTTTAATAACAGGTACGTAGGTTCCTATTTCACTTTGATCAACTAACATAAGCAACTAAAACGGATGAACAATTAATTAAGCTAGTTGAAATTCTGTTGGTTTTTAAATTTCGGACTCAGAGACCGCGCGCGTCAGAAAATAATAATAATGAAGGTTAAAATTGTATTGTTTAAAAGAAAAACATAAATAACGATTTCAAAAACAAAGCTCTGAGTGCGATATGGACTTGAAGAAAACTAGATTTATTTCGACAATTTCAATTGGTAAGATAGCTCAACTCAGGAGTTCACGACGATTTAATCTTAGCGATGACAATCCGTACTTATCTACATCGTTAGAATACTGCCAAAATACATATTAAAATATATCTCAAGCGATTGAGAAAACAAACAAAAAACACGTAAGTCACATCCGTCATTTTCCCATGCGACATTTATCCGTTATTTCTAGAACAGTGGAGCCGGCCAACAGGGCGGGCGGCGCAGATCAGCCCGGGCTGCCGCGCCGCGATAGCTTGCCTTTGTTCTGTGATACCATCGCACCATCATACTCAATTATTTATCCTTTTCTGAGTTAGGTGCTAGACGTGAAGATATCAGTTTGGGAAGGTATTGTAGTTGGTAGAGGTACTACTACTATGAAAACTAAACGCAGTGTTTAGTTTTCATAGTAGGTATTGTAATCTGATCTGGAAGTTTATAATATTAAAATGTGAGATTTCTCATAACGTATAAATAGACCTAATGGTTTTTTAGAATCATAAAGTACGTAATTCGTAAAAAAAATACAATCGTTTAACTGCGAGTCAGTTTGAGGCAGCACAGGATAGCGGATTTATGGCGTCGTCGTTTGGGGGAGGCCTATGTTCAGCAGTGGACGTATACATGCTGATAATGATCAAGTGCGAGTTGACTCGCAGACGGAAGGTTTTGTACCATCGTACATAAGTATTTTGCAAAATTGAAACCTATGAACGAATTTTTTGGAGAAAAAAGAAATGCAATACACCAACATGGCGCGGTCACACATCCAAGTACTGACCGCGCCCGACGTTGCTTAACTTCGGTAATCAGGGCCCGTACTCTTAAAAACGAAATCGAAGTTTCTGATTCTTTTTCGTGCAAACGCTAATCTTATGCAATGGAAATAAGAGTTGGTTTTGCACGAACACGAAAAAGAAACTTCGATTTTCCTTTTCCGAGTAGGCCCCCAGTACTCAAGGTATGGACGATGGACACCTTAATTTATTATTATTTTTGTTATAGCTGCAATAGTTTTACATCACCTGTCAATTGTCTACCTATTACGATTCAAAAGATAAAACCTTTAGAAAAACAGTAAGTAAAAGTTGCTTTAAAGATTGGAAAAGTTCGAGAGTTCTTCTAGTTTTGTAAATTTTTAATAAAATAATTTCTCAATAAAGTCTCTCTGTATATCTCGTAGAGGTGGCGGGGGCGGTCGCAGGGAGTCGATGGATGGAGGTGGCTCGTCAGAACCGCTATTTGTGGCGTCGTATGGGGGAGGCCTATGTCCAGCAGTGGACGTGTATGGGCTGATATTATGATGATGATGAAGATCTCTATAAAATTGGCAACTTATCTAGATATGAATTCGCACTCAGGTATCAAATACGAACTAATATATAATTTCCCCTATCATTCAATCGGCTATAGGAAAAAGCGACGGTCCTAAAGGGCCCGATAACGTCAGCTCGCGCATGATCAATCTGTAGGCCCTTTTCACACGTAATCTCGTAATATATAACTCTACTCACCTGCCGGCGGGAGATAGCATGACGGACTTGCGGCAATATTTTGATTTTAATACGGTCCGTGCGTAAACTTGTTGGCGGAGGGTGTTTTATGGCGGGGACAGTTTTTGGGACGTTGTCTTTGCATACGATCTTGTAATATGTAAACGCGAGTGCGAAAGAAAATGCGTCATGTAATATAGTACCTACCTATTTTTTTTATAATCAATAGCTTTTTTTTACCATAATCTTAACTGATGGTAAGTGAAGACTTGATGGTAAGTGATGACTTGAACGTAAATAGAAGATATAGATAACGTAAATAAAACGTGATATAATACAGAGTTAACCTAGTTGGTAGCGCGTTCCCAATTCCCATAAATGTGTAAGGTTTCGGATTCATGACCCGTCTAAATTCTTGGGATATTATTATTCCTAGAATTTTCCCCGAGTGTAAGACTAAAAATAAAAAAACTAAACCTACGACTAAACCTTTTAGCACCTATGCAGACAGATCAGTTTAGTTGAAAAACAGTCAAATTTTTAATATTTTGCGTATGTAACAGCTAGCTTCGACTCGGAGCTAGCTGTGAACATATAGTTGCTCGTCTGTATAACTTATACACCTAAAAGCCTTTGGATGATTGACTATAATCAACGATTTTCACCGACGTCGCACAAAACATACAATCATTGGTACTTAAAACAAAATATATTGTGTCTTTTATTAAGTAAACTTTCGTATTTTTAATAAATGTCAAAGTTTGTATGAATGGATGTATGGATATCTGTTACTCTTTCTTAAAATTTGGTATGGGTAGAGTTTGGGACCTGGAATAACATATAGGCTATTTTTTTATCCCGATAAAACACGGGCGAAGTCGCGGGCAGCAGCTAGTGTAGTATTAACTGAACTGTACTCATCCTGAAGAAGACTCTCGTAAAGGAATGAAACGTTGCTCTTGCACCACGGTTAAGGTTCGTAGTGAACATAAATATTGTGGTCTTTGCAGCCCAGGTTTTTCAATAAGTTTAGAGTATAAAAAATAACTGAGTGACCACTATTAGTGGCCCGTCTACGCAAACCGAGGAACAAAAACAAAATGAACTTCGCATCCAAATACCCGATTCTTCAACCACGCGATCTAACACCCACTAATCTATTACCAGACAATTGCCCAATCTCAGATCTGCTGTTGGCTGATACTCCCACCCCCGGGGGGTGCAGGGGGTCGTTATCAGCGATTCTCGCACCATTAACCCCCGCGATACAGTCCGCACTTCATGTAGAGTACGTAACTTTGATGTAATTGATAATACAGGTATGAGATGATGGTTTTGAGACTTCTTACATCTACAGTGAAAGTGACTGGAAAGTTCTTGTTAGAGTTCACTGTCTGAGTAAGCACAACTTCGGTTTACGATTTGTAAGAAGTTAGTTAGGTTATTTAAATATTGATAAGATAAGAATATAACATTATAAGCATTAGCATTGCTATACAGCGGGGCAATGCAGCCAGCGTCTTGGGGACGCTTCCGACTGGTATTGATATGGACCAGTTGAGCTATCTGTAGATTGTTTGCAACAGTCTGCAGTTAGCTCAATTGTTTCAATTGTAAATACTAGTTTAATTTCTTTATATTATTTGATTGTTATTTTCTTTGTCAATAAAATTTGTCTAACATTATTAGTATATAAAAGCTGAAAATAATAAGGATTTTTTTTTGTGGACACAAAGTCTTTATTGACAAAGAAAACAACAATCAAATAATATAAAGAAATTAAACTATATAGTATTTACAATTGAAACAATTGAGCAGACTGTTGCAAACAATCTACAGATAGCTCACCTGGTCCATATCAATACCAGTCGGAAGCGTCCCCAAGACGCTGGCTGCATTGCCCCGCTGTATGGCAATGCTAATAAGGAAAATAAATAATGCTGGACAATTCGCACAGCATCACCTAGACCACCAAGCTAAGCAGAACGTAATTATGGGTACTAGATGACTGATAATTTGTTTATAAAACGTAGAAAATACACAGCAGACCCGGAACAAATATTTGTAGATCGTACAAACATTTGTCCCAAGACTGGAATCGAACCCGTAACCTCCTGCGTCGCAGGCGGACCTCCACCCGCCATTCACATCAAAATAACTAAACAAACGTTTATTTATCATAAGTTTATGAACATAAATTCCGTTGCATTGCTTTTTGTGTACAAAATCATGTCAAGGATCGCCTGTCTTGGCAATCTAGTTTTAAAATCCTAAGCTTTTAAACCTAGTGCTTTATCTAATTTATTATATATAACACAATCATTATTATGTTGATATATGTTTATAAAAAACCTGCCTATACAGATAATGTTATAGATACATTCACGCAGAAAAGTATGGCAAAACTAAATCTAAAAAAACCAAATGCATTAAATTCATGTTACGTGTAAGATAATTTCCAACGAAGATAATGCTAAAGAATGAGATTGTTGACTTTGTAGACTCTACTGTTTTCTTAGGGTTACATATTGATTCCACTCTTCAATGGAAACCGCAAATTGATGCTCTCGCAGGCAGACTTAGTTCAGCAGCCTATGCAGTTCGAACAATTAGATATATTGCCGATGAAGATACAGCTAGGTTAGTTTATTTCAGTTACTTTCATAGTATTATGTCTTATGGTATTTTGTTTTGGGGACAGGCAGCTGACATCCAGACTATCTTTGTTCTCCAGAAAAGAGCGGTACGCGCAATTTACAAATTAAAGCCACGCGACTCTTTGAGGGAATTATTTAAAGAAATAAATATTTTGACAGTAATATCGCAGTACATCTATGAAAATCTTATGTATACGCACAAAAATAGAGATAGCTTTTTGAAAAAGTGTGATGTTCACAATAGAAATACAAGAAACAAGAACAAATTACACATCCCAGCATATAGATTACGAAAGGTAGGGAAATCATTTATGGGTAATTGCGTGCGCTTCTATAATAAGCTTCCATCTGAAGCAACTGAACTCCCTATTCGTAAATTTAAACAGTACATTAAACAAAATCTTATCAGGAAGGCCTTTTACTCCATAGATGATTACATCAATGATGTTAATGCTTGGCCAGATGTCGCTCCGTTCCGCACTGTCAGTAGTAGGTATGTAAGAAATTCAATGTTCTGTTTAGCTTTAAAGAAATATTGACATGTATCTAAATTGCATTAAATTTATATTTATATAGGCAAAATAAACATGTATTAGACATATAAGTGATATTATAATGTGCTAGTGGTTTCTTTTTCACTTCTTCCACTAGTGGACAAAAAATTGAAGTGATGAGAATATCAATAACACCTTATTTCTTATTTGATAATAATAACTATGTTTATAGTATACAATTTGACTTGTCTAAGTGCTTATTTTGTAAGCCTAAAGAAATAAAGTTATTGATTCTGATTCTGAATCGTTATCGTCTCGTATCTTTTTGGAAAATGGTTCTCAAAAATGTTTTTCTTAAACTGAAAGGTGAGTATAGACTAGGGCATTCACTAGTAACAAAAAATCGAACATTCGCTATTTTTAACTGATTGTCTAAAACTAGAAACATACTTAAATGATCCTCGTTATTTTGTTACAACCTGATTTTAAAAACCAACGAGCGTTTTTGTGTAACGCTTTATCGAGCAAAAGCACGAACACGGGTGACGGAGGATGACGGGGAGTGTGGTGCGCGGGCCAAGGGAAAATGTACGAAGCTACAGAGAAACGTTACATTTAAATGTTCGCTCCTCGTAGGATTACGTCGAACACAGCGTCAACCATTCCCAAGAACGTTACATCACATGCTCTAGGAAACTGAGCATTTATCTGTAATATTTATTAACCAGTTTCATATCTCCCGTTAGATAAGTCCTTTTTCTAGTTTATTGTACATGTAACCATTGCACTGTAACATGATATATTAAGAATACACAGAAACATTATTTTATACTATTTGGGGCTCCGTCAAATTTTTGTCTTTCCAAGAGGGTTCCGTCACGAAAAAAGTTTGAGAACCGCTGCTGCTCTAGTTTATACTCACCTTACGAGTTTGAAATCACATATCAAACATTGTAAAACTTAGATTAATTTGTTCAAATATCAAAGTGTTTTTTTCTTTAGACCTAAGAGGACTCTTGGACACGTCACAAAATTAAAATTACATAAGTAAAACAGAGAAATAAAGTGATCACTTAGATTTTTTGTTCACTTCAATCTTTTTAAGGTAAAGTAAAGAAGCAAACAAGAAACCTTTACCTTGTTAGATGGTTAGTTTTCGAGTTGCAGCAAGTGTTTCTCATTTATCCTATTATACTAAGTGAATCATTTGTTTGTATGAGAATAAAGTTCTTTAGCCTAAATCTAAATCAGTATCTTCCAATATAGACTACTTTAGTCAGAGAAGCATGGAAAATCCTAGAGGACGCTTTTACCACTCTAATCGGTACTAGCACTATAAATAAACAGTGAAAAGTGTGAGGAAGCTCATTTTCAATCTACTTCGAAAAAAGGAGGAGGTTCTGTGTAGTCTGAATGTATGTTTTTTTATTTATGTCCGTCGAATTCAGCGTCATTTATGGACTAACTAGCTGATGCCCGCGCCTTCGCCCGCGTTTTATCAGGATAAAAATAGTCTATATGTTATTCCAGGTCCTAAACTATACCCATACCCAGCCTAATCAGTTCATTAGTTTTTGCGTGAAAGAATAACAAATATCCATACAAACTTTCACATTTATAATACATATTTGTAGGAGTTAATTTATTTTTCGCTGTTTTATAGTGAATGATCCCGAAGGATTAGTATTTTTTATTCCTCAAAACAAGCGTAAAATGAAGGGATTTGAAGTTCTTAATTGTTTCAAAACCAGAAATTAAATGATTTTTTCTTTAAATTTATCTTTTAAAACACCTTGTTCAATTTCCAAAATGTTATATATAACTCCAGCGCAACAAACTAGCAACGCATTAGGCACACAATCAGCGATGGCCCGGCGATAGAGCACGCCGCGTTACCTAAACTGCACCTTGCGATACTGATAGTGCTGATTATGACTTTGTTACTTGCAGATACTGAGAAATCAACATCAACAGTTGTACAGTCCAAGGACACAAGTTACAAGAATCTTCTAAAACGCAGTAGGTAGTTACTAACCATAGGAGATCTAGATAAAAATTTGCCAAAACCAAAAACGGCTTAATCCATCGCCTAGGAGCATATCTGTTCTGGTATAGGGCCCTGAAATAGATCAAATAAGTAATCTATAATCTATCTATTTGCCTCGGGACAAATGTTTGTACGGGCTGCAGATATTTGTTCATGGTGTTCTGGTCGGTTTCTATATATGTATAGTAAAATATCTATATTTACGTAATATCAGTTATCTAGTACCCATAACACAAGCTCCGCTTAGCTTGGGGCTAGATAATGCTGTGTGAATTGTCCAGTATTATTTATTTATCTATATAAAACAAGCCAGAATCAGAATCAATAACTTTATTTCTTTAGGCTTACAAAATAAGCACTTAGACAAGTCAAATTTTATACTATAAACATAGTTATTATTATCGAATAAGAAATAAGGTGTTATTGATATTCATCATCATCATCATCATCAGCCCATACACTGCAGGACATAGGCCTCCCCCGTACGACGCCACAAATTGATATTCTCTTCACTTCAATTTTTTTGTCCACACAAAGTCGTGTTAGTTACACCACTTACAACTCGAGAACGGCTGAACCGATGTTAATGATTTTTGTTTTGTTGGATTTGTCTCCGTCCGGAATAATAATATGGCGTGTTTAAAAAAACGATAAACCAACTTCAAATTCCCTTACTTTTGCACTTATTTTAAGTGAAGGGATAAATACTAATCCCCTGGGTTTTGATGAGACCCCTTTGGAATCATTTTCTATACAATAGTGAAAGAATTTTCAAAATCGGTCCATAAATGACGGAGATACCGCGTAACATACTCGTACATACAAAAAAAACATACAGACGAATTGATAACCTCCTCTTTTTGAAGTCGGTTAAAAAATAGGATTCCGCGCAAAAATAAAATTCAACGTGGACAAAGCCGCGGGCACAGTTAGTGCCTGTTAAAGAAAAGCGAGACCTTATAAGACAAGTATTTATACTTAAATGAAGATCTCCACTACGTAAAATATAATTGTAAAACTGTAACAGACTTCGAAGGTTATAGAAATGATAGCCAGGCGGATTAGTGATGGAAGTGTAGTTATGTGAAGTGTGTACGAACCTCGTGTGATTCTATACACTAAAGTTGTGCGTTGGTGCGACATTTCAGTTTATGAATATTTTAGGCAGCCGACCGTGTTTTATCCATGTGTGGCTTTGCTGTGTAGACTACACATCGAGTACATATCCCTTAGAGGGGCCATACAAAACGCGCTTCTCTGCCGCACGTCAGTGTTATAGCACTTAAGCAAACACCGAGTGTCGTCACCTCAGTGTGATTGGTTACAGAATTGTTTCGTAGCAAATTATTAGCAATTTCCCCTCTAAGGGATATGTACTCGATGAGACTATACGAGGTTGGTTGATACTAGTCTCATAGGAATTGTCACCGTATCGACTTGAGTCGTTCAGTATTCTTTGTAAGAAACTCCCTAGACACAATAGAATCGTAACATAATCGCCAACAGTGGACTTGTCGGTACTTACAGTCGCGATGCAGTCGCGATGCTGCCACGTGTTTGGATCACTACAAAAACTAGCCGTGGGCGTCCGCTCTAAGTTTCATGATGCTAGTATGAGTATGCAAAATACGAATACGAAAAAAGTTATAGTGAGCTCGTTAGACTATAACTTCTATCTCGCTTAAACTTACAAAAAATAATGAGACAAAAATGCATTCCGTAAAATAAAGATTTTTTTCTATCAGTCTTTATATAAGATATCTCAAAACCATTCTAACTGAATACTATAGTAGAGATCGTATCAAATTATTCAATCGCTGTTAAACTACGAAAATTTGTTCCACTTCTCGGATTAAGATAAACAAATTTTTTATACAGGCGCTGCAAGGCGCCAAATTACTGAAAAGAAATCGTAACTTTTTGCGTTATCGTAAACTTATGCACAACCCATACTAAGGACTCATATCATTTACTTCTCAGACAAACAAGATTTTAATCTATACTTATAATAATTCTGAGTAAATACGAACAGGAAATAATAAGAGAAACATTGTAAACGTTTATGTGTACCTACAATCTCTGTTTTAACATTAAAATCGATAAAACTTCGATTTACATAGATATGCTAAAAGCTTGCGATTGCAAGACAGCCCGTAAATTTTTACCATAGATAGCAGACGATTTTAGAAATCAATATTTACAGGCCGACTTGAAGGTGAAAACTGTTACAATATTTCATAATAAACGAACTTATTTTGGTAACGCTTATAATTTTAGCTTGTGGCCCATTCTAATAACATCATTGCGTGAAGCCCGCTATAGTATAAATGCAAAAGTGTGTTTATTTGTTTATTTGTTCTTCCTTCACGCCCGAACTAAGCAACCAATCGACTTGATTTTCGGCAAAGAGTTATTTGAAAGGATGGAGGCTACATAGGCTACTTTTTGTCCTGGTAAAACATCAAATTTCCATGGGACATTTACGCGAAAACAGACCTTTTTGTCGCCCTATAGATGTGAAATTCGAATTCAACTCAGGTGAAACCGCCGGGAACAGCTAGTTTTGTATAAATCAGAATACTCTGAATAACGAAATATGCCATGCAGGTAGTTATGTATATAAGAATGTAGAAGAACAGTGGTAACACAATGGCCGCGTCTTGGACCGATTGTGCGATCACGTTACTATCGCCGCTGCACTATCGCGGCTGCACTATCGCCGTGTCACATTGTTTGATAGCGAAGCGCACTTTCGCTACATAACTAGGGCTGACAGGAAATTAAAGTTCGGTAAGTAATAGGTATTATAATAAATCCTTGAGTATTGTTATGTGCTTACCATAATAATGTCAGCGGTTTGAATTTTCTAATTCCATTATTTTTGGATATTGATAGAAAATCAAAGTAGTTACTGAATATAGTAAGAAGGTATTGTTACTGAAAACAGTAGTTACTTGAACTAACACGTAAGGACATCACGTTGCGAGTAGAGTGTGGTCGTTCCATGATCATAGCTGCAAAAATATACCAAAATGATGAAAATTAAAAAAAAAACAATCACCTAACATGGTAAAGACCCAGTTATTAATAAAAATGAATGTTTTAATAGTTTTTTTTTTGCATACCAATAGTTCTTCACCAATTCTTTTAGATATTGTCTGATAAAGCAATATCTAAAAGGCAATATGCCTGCTTACAGTCACAAAATCCTGTCAAGCGTATAAGAAAATTCACATGTACATATGTATAATATTATAATTCATCCATATACATACATATGCAGCTCGCGGCGGTTGTGTTTGTTTTTTAATTAGTTTCCCTTTTCGTAACCTACGTTTTCGAGGTGATTCTGTTAATGAAAATATTGTAATAAAAAAATGTGAGCCATCTTGGATTCAGAAATGGAGATCTATTTCGTAATCTACGAGTTTGAGTTAGTCGAAAACGATACCATTTATCAGTTTTTGGTGAGAGAGGGGGTTCAAGGGGACTGGGAGCGTGAGGGGCTCACAGGTGCTGTTCCTCCTAGTCAACGTCGTAGTCGCATTGCAACTCGCTTCGCTCGCGGCAATGCTCCCATGGGTTCAGGAGGGGGTTCTTCGGAGCTTTTTGAGGACGAACACAATGATATCAGGTCTTTTTCTCGAACGATTAAAGTTGCGTTGACGAATTGAATACGAAAACCAGTCAACGGCTGTGATAATCAGTCTTAGCTGACACGGTAAAAGACTGTGATATTAGAATACCAAAAGGTGCCAAAGCTGACACGGTAAAAGACTGTGATATTAGAATACCAAAAGGTGCCAAAGCTGACATGGTAAAAGATTGTGGTATTAGAATACCAACAGGTGCCAAAGCTGACACGGTAAAAGGTCTCAAAGGCGGTGATTTAGCCGCGAGACCACTGCGATTATAAGGCGTTTGAGATTAGAAGAATTAGGTCTCCTGGATTCTAGTATATATGGTCTGTCAGCCCTATACAGATGCAGTCTCCGATGCGCTCTCTGCGATAGTGCATTGTCCGCGATAAACTTGTTATTGGAGATATGGAGAAAGTGGCTATCTTCGTATTTGTAAACACGGTATAATTGGCGAAGGTGACCGGGTCTATCTATCCTTTACTAGGTGTGCAAGGCAGGTGTCATTTCATCAGAGTTGCGTGGTAACCCTTTTATCAAAAGCTAGCTATTTCATCGTAGTCTACTTCGCAAATAATTCCTTTGAAACCGTCTAAGAAGTGAAGTTTTCTGTTCTAGCGTGGTAGTAAACTCACCTGGTACTTTTTGAAAAATGCTTCATTAGGTACGGGTCGGGTAACTTACAAGCCTATATAATTTTGTTGGAAAATTGTATAAAAGCTTCTTAAGAATTTTGTTTGCGGTTTGGCAAAACGCAAAATAGAAATTCGTGATACATCGTCGGTCACATCGTCACTTTCCATAAAGTGAGATTATGTTCTATGGAAAAGTTACTAAAACTGAGACTTTAAAGCTTTGCTAATGTGCCTAAATATAATTTTTTACCATTTTAAAACATCATCAGAAAAAAAGATCATCGCCATTCAAAATTAAATCAAAAATTGACACAATAAATTACCTGAAACCGGATTTAGGGGATCGTTAGGGTGTTTTAAAATGGTAATATCGAGTGATCAGTTAAGGCGGTGTAATGGGGAATAAATCAGTGGTATCAATGTTACCGCCGCGCTGTCGATAGCCGAGAGACCGAGAGAAAGGTGTGGATAGGGCTTAAGGATAAGGCGGATATTTTTGACAGCAGTTAAGCTATAAAACTGGTGTAGTATGACAAAGCTCGTTGTTGACACAAATAATAATGTAGTTTGAGAGAATAAAAAGCTACTTTCCCCTCTTATGTTCGAATGTTACTTAAAGTTCAAATTTAACACTCGAAAGCTTTTTGTAACTATATAAAAAACAACTTAGTATTTTATTACTTGCATCCTCGAAAGAATATTTTATTCTGTATGAATTCCGTAAATTCTATTGATAAAATTCTATAAAAAACAAGTTATATCCTCTATGAAATTTTGTTTTCTCAAATTTTTTCCCGTGACTGCATTATACACGACTTTTCTCTCACTGGTTAACTCCCATAGTTTCGGATTTAGCCATATACAACATACACATAACCCATATAAAAAAACCAACCTGTATAGTTTTTTTCCGTAATCAACACAAACAGGACCTATGAAGGTTTTCTAAGCCTATGTAATGTCCACATTAACCTCTCGTTGCATGATTCCATTATCGAGAGATGAAGATGGCGCGGATAAGGGCCATAATTTGCAATAAATATAAGGGCAGGCCCTTTGTCCGACCGAGTGCTAACAAGGTGCTAATATCATTTGATTTTTATGCTAATATCTGATCATAACGCTGATTTTAAATTTTGTAGGTTCAGATTGTAGTCCAATGCTGTGATATGGGATCATCTCCAATGGCGAGAGTCATTCGAATTCATAGAAATTTAATTTATGTCAAGACTCTACATCATCATCATCATCAGCCCGTTTACGTCCACTGAACATAGGCCTCCGCCTATGTTCAGCAGTGGTTTGTAGTCAGCGTCGTTTGGTGGAGACCAAACGACGCCACGAATAGCGGTCCTGAGCCGCCTCCATCCAACGACTCCCTGCGACCGCTACAACGTCGTCGGTCCATCGATTGGAAGGTCTTCCCACACTCCGTTTCGCATTAAATAGCGGTCACCACTCGAGAACCTTTACTCCCCAACGGTTATCAGTTCTACAAGCTATATGACCTACCCATCGCCACTTCAGCCTGCTAATTCTGAGAGCTATGTCGGTAACTTTGGTTCTTCTACGGATTTCCGTTTTCCGGATTTGTTTTTTTTCTATCGCTCTAGCGTTCTAGGACTCTACATGATTAGGTTTATTTATGTTTATTTTCGACACCATTTTGAATATCTTATGTGTTTTTAATATTTTAAATTTTGCTCCCTCTGGTGTTTTAATTAAATTATTTATTCTTTTATCACCTTATTCCACTATCATCGCTCTAGAAGTGTAGAGTTGATCGAGAAAGACACGACGGTTCCCTAATTTTAAAAGAAAGCTGGCACGCTATCATTTATCTAGTGTGTCCAAGCGTCCGAAACCGGGGGCGGGAAATTATAGCACGTGCCTCACATCACAAGTGTAGAGCAGGCTTTAGTAGGGGTTTTATCGTTTGAAGATAAGGTAATACAGAAATTCAAATAATTTCCTCAAAATAACAATAACAATTAATTAAGTCACAGCCAGTTTAGACATACATAAAATTATATAGAATAAGAGTGGGTAGCATAATTAATTATAAACTAACTAGAAGTCGGAAAATTATTGTTATTTTTAACAATAACAAACATATTTAAATTATCAGCTGTATTTTTTTTATATTAATCTTTATTTAGCACCTCAGTTTTAGAAAAGGCTGTTGCTTACGTTAGCTGTAGGAATATCCGACTAATTCGTTATCGATTGCTGTCGTTATTGTTTTTGTAATTGCTATCTTCGGTAGCAGGATGTCTGTCAGGATGAGACTTGAATATGATCTTTTGAGATAACGTGCAATAGTTAAATCTTATTCTAATTCTAAGTGAGGGAACTATTATTATTATTTTATTAAATCTCGCATGGGAGTGTATTGTGTATTATCCCCCTACCTAAACAGGCCCTAACCAGCCCAACTCCTTGAAGTACCGGAGCAGGACTTTTGTTGATTGACAGCTTCGTCCTGCAATACTGCAGGAAAGCTAAACTTTATTCCGTATGAAAAGTGCAATAACTAGCATTAGTTACCGCACTAGTTATTGCACTTTTCATAAGGAGAGTAAGGAGCATAATTTCCTATGACTCCCCAGTAGACGGTCCAACGGGCATGCTCTCTTTGAACACTACCATGTTATGTAAAAAAAAATACTTTATAACTTCTTCTCTTCACCATACCTCTCATAATAAACAGCTACCTAATCCCCTAATTATAAAGCTCGTTTTTCCACAAAAACTCTCAACTTCCTGCAGCCCGCTCGCATGCTGGGCCACAATAGCGCTGATACCCCACTTGCCTGTTTAAGCCCCTACCGGCTTACCATTGTTCAAACTTTGCGTCCAACACATTATGCTGCATTTGAATTGTCTCGACAGATTAAAAAGTTCGCAACGTGTGGCTCATTTGTACTTTTTTTGTGATCGTTCGAGCTTTTTATGGCAGAAATCTATTTAGCCATATATTCTACCTACTGTTCAGCAATGAGTTGGGCCGCGACGGGCCAAAAAACTCGCTCGGCAACCTTATCTGGTCGAACAGTTTTTCTCTTTATGTTTTATAGTCATCATCAACTTATATTCGTCCACTGCTGGACATAGGCCTCCACTAATGTGTGTCATCCAGCATCTGCCATACAAGTTGTTGTGTTCTTACCTGAAAAGAAAATAATAATATTATTAATTACATGACTTGTCTAAGTGCTTATTTTACATAGAAGTATAAAGATAAAGTAATAAAGTTATGGAACACACATAATGAAAAAAAAAACAATTATGTATGTATAGCCTAGCTTACGTGATGTGGATTTTCCAAGATTATTTATATATTTATTTATGTTTCTATTTATTCGTTTATTTAACTCTTCAGAAAATTGAATTTTCTCCCTGTTACTTCTCCCGAGGCAGATACGAATTTTATTTCATAATTTTTAAAATACGTACATAAACCACCACTCTCCTGAATTCCGACAAAAAATATTAAACTTCAATTAAGTACTCATTATTTATTACATATTTTTAATTAAAACGTCTTAACATGGTCCTTAAAGCAAGTCGTTAGCAAAAATCTCTTTTTAATTGTTCATTTTTACTCCACAGATCTGAAATAAATCGTCCGTTTTAAGTAAATATTATTTTTTGTAAGCATTAGCGAAAGAACATTAACTATAAAATATTTTCTGGACATTTTCAATTAAGTTAATTAGTATTATTTTGTTATTTTTCTGAGTCGTTTTCCTTCATCGTTTGGGATAAGAACTGACGGTATTATCTTGGAGGGTTTTCAGGTAAGTGAAGATAAGCTGGAACATTAGCTACATTCAGCATTATTTAATGAATAAATAATGTTGGACAATCCACACTGCATCATCTAGCGACTGATATACAGAATACAATAAATAAATAGATATATTTTAATTAAACATAGAAAACACCCGGAACAGAAATATCTACAGATCGTACAATCATTTGTGCCAAGGCAGGAATCGAACCCGCAACCTCCTGCGCGACCTACGCCTGCCGCGCAAACAAATAATAAATATATATCTGTAAAAAAACAAATAATCCGAAAAAGCCTAAAAAATCTACTAACAATTTATACTCCAGACACAGATTAGGTCATGTTACTTCGCACTCGTAAAAACGAAACCGAAGTTTCTGATTATTTTTCGGGCAAACGCTAATCCTATGCAAGCGACATAAGAGTTGGTTTTGCACGAAAAACAAAAAGAAACTTCGATTTTCCTTTTCCGAGTAGGCCCCCAAATAAAAAGAGGTTCAGTAAAATAAAAAAAAATCAGTAAATAACCTTTATTAAATTGTACATTGTTCTCTACGCTTTAATAGCTTTGTAATTAATTTATGAATAAAACTAATAACATAATACTTCCAATGTCTACCAACCAATCAGTGTGTCCACCAACGTAATAATATTTTTCTACCACAAAACTTGCACTATAAAGTACCAAAACCATCACAACACCTTCATAAGTTGTTGCTCGAGGGTCGCCCCCCCAAAAGGAGGTCGAATTTCCGCCGCGGCCTTACCGGATGTGACGCCATGTTTACAAATCGCGCGGGAAACGTCATCGCGAATTTTAAGCAGATGACGTGACGAAAAGAAAAGGATATTACGTATCGTGATGATAAAGTGATGAATGGTGTGAGGAAAGTGGGTTTGTTTTGTATATAATGGGAATTCTTTTAGAAAAATTATCCAGAATAAAAAAATAAGAGAACAGCTTCAGTCTCCATTCGATACAAGAACAAGTCTCTTAGAGGTGCAAAAAAAGGGGGAAGAGGTATGTCTGAACCTTAGGTGAGCTATGGTATGAGTTGTGTAGATAAACAATGGGATTGAAGATTACAGCGGAACAGCATTTTCAATCCCATTCCTTAAATTCACGACCTATATGATAAAATATGAATAATTACTTGTAATTCATAGCGTACACATTATGAGTTAAATTTAATTTGCTTCGCGATATCACTCATACATGAGATATTTTTTATACAATATACAATCTCGTGTAAAATCAATAAGATACTCGTATAATCTTTAAATTTCTAACTACTTCCTCGTTCTGAAGTTTTTAAATACCGAGGTTAATTAACAATAAAATAAATAACATTTTCCAACAAAAAAACATTTCTCCCTAAATTCGCTATGAATTTCCTCAAATTGGTTCAATTTCCTGATGTTTATCGGTTATTGAATCTATTAGGATGGCAACACCAGCTCATTACCCGTCAATCGTTACCCGACTGCGGAGATGGTGAAAAATGAAACATTATGTGTAAATCCGTAATTTATATGCGAGACCGCGGGCGAAGAACGCTCCACTCTTAAAGATATCAGGGTTGTCTCAAAACTACTTTATCGAAGTAACCATAAAAACACTTTTAATGACTTAAAAAAGTTTAAATACAATCTTTTATATCGTATAGGACCAAAATCCTTGGGAAGACAAATCCAACAAACCCAAACCCGATGTGGTTAAGTTGTTTATTTAGGAGTCGGCTACATCGTCACTTTCCATCAGGTGAGATTGTGGTCAAACGAAGGTCTATTGTCCATAAAAAAAAGTTACTATCCACCTTCATTTCCATCATCAGACCAGTATGATGATACCATGACATGTTATTGGTCCTGAGCCGCCTCCATCCAACGACTCCCTGCGACCGCTACAATGTCGTCGGTCCATCGAGTGGTCTTCCCACACTTCGTTTCGCATTACATCGCGGCCGCCACTCCAGAACCTTTACTCTCCAACGGTTATCTGTTCTACGAGCTATATATATGGCCTGCCCATCGCCTTCTTCATCAATTAATCTACTAAATTCGTTTAAAAAAAAGTTAATTTAAAAGCAGTCGTGAGAAACCGATAATAAGGATTGCTCTATTAACTGTTTCTATTATTTTTCGGTTGAATTTTTTTTCATCCTTGCCTCACCTATCTTCCACACCTACAATACTAGAGATGAGTCCGGTATTCAATAACTAACTCAGTACCTGTTAGCATGGTCCTAAAATATCTAACGCTATTGTAAAATCCGCATACCGCTAGGGAATAACTGTGCAAAGCGAGCATCGCGCCTAACCGACCGTGAGCCATAACTACCCAATGCTTCAATACCTATACATACCTAACTATCATCTACGCATAGGTACTAGCGGACCGTTCACCCGTAAAGTTATGTAGCTGCAACAAGTATTTGGTATTTCTAATCAAATCGGTTAGAAATATATTGGGTAGAAACCAGGACAGGTATAGAGTATTGTAACGTTATTGGGTACCAGTTCGTACTAGCGGTATTGAAACAAAATACCTAACTAATAACCGTTAGCCAAAATATCCAATAACTCCCATCCTTATACAATACCCATTGTCATTTATTTATATAAAATGTAATGCTCTCATATGCTCTCACTAAAGCTTGCATGAAGTCCAAATAAGGTAGTGTTTTAAAAGGTTCAATAACTGATGTATGATACTTACCTATTCTTTGCTTTATATAAGTTTGAAAAACCGTACTGCGCTTATAAACGTGCTTAAAATTATGTTCAATATTGTCTAGGATTAATGTACACTGGATTTGTATTACTTTTATATGCTAAGTTCATTAATAAAGATCTTTTAAAATTGAATTGAATACCCATTGAATACCCTACACGACGCAACAATTTAAGTCCTTTTTTTACAATAAATTCTGTCGAATTTTGATCATTTCATTATGAAAGTGAGCGGGTTAACAACGAGCCTTGTTTGTGTTGGATGAATACCAACGTTTTATCCCATCTAGCTTAAATTGTTAAGAAAAAAATCATAATTTTTGTTTGTTTGTGCCAGCCCTGTCCCCGCCCAATTCATTTCTTAATAACATCTCGTCACCGTCTCGCCGCTAATTTGTTTGTTCTATAAATCGGGACCACGTTCCTATTAAAATTGTTTTTATTAAAAAGTTACCGTTTAAATTTAATACCGCAACAAGTTATCGATAATAGCTTAGTCGTTTGAGGATTGAAAGAACTGCTTTAAGGACGGCGCGGCGGCGGGGATATTTTACCTAATTTTATTTTTATTTTTAGGTAATCCTGTATTTTTTATATTAAACTCTTGCCCGCGATTTTACACATTTTCCTGGATAAATAAATAGCCTACGGTCTTTCTTCAGGATATCCTCTATAAAATCCTTTTCAATTCAGCAGTATTCTTTTGACAGATTTACTTATGCATAGTAAAGTATTTGGATTGCTTGGTTGCGGCTTAAGAATCGACGCCTCCAATTCAACCCGTGGATGTCGTAAGAGCAAAGTAATGGATCTACCAGATGAAGGACAGCTTTATTCTGTATATTTTAAAACCCTTCACTGCGATTACCAATCCGCCTGCCAAGCGGATTAATGGAATTCGAGAGCGATTAATTTAGTGGACTTACCAGACCTGGGCCTTAATTTCACTAAATAATCGCTTCTCCATAACAATGGTAGTCTCAAAATAACGCATGGCATTTTAAATTTGATAAACAAACTACAGATGGAGGGAAAAGTGTCAAGGTTGAAACTTTATCAATCATATTATCAATCTATCCTTGCAAATAGCACCGCACGCACTATCTAGAGTTTCTATCATCTATGGACGATTCTGCGACGACACCACTGTCAGAGTAAAGCAGTTGGTTAGCAAAATTCGGTCCCTGGTCGACTATGACGAAACCCCCTATCTGGGACAGGAATGTTCCGTCCATTACATGTGCTGATGAGGAAGTATGGATAGAATACAATAGTTTATTGGCAAAAATAATCATTTAAAAATACATAACATATCAATTTGTCTGATATTAAAGAGAAGTATTAAGACACTTATAAAAATTTTGTCCAAAATAAGTTGACCTCAGCTCCCTATAAACTAGACTGAGTAGTCTGTAAAATAGATAGCTGTGCTCCCCTACGATGTTACCATAACAATTATTCGAATGACAGCATGAAGCATTAATTGCTCTGCTTAGCATGAAGCTAAGCAGAGCAATTAATAATATTATAAATAATTATAATATTATTAATTGCTCTGCTTAGCTTGGGGATAGATAATGCTGTGTGAATTGTCCTATATTATTTATTTATTTATTTATACATTTTTATATAATATCCAGTAAGTTCATCATATACCAGTAAGTTGAACCTTATTTCCCTATATTCCTGTACAAAGTAGTTTCTATGAATCAAAAGCTAATCTCACACGCAAAACAAACAACATGATAATTACAGGAAAATCATAGGGTTTATAATTAGAATAAATGATATGGACTAAATAATTTAACGGAAAATAATTCTGTAAAACTTCGATAAACGGGGCTTTGTTTCCTTGTTTCTAAAGGCTTTGCTACATGGGACTTGAAATATGAACAAAATACCTACCCAGAATACCCACAACAATACGACAAAATGTAAGAGCCTTTCAAGAACAAATTTTTAATACGGTTTAAATTTAGACGCCGTAGATCTAATTTGTATGTGTATAAGGATTCTGAATCTGAGAATAAATGAGTTAATAATAATTTAATCAAAACACCCCCCTCCCCTCTCATCTCATCAGCGCATTATAAAATGAATGAATGACAACTCTTATATCTAAAATACAAATAAAGACAAACAGTACAAAAGGTGGCCTTATGGCGTTAAGAGCGATTTCTCCCAGGCAACTTTTATATTGTATGTCTACAGCTTAACGAGGTTTTTGCCTTACTGGCCACGCTTGGCAGGCGGATTCGTATAAGGCGGTTCCCTGACCCAACTAGCGCCGCCACCTATTTTTATCGTATTATTACGTTAAACAAAGGAATTTTCATAAATCCCTTAGCCTGTTATTTTTAATGCCTCTGTTATAGTTTTATTATGTATAGTTTAGGAGGAGATGCGGTGTTGCACTTTTTGGCCACCAAACTCGGTTTAAGTAAATTTAGACAGTGAGAGGTTTATGGTACAGATTTACGAAAAAAATCCGTCTCTATAGATGGCGCTGTCTGGGCTGGCAGTACTTATGTAAGATTGTAAATTACGATACACTGGCTCTTATGAGACGCTGCGAATAGTCAGGCGTGAGACGTTGGGAATATCTCGTAGTTATGTCCCGGCTGCTATTTGGAACTATTTTCCTTGTAAATCGAAAACTCCTCGTTCTTCCGACTGGGCGCATAACAATATTTCATAAAACTTTATACGCTCGTATAAAAGAGGCTTTATAAAATTATTCCAGTGTAATATCAATATACATAGGTTTTATCAAATAGGTAAATTAATGTAAAATATTGTTAGTGCGATGATTTCATGATGATTTATGGAAATTAAATCAGCAAAATAAGTTAAAGTCATGGGGAATTACCTATTACCTATCATTGCGGTAGAAATTATAACAATTTTTTTTATTATCTGCAAAAATAGATAAACAATCCCGCAGTAGTTAACCTAAAAACTTTCATATTGCGGCTTTGAATAGAATTAAAAGTTCTTGTCAGTTGTTCAACAAAATTTTCAGCAATCATAATAGCCAGCTTTTAAAACAATAATATCTTTTTTGAAAGCTGGCGTTATCCCCTTTTATTTTCGTATACTGGTGACCGAGATTTGTCACGTCGCGTCGTCATCGTGGATAACTAGATGAAAAAACAGAAGAAAATCGCGCCAGCTTCTAAAAACTTCTGTACAAATACAATATAACAAATTTCTGCAGATCGTTCAAATAGTTACTTGTGCTGAAAATCCACAAGGGGGAAAACTGGTATGAAAAAAAAAACAGAAATCCCCCTTAAGGGGATCTTTAACGAACGAACCAAGAAAACTAGAATTAGCTGTTTTACGGCAGCGCAGTATCGCTCTTAATTGCTCAACACTTAAAACAAAAACATAAGATGAGCAAGTTTCCAAGAAAAACTGTTATTCCAACACACTGTCGGAGTTGCACAATACGCCATAAACAAGCATTTTCGATGTGAACTTACTTGATTGAGAATTTTAACCCGTACCTTATGCAATTATTCAACCAATTTCGGATTTAAAGATACCCTGAAAAACATCAAGATAGGCGCCTCACGGGCGATCAGTCCAACATGGAGTAATACCAACATGATCGAAAAAAATACCAACATTGTTCTCGTTATTTAGTTAGCAGATCATCCATTGTTGCTTTGCTCACGAAAAAAGCGGGGCGGAGTCCTATCGAGCATCGCATCACTATCCGATACATGCCTTCCAACACTGCACTTCCATCATTCAACTATCCATCTTCAGACAAACACACCAAAGTACACTTTCCAACGCACCTCGCGAGAAACTTATTAAAGAAAATTTAATTTGCGGTGTGCGTTCCACTCACGCAATAATAAACCCTACAGTCTGATAAAGTCTTACATTTCTGAATGGAAACTGAAAACTTTAAGCCTATATTCCTGTGAAAGTGCTGGCTGGATGGTATGGAGTGGGCTTTTGTTAATGTTTATATAGTAAGGGATGTTTATATAGAGCGGATTATAGATAAGCAGAGCGTATTTTCATTTTATTACCAAATTACCGATGGCGAGATTAGGGCCCGCGCCGATTGTGGGCCGTATCGGGAACATTTGCCAACAGGTATTGTAGAAAAAACTATTTTATTTTTTATATTTTGCATTACATTGTAAGGTTTTTGAATAGACTTTCGTGTATGCTTTTATCGACAACTACTATGTAGAGCTCGGTCTTCCGTAAATTATTAAAATGTATGAGAAAATTGGCATCATATCTACTTAACGGCTACTACTCTGTCCTCACAGTTTCAAAATAAAAGTGACGCAAAGCTAATTTTTCCGAACCAACGATCCTCTTTTTTTTACTATTGTAATTTTTATTTTTTTCCGAAAAGTCTTTAAAGTAAGTACCTACTATAGATTTTTTCAAATGTCTCCAGACAAAACTACCTAATACAAACAAAGTGCTCAATCAAATAAAAACAAAATATAATTACAGGCACAGCCCTATCCGCCATCGGCACGACCTCTCGCCAGCCCTTAAATCATTGCAACGCTTTCGAATTTCGAATTGATCGATCAACCAATAAAGTGTGAAATGCTGAACCAATCACATAATTCTATTTCTATGAATTCGCATTCCGATTGGTGCAGGTTGTTGTAACTTAGATGCTTTGTTTGGTACGTTACAAAACGTAAATTAAAATTAATCCTGACAAATTTTCTTTATTAATAAAATGAATGGATACTAAACCTGACTTAGACTAGAGATTGATTCATCGTGATAAGAATTTGGATTTATGAAAGTTAGTTTCTGGTAATGGTACCTTTCAGGTAAAAAAAAGTATGAAAATAAAAATGCCTTTCCTCAATTCCTTTCCTCATGGGGTCCAACTTATTCGGGAAAAAGTCATAACTGTAAATTATCAAATTCTGACCTTATTGTTTGTAGGTTTAAATTTTCTCTGCCATCCTAGGCTTGTTTGTCATCGAATGTTAATTTATTTCTCGTCTGAGATGTCGATGTCTTTTTGGTAGACACCCTTATAAAAATTAAAGCTGTACATCCATCGGACTGGAATCGGACCGTACACAGCGTTCACGGCGGCGGCGGCGCGCATCATCGGGTATGACTACATATTAGAAAACAAAGTCCTTTACCGCGTCTGTCTGACTGATCGTGATACACTCAAAAACTATGGAACGGATTTTAATACGGTTTTCACCGATCGATCGAGTCATGAGAAAGATTTAAGTATACAATAATTTGACAAGGTTTTATGTAAATATTTAATAAAAAAGATTGAAATATAATGATAATTGTTGAAACTGTCGGAAAAAGTCAAGCCGCCTGAGAGTTTTCATCGTAAACGCTGTCTATTCCTTTTGAGATATATGCTGTACGACCCATGCAAAGCTGGGGCGGGGTGCTAGTTTACACTAAGTCTGGCTTAGTGTAAACTAGCACCCCGCCGATACTGATGCCAGGCGCCTGGCATCAGTATCGGCATATACCGATCCACTGCACGCTGTATACCATAGAAATAAATATAAAACAACAAATCCTTACGTTTCGTATGCTTCGACTCCAATCCGGTGGACGCATAGCTTTTAAAATGTGCGTATCATCATGATCATCATCATATCAGCCCATACACGTCCACTGCTGGACATAGGCCTCCCCATACTACGTCACAAATAGCGATCCTGAGCTACCTCCATCCATCGACTCCCTGCGACCGCTACGATAACGACGGTCCATCGAGCGGATTGTCTCCCAACACTCCGTTTCGCGTTACATCGTGGCCGCCACTCGAGAACCTTTACTCCCCAGCGGATATCTGTTCTGCGAGCTATACGACCTGCCCACTGTCACATACTTCTGAGAGCTATGTCGGTGACTTTGGTTCTTCTACGGATTTTCGTATTCCGTAATGTAGGTATAACCTAACTATAAAAACATTTATAGTAATTCTGAAAGGTACCGGATAAGAATACAGATCAGATAAACAGACTCGACAGTAGCACTAATGGCTAGTAAAAAATCACTATTATAATAAAAACATTTTCTATCATACCATCGCATAATGGTCTGATTTAATCTTTTAAAATGTCACACTATGACAGCTTACTGTTATTATGACAAACAAATTGTTTTCAATCAAGAAATAAACCTTATGTCTATTGAAATAAAAGCTAAATGGTTTTGACGTTTAGTTTGACGTCCTGCGCGCACGCACCCGTAACGTCGATTACTCGATAATTTCGAAGATTAAAATCGTATTTTGACAACTGTAGTTATTTTTAAAGTATGAATACTTAACAGTATGTTTGATGTATAAATAATAATAATGTTTCTAGATAATAAAACTAGGAAAATGATATTTTGAAAATATAGCAGGAAAATGTTTGTCCATCTGTATATACGTACAAGGTTAACATAACAGACATTTTTTTTTATCTAATTGAGGAATGAAAACCAAAGCAAGCTACATTATGGTCCGTCCACATGTGGACCAAGTCACTCCGATTGTCCTCAGGATTTCACAGCGTGTACAAACCTACAAACTTCCCTGTTCTGAGGCCTTAGCATGCGTTTTGCATTCTTTACGGAAACTATAAAAAATTTGTTACCTTCCGTGCAGTAACGCCTTGCAACGCCCCTACCGGATACTGACAGGAACTAACTTTCGTAGTGGTGACCAAGTACTGTATTTTTATGGTATGACAGTATATTCTGATATAAGACGGCGATCCAACAGTTTCTTACAAACTTGATTAAAAATATCTAGTTTTCAAATTTATGCTGGATTTTTGGCATTACGAGTTTCAACTAACACAAGCTCTGCTTAGCTTGAGGCTAGATGATGCTGTGTGGATTGTACAGTATTATTTATTTATTTAGCTTTAAGTAACGGGTACTAAATTGTCACGTTCTCCAAAAAAAATTCCGTTTTGGTATTTTGTAAACTCATACTAAGCGTAATGACTGAGCTACAAAACTACGACGTAGGCTCTTTCAAATCCAAAATCTTCAGATAAAAGCCTACAGCAGGTAGCTTGAAGATAAGAAAAAATTAATCTAGTGTTTTAGTGTTACATATGTAATTTGAAATTTCTGACCAGTCCAAGAGTCCTGTATGTACCTACTATAAAGAAAATAAAGCACTGAGTTTTGAGCTCAGCATGGCTCTATCAAGAACCACTTTTATAAAACACGGTTAAATCCAATTTCCTCTAAAATAAATCGTCCCAGACAAATTCTATCCCACCTTATAAAGGGTATCGATACGATTGTATCTACAAAACGAGCGTTCTACGTTCAAACAATGCTGCGTAGGCGCGGATTACTCGGGCTATCGCATCCGATCTCGTTCGGGCGAGCTCGGCTAAGATCGCCATATTCCGACAGCTAACAAGCTGGTTTATTTGGGTATAATTAGGATGGGTTTAGAAAGATTTTTATGAAATTTAAATACATTCAAAGAAAAGAAATCCAAAACTTTTTTTCACGTAATGTCTCCAATAGACAGCGTTTCGAAGAGTCATTTGTGATAAAAAAATAGAAATATAAAGAACTTTAAATTTAGTTTTCAGCGGGCAGAGAAATCTGTGACGTCGACAACGACATTTCATATTGCACCACTATCGCATTTTAATTGATAAAAATAACTTTAAATTGTCTACCAAAAGTTAAAGTTTAAGACAAAATACCTCAGCAATTCCCGCGTTTATATCAAATAAGAAAATCTTGATTATTTATATTTACAGATGCCTTAAAACAAAATGGCCAAAACCTACGGCCAGATATTATTGGAACCCGATTAAAAAACTCAGTAGCAACATTCCATAACAGCCATTAATAGCAGTAATACACAAACACGTATATAATTAAACTAAAACATTTTGTTTATCTTATCTGAGATCAGCCATTAACGGCGTTCAAAAAAACTAAGCTACGGAACAATGTGTAATGTAAAACCTTCGGGACACACGGGCTGTTGAGAACATCCTGGTCGCTGGCTGAGTTTGCCGTTAATAGAATTCGCCGCAAAATGGCTCCATTTTGATTTCAAATAGAGGATGAATGATACCCTCACGACTAACTGACCAGCTAGTTCACATGCTGATCAAATTAGTTATTCGCGTACTGGGTGGCAAGTGGCGACGTTTTGTTGGTACCAAGTGTCAACGGTCACCATTAACTGCTCGGGCGCGTCATCGAAAATTGGATCTGCAGAATGGACCATGTTAACCACATTTATGGTCAACATTTGAAATAAATAATATTAAAAAATAATAATGAATGGTTCTTTTGTATGATTATAAATAATCCAATAAATTTGTTTGTTAGCGTTGAAAAAAACCTCCAAATGAATCACCCGATACTTTTTGTAACTTCGCCCAATATCACTGATAGCTACTATCAGGTAAGAAGGATCTTGGGCGAAGTTACAAAAAGCAGTCAGTCTGTATGTTTCAGTATTTGAACAAACTTTCACTCATCAACGATAACCTTAATTATTTATTGATCAAAACCTCTAAAATTGTCTTTGCCAAGACCCAAGGCTCTTTTGCTAACACAACCAAACTATTGAGCCAGTTTAGGTTATGTAACGGTTCCTGAAGAAATGTTATTTCAGAATAATACTGAGTTTTAGTAACCGGCTTTTGATACTTTTTTAGACCCTCGACTGAATCTAAGCTGTGAACAAAATCACGGCAAACCACTAGTCAAAGTCCACTTATCCGCCCGTGTGTCCACTTCCCTTATCTCTCAATCTAAAACGCGCTACACTATCGGACAATCTTAGTCACCCGTAACCGTACACTGCCTGTCAAAACAAATGTTTTGTCCTTAACAAAGAACAAAACCCACACACTAACAACCGATATTACAACTTATACACAAGATATAAAGTTTAAAATACAATTAGGCTGCATTTGACAAGCGTATCCGTCATCCGATGAATCGATATGCAAGTGTCAAAATCATAACTTAAAAATATAACTTGCTCTATGTTTTATTAAGATTATTTTAACGTATCTATCAAGAATGTGTATTTTGTAACTATGATTTATGATTAAGGATTATTTGGATAGTGTCTATAAACAAACACTTTCAAGGCCTCTCCTCGCGTGCCCTTCCTCCGGGTCGCACGCGGAGACTGGGCAGCGAATGCATTAACAGCCTGAAGAAGTCTTTTCATGGATTTTGCAAATGTAAATTACCTACAAAATTTAAAAGGTAACATGCAGCTATGCATCTATATTAATATTTTGAGCAACATAATGCAAAGAAGAATTAATCATAGTTTTAAAATTATTGTGTGGCGACAAGAGAGACCTAAAAGTACTTAAATATTTTGGGAAACAGAAACTAAAGACTATAGTTTTAAAACTAAATAATTTAATTTTTTTGCCCTTCACCACGTATATCAGCCCAATCTAAACCAGTCGAATTGAATTCTAACGGGCGATCAACGCCCGCGGCAATCGAATAAAACAATCGAGTCTAGTAGAAAATAAAGGACATAATCGCTTGAATCGATCACGAGAATCGCGAGCTTGTTAACAATTGACGCCTCCACTATTTATGCTCTTCAGATGAAATGTATCGCAGCTTTGTAGGCCGCAGGTCGAAGTTTAGTTGCCTCAAAATATTCTCTAAAGTAACTAGAAATAAA
Organism: Eupithecia insigniata; assembly: GCA_947859395.1. Classification (NCBI taxonomy): domain Eukaryota; kingdom Metazoa; phylum Arthropoda; class Insecta; order Lepidoptera; family Geometridae; genus Eupithecia; species Eupithecia insigniata. The sequence continues at coordinate 2,115,448 of OX401996.1, forward strand.
GTCGAATGTTCTTTGTAAAGGACAAATGAACAATGGTCGGGGAGCGATGAGACGGGTGATTAGGTTACAAAATGTTCTTCACCTAGACTAGATGGGTTGGGATACGTTTTGTTCTGTTTCAATGAATTACTTACGTGTCCAGTTGAGTTTAAGTTATTTCTGGGCTTGTTAAGTTTCAATTGCACGTTTAAGTTCCGCACGAAGCTCTTCTTGTCAATTTTATAAAACGGAATGTAACGAAATATATATTGGGAAACAACGGGGGTTAAAAGAAAAGTCATAAAAAATAAAGATCACAGAAACTTTGCAAAAAAAAACAATAAAAATCTATCTCCGAAACCTAGGTACTCATTTCTAAATGTGAAAATAACTTTGGAACGCCCAACCTAGCGTTTTCAACTCGTGAGTGTATCATTAATTCGATTTTCGCAACTAATTGACTACCTTTACATTACAAAAATAAAAAAAAAATTAAACCATGAATGGCATAAATTAAGGATGGGAGGATATTTTGGCTAACGGTTATTAGTTATTTTGTTTCAATACTGCTAGTACCAACTGGTACCCAATAACGTTACAAAACTCTATACCTGTCCTGATTTCTACCCAATATATTTCTAACCGATTCGGTTAGAAATACCAAATACTTGTGGCAGCTACATAACTTTACGGGTGAACGGTCCGTAGTTAGGTAAGTATAGGTATTGAAGCGTTGGGTAGTTATGGCTCACGGTGTCGGTTAGGCGCGATGCTCGCTTTGCACAGTTATTCCCTAGCGGTATGCGGATTTTACAATAGCGTTAGATATTTTAGGACCATGCTAACTGGTACTGAGTTAGTTATTAAATACCGGACTCATCTCTAGCACAAATAGTATAAGTGATACACCCACAAAAACATATGAATTGACAAGTAGAAATGATCTAATGAAATTCGGCAATTGCGAACAACATGCAAACACGAACTTTTATAAAACAAAGTCCTCCTACGCGTCTGTCTGTTCGCGATAAACTCAAAATCTGCTAAACGGATTTTCATTTAATTTGTACCAATAGACAGAGTGGTTCATGAGGAAGGATTAGGTATATAATTTGTCAAGGTTTTGTGTAAATTGGTTGAAATTAATAATTAAAAACGATAATTGTTGGAAGTGTCGGAAGAAGTCAAGCCGCCGGGAAGCTTTCATCGAAAACTTAATACCTTTCATATACATATGTATATCAAAACAATGCATGATGGGATTTTTTTATATATTTTTTATAGACCTCCGCGATGGCATTATATATCTACATTATGTAATCTTTCTTTATTCTAAACTTAGCCCACGCGGGCGGGTCAGCTAGTTAAAGTGTAAAACTCAGTTGTAAGACCATGGACAGAACAATCCAAGTGTCCTACTATCCTACTAATATTATAAATGTCAAAGTTTGTATGGATGGATGTTTGGATATTTGTTACTCTTTCACGCAAAAACTACTGAACCTATTAGGCTGAAATTTGGTATGGGTATTGTTTGGGACCTGGAATAGTATAGGCTTCTTTTTATCCCGATAAAACGCGGGCGCAGGCGCGGGCAGCAGCTAGTTTATTTATAAATGGTCTGATTCGGCCGGCCACCCGCGCAGACACCTGTTGTCACTTCGCCTCCAATTACACTGGTATAGGTGAATTGTGCTGATAAAATATACTGTTATGATAAGTACAGAATACTGAGAAGTTCTGAGAAAATATAACGATGATGAAATGAATTACAAATAAGTACTACAGCTGAAAACATTCAGATCAATACCATAATACTTTCATGGCACAAGATGCACGCACATGCCTATCTGGAGGCCCAAGAGGCGGCGAAGGCTGGGCAGTGAATGCTTTAATAGAAAAGGTTCCACACTTCGGCCCGCGCGATTCAAAATATTTTGTTCCGAATACTAATATATATATATATATATATATATAAATACTAACTAATTTTATTGTTTTAAGGCAGAGCAGTTAGGCTTAATAATCTATCATGGCTTCCGTATGGACCCATAATAAGTGCAAAAATGGCTTGATAAATAGGCAGTTTCATATGATAATTAGGTAGATATTGCTAGTATAACACACTTTTTTTATTAATTCTATCCAAAGTAGACATCTAGGTATCTATTAACGTGTAGGGTTGAAAATCCTTTCTATTGGTTGAAAAAACGACCAATGATCAGGTTGCAATCATTAGATACTTTTTTTTTGTACCGGGTGTTCCGACTTTTTTCTATGTATGTATGATCAAAAATCGACTAGATACCAGGTCAAGGATTTATAAGTTCAATCTCCCCTCTAATAAGGAGAGTCGCCTACTTAATTTCCTTACCTATCTCTATAAGTAATTATTATTCTTAACACATTATTGTGAGCACCACCGCAGTCCGTAAAAAATAACGACTAACAATTAATTTACAAGACTAAACAACCAATTTCTTCAAAATCTCACCATCGCCACCGACTAATCGAATTAAAAAACCTTTCTCCATTGTTCGCCTATCAAGATAACCCTTCTAAAACAAATAGCTCTAATTACGAAAGAAATTTGGTTAGAACTGTGGCGTTTTCTATTTGGTAGATTAATTCGAGCATCAATCAGAGTCTGGACGAATTAAGGAGGTTATTTCGATTAGGAGGCTATTGTTTAATCACGGTTATTTGGAAGAGATTGTGATCAGAAAGTTGATTTTGTTTCTATGGCCATAAAAAGCAATTGATAAGTCTTAAGGTTGTCGCAGATCTGGAGGGCAATTCTGGCAATACTGGATAAATATGGCAAGAACTGTCAAAATATCAAGTTTATCACTTGCGTGATAAACTACAAGCGTATTCTCAAAATCTACAATTCTATATTTATGGAAGGTTTTTCTTTGATGAGTTGCTCGATAACTCGCACGAGAATGCAGTTTTTGGCGGTACTCGATATTTATCACATGTTTATCCTGTGATAATGAGTATCTCTCGATAAAGTATCACGTGATACGCAGAATTGGCCCCCTGGACAGACGAAAATTTACATTCAAATAAGGGCTCAAATATTCTTAATCTTTAGACGCATTTTATATTGATCAGGTAACAGACGAGTTAAAGCACAAATTTTAATGCATATTTTTGTATTGTGTGGTAGCGGTGGTGGACGTGTGAGTGACAACCATAAACCTTACCATATCAAGACACTGGAGAAAAAGGTATTTGAGGTAAATTTTCGCTAGTCTTTGAAAATCTCTTGCATCCATAGACTTAGATTTTTTAACACAGGGATAGAAAAAAAATTAGAACGTATACATAGAAACAAGGCGTGCTAAGCCGCGGGCGCAAACTAGTAACAAAGAAAAAGCTATACACAAGAAGGTAAATGACAATGACAAGGACTCGACGTGGCTAAATCGATTCGTTTAGGAGTTCCTATGGCCACCTTCGGTATCCATCATCAGACCAGCTCGATTTGTCACCGAACTTACATAAGTAGGTATGTCCAGTTTCGACTCAATCAGTTGAGGATAACTAGTCTAAGCTTCAGTTGGAATATTTTTCCCTCACAAACTACCTAACAGCAAATAGAATAAAGGCTTGTAAAAATAACAAATTAATCAACCCTATCCCAAATTGTAAAGAATTGGTCAATGTAATCTCAATCTTATGTCATTTTAATTTTGTGACGTGTCCAAGAGTCCTGTAAGGTGTAAAAGAAATAACAATTTCGAGTTAATATGTTGTCCCGTTTGCACGTTGCAGTGCGCAAGTGACGACACTGTTTAGAGCATACTGCCAGTCTTTCTACACGTGCAGCCTATGGATTAGACATACGCAGAAGACCTGGAACGCCCTTCGCGTCCAATATAACAATGCCTTCAGGTGGCTGATGGGGCTGCCGCGCTTCTGCAGCGCATCAGGCATGTTCGCGGAGGCGCGGGTCGACGACGGGTACGCTGCGTACCCAAGAGAACGGCGTCACTGATGCGCAGGGTGCGCGGCAGCGCCAACAGCTACCTGCAGGTCATTGCAGGAAGGCTGGACACAGCCTCTCCGTTCATGCAGCACTGGACGAAAGTTCATGTTGAATTCTAATGTGTTAAGTGTCTTGTATTTTTTCATTGTTTTTTTCTGTGTTTTTAAAATTGTGTGTCGATATGGACTGTGTATGTAACGTTGTAGGTACCTACTTACTTGTACCTACTATGTCTGAAATAAATGATTGAAATTGAAAAATAAAGCACTATGAGTTTTGAGTTTTCAATTACAGGAGATTTTTGATAGGTACCGTTTATTTCTGATTATGGTCAAGTTTATAAAGTTTACTGTGATCTTCTCAAGTATCAAATACCTACCGATACCACAATAATTACAAACACATTTTAAACGATAACTACAGATAAGGTGAAGTAGTTTACATCACAGCTGATAAGGTCCAGATGATAAGCCACGTAGCGACATCTAGATCCCTTTGTTGAAACTTTGTTGGTGGGTTTGAGTCTGAAGTACAATGTAGAGACAGCATGTTGCGATAGGGCAATGTTATTGATAAACGATGACTCAAAACAAGTGCATATAGAATACTAGCGACCCGCCCCGGCTTCACATGGGTGCAATGCTCATACTTAATTATACATATAAACTGTCCTAGTAACCGTAGCCGTAGGCCGTGGAGCCGCGGCGTACGAATATCGACCCCTCCAACTCAACCCGTGGATGTCGTAAGAGCCGACTAAGGGAACCTACCAGAAAAAGGGCAGCAGCTTCCTTCTGAGTATTTTTTAACACCAACGATCACCAATCCACCTGCCAAGCGTGGCGATTATGGCAAGTAAAGTACTGACCGCGGCCCGACGTTGCTTAACTTCGTTGATCCGTACTGAACTTTGGGACGGACATTGGACCCCTTAATCATTAAAGTTATTTTGTTTATTATTTGCAAAAGTAATACACACACATCCCGTAAAAATTTTAAGTTCAAGACATATATAGATACAGCCTTGATAACGTTTATCAGAGCAAAAATATTCAAAAAATCACGTTTTTGTATGGGAATAGAATATTAAAATTAAAATTAAAGGGAGCCCTTTAATTTTAAAATTAATATTCTATTTATTTTTATTATTTGTATGTTGAATATAGCAACAAGAGAAATACCTACACATTTCTTTTACATCAACATAATTTTTTTACAAACTTTTACGGTTCGTGAGACAAACAAACAATTCCAGCCTACAAAAATAATGATATGAAGCAAGCAAAAAGAGCAATGCTATAAACCCATGGACCAAAGGGTCGTCACCCGAGTTGAAGCCGAGTGCAAGAAGCAAAGCTCGAGGCTTTGCTGCCCCCTTCTGTGCCACCAACAAGGGCCGGAAAGAAGACTGACGGTGGATGGACAGACTACCAGGCAGCGGAGGCTCAGTGATAGTGTCTATTTTTCACCTTTGGGGTACGGAACCCTAAACATTACAAACTTTTGACGATCTCTCTGGCGCGACGGGTGAAGCTCTGCCTGCGACGCAGAAGTGTTTTTTAAAGTATGTATAGTAAAAAATATATATCTACGTAAAGTATTAAATATATCAGTTACCTAATCATATCAAGCTCTGATTATCTTGAGGCTATAGAATAGATGATGCTGTGTAAATTTCCCTGCATTATTTGTTGAAGTTCAAAGCAGACAGGGAGTTTGCATTTAATAATAATGATTTTTTTTTGTAAAGTCCCGTGATTCATAATAATCTACCAACCAAAATATTAAGATAATAGGCTGACTAACACGATATACCGAAAATATAACTGGCACAGAAGTTGACTAGTACACTTTCAGTGGACAAAATCTGTTATTGCTTGCAGAGGAACATGCAAACTTTCCCATTTTCCTTTCCTTCCATTTTACGTTGCGTTTCAACTTAACCGCTGATGACTATAAAATACTAAAATAAATAAAAAGCCATTTATTCTACTACTAACTATTACAGTAAAATATCAATTATATTATAGGTGGGTATTAAAAATATTATTGCCTCGAATTATAGGTACTATGTCACGTTTTAGTAGAAGTCGCCTGTTTGGCGTACGCCCCCAACATCTCTGCATGTTTTTCTGTCTCTAGCTTGTCTACGTGAGTTATTGGTATCTGTGCGGTATAGGATAAAATTAGGATATTCTTCGCTAATGACTATTATAAGTTTAATTTATTGATGAACACGAGTCTCAATTATTTAAAAAACTTTATCAAGTTCTCGAAACAGCTCACAATCATGTAAGAGTTCCGTGGAACATCTGATAATCGCAGGTTATCGAGGGTCAGGCTATCTGACAGATTAGGTGCCCGCCGATTGTGACTCCGCTTCGAAATGATCGCTGTTGATTGCTCCCGGCGTGGATTTTGAACCCTGGCTGAAATAAGCTTAGGCTTGGAACTCGTTGCCCGCTTCTGTTTTTCCGGCCTTTAAAAATAGAGCTACATGTTTTAAATAAATAAACATATAAATGTATCTAAATAAAACTTCCCAAGTCAGCCAGCCATTGGTCGTTTGGGGTAGGCCTATGTTCAGCAGTGGACGTACATATACGGGCTAATGATGAGTGTGTCAGCAAATTGTGTCATCTCCCATGTCCAGTTTAGCCTAGCCCTTCATTTGCGGAGGATCCAAATCACTGCCGCAGCAATAAGCTCAAGAGAGTATTCGTAATTACCACTCATCGGAGCTAAGGAATGGAACTCGCTGCCTGCTTCTGTTTTTCCGGCCAATCTGGGTCTCCTCAAGACAAGAGTGAATAGGCGTCTTCTAGACCTTCGTTATACAATGTCGGCCACATCATCACTTTCCATCAGGTGAAATGGTGAGATCTTAGACAATCTAACCCGCTGTCGATGTGATTATGGTCAAACGGATTAATAACGATAAAAAAAATTATGCCAAGGTCTTCTGGACCTACGCTTTGTTACCTCGGAATTTACTACCAATGACCCGATACCTCCAAAAATTAAATGACAGGGTCAATCATCATCATCAGACCATAGAGGCTGATTCACGTCCGAACCTATACCTTCCCCAAACGACGCTACGAATAGTGGTCCTGAGCAGATTCCATCCATTGACACCCTGTGACCGCTACGACGTCCGGACAGGCAAAGATGTAAATCTTTGCGGACAGGTATATAGGTCCATATCCAGTATAGACGTGCCATGAAGAATGTTACTTCAATTTTGAAGGCTGAAGATGATAATTTATCGCTGTTGATTGCTCGCGGCATGGATTTTGGTCCCTGGCTATTAAAAATATGCTAAGTTATAATGTAAGACTGGCTCTGTCTCACTATAGGTGTATAGATAGATGAACACCAGTGACCCGGATCCTCTAAAAATTTATGTGATAGCGCGTATACTGGATAGATAAATAAATAATACATTTATTCATCACAAATACATGCATAATATAAAATCACATTGACTTAAAATAAGTATTCTTAACATAGCTAGAGCATAGAGGAGTTGAGATGATACCTCCGAAACTTTGATCATTGTCGATTGATCCCGGCGTGGATTTTGTGCCCTGACTAGTGTCAAGTTACCTTTTGCTAATAAGTAGGTTTCAGTCTCTGTTTTTCACAGTTTAATAAACCAGTAAACCGTTCTTCCACAAGTGATGTGACTGTACCATCATGATAAGTCGATAAGAGATTGAAAGAAATTACTAACTAATTTTATCATTCTTGTGCGGTTGATAAGTTTGTGTAGTTTTTCAAGTATAATATTTTAGTTTTTAGCTGTTAGTGTAAATGTTATAGTGTGGTAGACAGCTGGTTAGTCTATTATGTTAAATCCGGTAATTTACCTATTACTATTAATTTATAATTTTTTTCCTGTGAAGCGTTGTGCGACGGCGGCGAAGGAACCCGGATTGAATGAAATGTAACTTACATTTCATTCAACTCCGGGTTCGTTCGCCGCCGCCACACAACGCTTCACAGGAAAAAAATTATACACATCATGGACATGTGGAGGTAAAAATATGCTTAACTATGTTAAATTTATCGTTTATCCATTATAAAACCATCACAATTTATATCAGAAACACAAAATATCAACTAGAACAGATCGACCGGCCGCAATAGCAGATGTTTTCTTATCAACCCGATACGCGGCGGATGCTGGTTGATAACCGTATCACTCATTATTTTATTTTTTAATTTCAACTAGCTGATAAACAGACAGAGATAGGGATATCTATCTCGATGTGAGAGCGAGAGGGATCCACGTGATCGCAGCATGGCGGATCGATCTGACACTGTACTTAGAGAGTTTTATCTGTGACCTTTTATTTGGGCAGTTATCGATATTTTGTGTTGATCTACCAAATTGCGTTAGTAAGAAATACCTAATTTACATGATTATGTTATCAAGTTCCACAGTAGCCCGTCCATTTATTTATTTGCTGTTTGGTACATGCACGACTATGTTCTATAATCCGGAATAGAAAGACACACTCTGTGGAGATCTCAACTGCCTACCTTTTACGATTCATGAGATACCGCCCACTGTAGGGCGGACAAACGGACAGACAGCGGAGGTTTAGTAATAGCACTAATAGGGTCCCGTATTCACCCTTTTTTTGGTACGGAACACATCTGAATAAATGCAGAACGACCCACTGACGCTTTGACGATTAAATTAAAAAACAGGTATCTTATGTAGATAAATCCTACATAATATTATAAATGCGAAAGTGTGTTTATTTGTCGTTCCTTCACGCCCCCTAACTAAGCAACCAATCGGCTTGATTTTTGGCATAGAGTTAGTTAAAAGGATGGCGAGTAACATAAAGGCTAGGTACTTTTTGTCCTGGTAAAACATCAAATTCCCATGGGAGATTTACGGGAAAAATGATCTTTGTATCCCCCTAGAAATGTGAAATTAGAATTTAACGCGGATGAAACCGCGGGGAACCGCTAGTGTTATAATATGTGTATGCCGCATGCAGACTATCCTGTGAAAACTGCTATATACAGGAATATTCTTCTTTTTTTCTTTATTGATTGATTTCGTGGATCTTGTCCATTTTGTTGTGAAGTTGCCAAAGCGGCCGGAGTTGCTTTTGGTTGTGTAGAATTGAATGAATGAGTGAGTGAGTGAAGGCGATAGTGAATGGCGATCCATCCAGACGATGTTCGGATATTACTTATGTTGTTTGCCTTAACAAGTATCAACGGCTATGAAATTAACCTTGCAAAGCTACAATACAAATAACGCGGACGTGAGAACGGCTATATCTGAGTTTGCATCCCGCGCGCTATTACTCACCGATACGGCACGAGCGTCGGGATCTGATGCCGATACGCGGACCAACGGGACATCCCTGGCTTATTACTGTAGCCTACTGTCTGGGATTTTTAGATTTTCCGGGGCTGACTTCTTCCGACACTTCCAATAATTACCTATCGTTATATTTCAACTAATTTATACAAATCCTGGACAAATTATAGGTTACGTACTGAACCTACAAACACAGATATACCGTTCTCACGTTTTTGAGTTTATCGCGAACAGACAGACAGACAGACGCGGCGGAGGACTTTGTTTTATAATACTAAAATAATACACTAGCGGCTGCCCGCGCCTTCGCCCATGATCGATTTTATCGGGATAAATAATAACCTATATGGTATTCCAGGTCAAAAACTGTACCCATACCAAATTTGAGCCTAATCGGTAAAGTAGTTTTTGCTTGAAAGAGTAACAAATATCCATTTATCCATACAAATGTTCACATTTATAATATTAGTAGGATTAGTGATAATGTTGGACAGTCCCCACAGCATCATCTAGACCCAAGCTAAAATGATGCCATGTTTTTATTTCTAGCGATATGAAAGGCAACATTATTTGCGCTTTCAAATAAATTGAGTTTTGGCGACAACTTAGTATTCACACCATGTCTCATTGGTTTAATTTATAACAAATTAGTATTTTTTATTTAGGTTCCAGCATCATCATATAAGCCCATACACGTCCACAGCTGGACAAGTAGATGGGTTCACAGCTATTCTCCGCAAGAAGACTGCCTCCCTGATGCGCAGAGTCCGGGATGGTACGACAGTATCCTGAGAACTATTGCTGATAGATTCTCCTCTCCTATAAGGATATGTTTTGTCCGTAGGGTAATAGGTGTATTACATATGATTTTTCTTTTATAATAAGTGTGTGTGAGTAGTTGTAACTAATTTTTATTTTTAGTCTTTTATTTAATGGTATTACAAACAAAATATGGATCTTGTTATTCAAAATAAAATATTTTTATTTTATTTCGTAGGCCTCCTCCATACGAAGCGACAAATAGCGGTCCTGAGCCGCCTCCATCCAACGACTCTCTGCGATCACTAAGATGTCGTCATCGTTCCATCTGGATGGTCTCCCAACACTCTGTTTCGCATTGTATCGTGGTCGCAACTCGAGATCTAAAGATCTCATAGGTATGTATAGGAGTAAACTCCTATACCTACCTATACCTCACTCTTTATTTAGGTTTATTTATTGTAAATTACTAGGATATTAGAACCTATTCTATTATTATCGCGTGACCCGAGAGCTGGTGAGTATCTGGCGCAGCGCATTAGCATTGCCATACAGGGGGGGCAATGCAGCCAGCGTCTTGGGGACGCTTCCGACTGGTATTGATATGGACCAGTTGAGCTACCTGTAGATTGTTTGTAACAGTCTGCAGTTAGCTCAATTATTTCAATCATAAATACAAGTTCTAATTTGTTTCTATTATTTGATTGTAATTTTATTTGTTAATAAACTTTTTTTTAGTATTATCTAGGAATGTAAACGTTATCTATACATCGGTAGCGATCTGATAGTCAATATTATCTTAAGCCAACACTCCATTACATGTGTACAAATATTATCTTAAAATGGTTTAAACATTAATATAAACTAATGGCTGACTTTTAATTTTGTCGTTGGAATAATTTATCTTGGATGATTCCCAGACCAAAATTCATAATGGCTTACCTAGAAGATTCAAGCAGAATAGAAGGTAATTTTTATAAATCTCCTGAACACCTTAAAATAAAAAATGACCCCTTGAACTTTTTCTCAAAATAACTAAAATCCCACAAGCTGTTATCGAACGATCATTTCGTGACCGAAATATGTGGATCTTCCCAAAACGCATCAAACAACATCATCCTGCAGAATCTACGACTTTATGCCTCAACTGTACACGATCGATAAACAAATTTCACCTCTATGACTCTTTGAATAAAGTCACTTTTATTTATCGTCCCATAAGTTTCGTATTTATGCAGAAAACAAAATTTTGACGACTCTAATCTCTTCCAAACCTCTAATTTCAATTGTAATCTTCTAACCATAGAGTTGAGTTTCCAAAACGGTATAATCTCGGTGTACGGTACAGATACAATGCAGCCTAAAAAAAAAAAAAAAAAACCAGCGCAAAAGAGCCCAGCGCTCAACCCAAGGGCCGAGGGGTCGTCACCTCTCGAGTTGAAGCCGGGGTAAAGAGGCATAGCCTCGAGGCCTCCCTCCGTGCCCCCAACAAGGGCCGGAAAGAAGAAGTTCGTAGATACAATCAAAAGTTTTATCAATTCCTGGGACAATAAATTAAACAGAATCTTTGTTCGCGATCGGGGCTTGAAGTAAACATTGCTAAGCTTAATTGGGATCGCATGATCAGTTACAATAAGATATTGAACACGATTTCGAGTGTGTAACGTTTGTGTCGATAACTGTACGTCCTGATAGTGATAACCTTTATGGTCTAGTAACGGTATGGTACAAAATATCGTTTCGAGTTGCTGGTTTTTTGCGTTCTCCAATGAATACAACTAGTGGAAAAGTAAATTGCCGCAGTAAGCCATTTTCTATTAACTTAAATGAAAAAAAACCACTTCAATTCACTGATATTTTCAGAGCATTCGGGAATCTCATACCCAGAACACGCGGGACAAAAATTTGCAGTTCGTACAAACATTTCTCCCAAGGTGGGAATCGAGCCCGCAACCTCCTGCGTCGCAGGCGGACTTTCGCCCGCCGCGCCCCATCGGTCTTCAATTTGAAGGGGGCCCAGCTACGGGTGAAATAAGGGATGTCATGTTGCTGACGATCTAAAATACACTCGACAGCAAATAAACGGGCCATCCTTGGCACTTGATTCGTTTTTCTCAATAAGTATAAAACTTACAACTATGACCTACCTACAGAAAGTACCTGTGATTCATACTGATTAAAATGACTATATGTACATGTATCCTAAAGTACCGTCAACATTGTAATTAAGCAACAAACGCAATACTAACGATTTATTCTGCCTTGACTAGAGTTCTCATTTAGCGTTTTTTTCTATAAAATGGTAGTCGAATTATTTCTTATTTCTTTGGCTTTTGTCTATCGTTTGCTGCGACGCGTGTATTTTCTCGATATGGCTCTTCCTTGTATCATCCTTAATAGACACATAATAAATTTATTAATCCCAATAAGTTTCCATTCATTTTAATTATCAAAAGCCGCACATTCTGTAAAGGTAACTTTGGCAATTGTAAGCTTTATAGTTTTTGAGAAAATCGATTCTGAAAAATGGCCCTTTTTATTTGCTGTCGAGTGTATATTTTGAACATAATTTATTTTAATCTAGATAAAGTAGCTGGCGCGATAACTTTATCCGTGATGGATTAAATATCGCTATCGATACTGATACTGTGATATGCATCTACTGATAGAAAAGAAGATTATACCTAAATAGAGTAGTACAGGGTTAGAGAAAAGAGTTCTGCCGGTATTTTTGAAAATTTTCATATATCATCTTCTTGTTATCAAGACGCGCCACAGTGCACAAGCAAAACTAACTGATTCGTTGATTGACGACAAATTATAAAACATATCCTTTGTAAAAAGGCTTATTACAAAATATCAGATTATCTAGAGGATAAAAAAGCATGGGACGACTTTTGCTCCAACTCGAAAGCTAACACCTAACAAGGTAAAGGTTTCTTGTTCGCTTCTTTACTTTACCTTAAAAAGATTGAAGTGAACTAAATATCAAAGTGGTCACTTTATTTCCCTGTTTTACTTACGTAATTTTAATTTTGTGACGTGTCCAAGAGTCCTATAAGGTCTAAAGGAAATAAAGCACTTTGATATATGTATGACGCGGAGGGCGAAGGTCCGCTTGCGACACAGGAGGATGCTAGTTCGATTCCCGCTTCGGGACAAATGTTTTTCCGATCTGCAAATATTTGTTCAGAGTGTTCTGGATGTTTTCTATAAAAAATAATATAAAAAAATATCTATCTATGTATTATATTAATTAAGTATTATATTTATGTATATCAGTGATCTAGTACCCATAACACAAGCTCTGCTTAGCTTGGGGCTAGATAATGCTGTGTGAATTATCCAGCATTATTCATTATTTATTTATTTATTTAATCAATGAATGAGGAACAACCAATTAAAAGTAACAGAGTCTAATAATTCGCTAAACATCTTTTTCAATAATTTCCTATTTCGTACTAACCTTCGAAATGATCGAAGCAAAAACTTACAAAAACCGTAATCTTTTAATATTTCATCCATTTCTGAAAATTTAAGCTTGCCAGGTATAATAGCTTATTTTTCTTGTTCAGTGAAAAGAAATAACATGGCCTACAACTTCTTACTAGGTTCGTTATACATTAACCCATTTAGTCGCATTAATACTTTATTCATCGGTCACTCAGACCGGCCTCCAGAAACGAAATTGTCAACTTCATTGAAAAAAAATAAAGTTAGAAGCAAAAATAGAAGCCAACAATACAACAAATAGGTACATACTTTCTTACCCACCAGTACATATAATCCTTCAGTAATCATTCTACATCCATGTAATTGGATGTACATCGAGGCGTCTAATCGAGGATTTAATCGATAGATAACTGCTGATCGATCATGCTAGATAAACATTTAGATATCGATTCTTATCAAAGAGAGATTTATAAAAAACTCGATTCTGAAATTCCTAAATTTAATCTGTTAAGGTTTTATTAGGTGTGATAGTAATAAAAATATGGAAATTTCCGTCTTTTATTGTATTTTTATAATGATGATAGTAATTAAGATTAAGATTGAAGATAAGTATCAAAAGTATAATGTTTATACACATTTCCTCTTATTTTGCACTAATTTAGTTAATACAATTTAATTTTGACACTATTTACACAAGAAACATTAAAAATCAACTAGTAAAAGGTAAAATCTAGGATTGAATATTGGGACCGGCCTTTAGGTCCTATTTCTGACATGCAACACTGAGCCACATTATTTCCTTCAAAGCTTCAGATAAAATGGAAAGCATTCGATCTGAAAATTTTGAATATGAATGACAAATAGGATGTTAATATGGCATCCGTTGATTTTACACTATGGAAAACACGAGGTAAACCAACTTATTCGTGATAAAATATTTGTCATCAAATTAAATTATTATTGACTTTTGTCATACAAGACGGTCACTAAACAAGGAGGATATGTAAAACTTGAGGATATTGAGATAAAAGGAATTTTACACAGGAAAATAGGACTTCCTATGGAAAAATACATTCCATAAATCCAAATATCTATTCCCGATACAGATTTCATTCTTTCCATTTTAATCCTCACACAAATCCAAACTTTAATTCCAAAACAATCCTGGATATTATTCGCAAACGATTCGCCGGAGTCAAAATTACAAAATAAAATTATATCATTTCACACGAACCCCAAAGTCAATTGAAAAGAGCAAACGAATCGGTCACTTAGACCCCACTGCGTCAATGGCCGGCACGCTTCAGCGTGGGAACGAGGGGGTTAAATGAACCCTCGCCGCAATATGCTGGGATTTACTTGAGGGTACATGTGATCACAGATATAGGGATCCCTTCGATCCATCCGAGAGGGATGCTTGTCAATGATGAAAATTCCACTTTAATATGTGCAACATTTCAAAATATATAAAGAAAAGTAAAAATTTATTTATAGACATATTATTGTTTGACATACAGTAGTGAGTCCATAGGCTCCTGAACTAGTTTAAAACTGTGTTTCAGCAGCCAGTGGCTTCTCCAGCTTATAATATCAGTTAATTATGTTAAAACAAAATAATAAGTAACATAAAATTTACTGAGCAATTAAATCTGAAAAACATGCATAAATCCTTCCGAAACTAAATTACACCATCATCATCAGCCTATATACGTCCACTGCTGGACATAGGCCTCCCCCGTACGACGGCTCAAATAGCGGTCCTGAGCCGCCTCCATCCATCGACTCCCTGCGACCGCTACGATGTCATCAGTCCATCGAGTGGATAGTCTACCATGTAGGGGGGAATTTGCCATAATCACCACGTTTGGCAGGCGGATTGGTGATCGCAGTGTTGGTGTTTAAAAATACTCAGAAGGAAGCTGCTGCCCATCCTCTGGTAAGTTCCCTTAGTCGGCTCTTACGACATCCACGGGTTGAGTTGGAGGGGTCGATATTCGTACGCCGCGGCCCCACGGCGGAATTACAGCATGTCTCGCAATAAATAATAATAATAAATAAAATGTGTTTATTGCAGGCACAAAAACGATCCATATCACATAAAAATACAAAAAATACAGTACACACAATATAATCTATATACTCGTATATAAAAGAAAGTCGTCTTAGTTACACCACTTATAACTCGAGAACGGCTGAACCGATTTGGCTGAAATTTGGTGTGCAGGTAGCTTGGAACCAGGAAAAGGACATAAGATACAAAAAAATTAGGGTTCCGCGCGATAAAAATAATTCGACTGGGGCGAAGCCGCGCGCAGCACCTAGTTAAATATAAAATTAACAAGATTTAAACTTCTTACTAGGTTGCAAAAATGCAAAAATCTATGTTTGTATGTAATATATGTGCTTTATACTTTTGACCAAGGCTGTATGTTCAGCAGTGGACGTCTGCGGGCTGATGATGATGATATAATATATATATATATATATATATATGTGTGTGTGTGTATATATACAATAAATTAAGTGCTATATTCAATGTTCCAAGCTAATAAAGAGGAAAACTTGTGTAATAATTGGAATTGTTTAACATAGTTTATGATTCTGACAAGAAACATTAACATCAGCCAATCATCTGTTCAACCTGATCAAGCCAAATTATATAATTGTTATTAATGGAAAACACAAAAACTGTTAAAATGCTCGATCGATCTGAATATCCTGCCACACTGCCTGCCACTATATATTGTATGTTATGCTTTTTAGCGAGACTATTTTTTACTATTTTGATTTTTTTCATAACATTCGTAATTTATAAAATCTGAGATAAGTAATTCGAACATAATATACTCAATAAGAATAACAAACAGCTTGCAAGCGCACCGAAAGCATAAGCTTCTGAAAGCTTGCTAAGGATGAGTTACTTGCGTATACGCAGGCTGCGTACTAACAAAATGCATCACCGTCCTTATCAAATTTAATTAAACCAATTTCAAAGTTATTTGTTTTTTGCTGTAGTAATGGTACGAATAATAATAATTGTAATCCCCCCTACATGGGAGACCATCCACTCAATGGATCGTACCGGTCGCAGGGAGTCGATGGATAGAGGCGGCTCAGGACCGCTATTTGTAGCGTCGTATGGGGGAGGCCTATGTCCAGCAGTGGACGTATGGGCTGATATGATGATGAATGGTGCGAACTAGATTGACGACATGAGTGGTATAGTGAAAAAATAATCAACTGTAAAAAATAAGACATTCATTTGTTTTAAAAAAATTTTTGTATATAAACTACTTACCTACACTAATGTATTCTAATAAATAAGCTTCTATAGTGAGAGAAAAATAAATATATATATATATATGTATTATTTTACATTCGAGTTTGTCATATGCTATTAAATCATACAAAAACAAATTGCTCGACCAACTAAAAGACGGTCCATGTTTCCTTCCCTATGTGTTTGCTGAAACGCAGCCCACAGTCGCACGCGCAGTAATTTGCGTACAAGTTGGCACACAATAACCCTTTGATCTCGCCGCCGTATCAGGTGTACTGTCGTGTACAAATTGTAACTCATGTACAACAAGAATGATTGCACTTTTGTCCACTGTTTTATGTGATTTGAGATTTCGTTCGTGATTCTTGTATTCAGCTGTTAGTTTTGACGTTTGTTTATTTATTGTTGGATTTGCATCGGATTGATTAAAAGGGAAGCTGTTGGCTCCTGTTATTTAAGGGTATCATTTTTTGCCGGCTGTTCTGAATCTATGAATAAGGCAAAAATGTTTATGTTAATGACGAGTCGTCCATTAATCAGGTGATGCTCGAAAGGGGAGGAGGGGGTCGACAAAAATCACGAAGTATCACAAGGAGGGAGTGTAGTGAGATATCACGTGAATTTCTTAACAACACAAAAGCGGCGTGTGAGCTTGTGTCGCTGCCCCGTTGCTAGGCAACGATCCCGTCTATCGATCCCGAAATAATAATTATTATTACCCTCTTGAGGGTAAAATTTGTAGAATCTTTAAATGACATTTTTATTTATATCTAATCAACAGCCTAAAAAATAAATTCCAAGCTTTCAGCTTTCAAATAACGATAATTCTGTACAACATTTCAACCCCTCTTTCAACCCATTACAACCCTTTTTTTTGCATTAAAAAGCCTATGTCCTTTCTCAGGCTCTAGAGTATCTGTGTACCAAATGTCATTTAAATCAGTTCTGTAGTTTTGGCGTAAATCGTGACAGGCAGACAGTCAGACAGAGTTACTTTCGCATTTATAATATTAATATAGTAAGGATTCGTATTTAAAAAAAAAACACGTGATTTTGGGTAGGTTAGGGTGGGTTAGTCTTAAACCTCACTGCGTATAACCAGGGGGGAGGGGTTAAAAAATGCTATCAAAAACATCACGCGATTAATGGACGACATAAGAAGGTATCGTCGCGAAGCTGCATATTTTCTTACTTCGTCTTGAGTCTTGATCTCTTGACTCCATTGGCCTAACTTCAACTTTTTCTTTTATAGCGCCTCTTGCTTTTCGCTACGACTCCGCCAGTGTCTGTGTCAGAGTGTCAAAAACTTCGAAAATAGAATATGATCGATAAATCATCACAAACGCCGTGATTTGACATATTTGACAGGCCGTACATCAATGCCATCTATGTTTGCCATGACTCTTACAAACAATAATAGAAAAACATTAATGTGGTAGGTATTATATACAATAAAAACGTCATTTATTTAAATATCAAAATATAGGTATGTATCCCAAATCTCCTAAAATTTAGAAAATTATTCATTTTATCATTTATTGCCAATAAATGTTATTTTATAGGTATGTACATATATTAGATAGCCCACTTACTAATAGTAGACTACCGATTTTATAAAAAAGCAGTTTATAAGCAAGCTTTTAAATCAGTTATAAATCCTAAAAAGCACATAAAAACTAAATAGTTTAGAATTATCAAAATTGTGAGTGAATTTTTATCGATATATCCACTCACCTAGCTGTTTTATGTTTATCTGTTTTGTCAGAATCTGAGAGGGGAAATATCCAAAATGATACCTACTCGTGTAAGGCCAAATTAAACAGATGTAACTCAGATTAAAAAAAAAAACAGATTATTCATCTCACTTAAACTTTGACCAGACTTTTACATGGTCCAAAGCATTCCGAAAAAGTATGATTGCAATTTTCTTCAGGTATTTTTGCTTAAGTTAATTTAATAGATTTTAAGAACAAACCCCTATCTAGTACAAAACTATTTTATACTTGCTGCTGCCCGTGACTTCGCCCGCGTTTTATAGTGATAAAAAATAGTCTAATCCAGGTCCCAAACTATATTCATACCAAATATCAGCCTAATCGGTTCAGTAGTTAACAAGTTAAAAGAGTAACAAATATCCATACATCCGTCCATACATCCATCCTTACAAACTATGACATTTATAATATCAGTAGGATCTAATATTAATCTAATATTCATAATGGTCTGCTAACTTAAAGCAGCTGCTAAGCAGTGTTATTTCTCACTCTGACGTATGTCAATAGAAGAAGACAGAGTGAGAATTTTATACCATCACATCTAATCATTTGCGATTCCTGGTTCATTACGGACGTAATATTGCGTGTGGACGTATACGGGCTGATTATGATGATGAATGAAGGGATTTTCAAAATGACGGAAACATCGCGTAACATACAATATAAAATTTAAAAAATACAGTCGAATTGAGAACCTATTTTTTTGAACTTAAAAACCATTGATATTAAATATCAAATCTACAAATTTTGTAAATACGTCCATAATACATTATCCTTTGGATCATCTAAAACTACACTTAAGTAAGTGTACTATACCTACTCAACTAAAATTTAATAATTTCTTAGAAATTACCCCGGGCACAGATTAGGTAATGTGCCCCGGGTGTGACTATAATAATAACAAAAATCTTTCTTAACTATATAACAAGAGAAAACGCTTTATTCCTGTTCCCGTTGATTATTCTTATCTCAAGCTTGTTTCTAAACCACTAAAAACACATTATGGACACCATTTCATATATAACGTTATAAATTCTTAAATATCGAATATAAAATATGTTATCACTACATATTATAAAACAAAGTCCTCGCGTCTGTCTGTCTATTCGTGATAAACTCAAAAAATACTGAACCGATGTTCATGCGGTTCTCACGACTCGATAGAGTGATTCATGAGGAAGGTTTTAGTATATAATCCGTGAAGGTTTTGTGTAAATTGCTTGAAATATAACGATACCTAAATGTTGGAAGTGTCGGAAAAAAGTCAAGTCGCTAACATCGAAAACGCTATCCAGTGACAGCGGTTTCGCTCCATAGACTTAGGATCTATATACTTCTATGTTACATACACAGTGAAGTTTGTTAGTGGTTTCATTAATCCTTATAACTGACTAGCTGCTGCCATCGTCTTCACCCGCGTTTTATCGGGATAAAAAATAGCCTGCTAGCATATGTTATTCCAGGTCCCAAACTATACCCATACTATATTTCAGCCTAATCGGTTCAGTAGTTTTTACGTGAAAGAGTAACAAATATCCATACATCCATCCATACAAACTTTGACATTTATAATATTAGTAGGATTTATGATACTTAAACGATAATTATTGTTGGAAGTGGCGGAAAAAGTCAAGCCGCCTTGGAGCTTTCATCGAAAACGCTGTCTTCCCTTTGAGATATAACAAGACAATGCATGGTGGGGTATTCTTCCCCCGTGGTGCACGCGGGCGAAGCCGCGGTCGGGTCAGCTAGTTTTTAAATATGTGAAATCCGGGACACGTGATCTGACTGTGACAAGTAAACTTAAATAAAGATAATCAATTGTTTACACATTGTCGATAATAATAAGGGTCAAAGATATTTCTGATTTATCATTGAATGCGACTTTCTCTTACTTTCGTAACATTTGTTCATCATTTATTATGCTTCTTTTTACTGATAAGAGAAAAATGCAGATATTTGTTAGGCAAAGCAAGTTAAATAATTTAGTCGAAACGCTAATAGACTACGCACTAGCGGCGTAACGGGGGGTCTGCCCCGGGTACCAAGCTCCGAGGGGTGCCATCTTGGTACCTCTCGGGGTGCCCTCGCATCCCGAACCCAAGTCCGAAGGTTTGACAACGGAAAGTCACAGGCACAAATAGATCATAAAAAATTTGTCGGCTCGCTCCGCTCGTCGCCATTATATCTTTATCGGTGTCTCTTTTGTTAATTGCCGAAAAAAATACTGAAAATTGATACGGCAATCTCCGCTCGTTGTCGTCTTAGCTTAATGTCTTTGTTGATGACCCCACCTCACCATACTCCAAAATTACTGCGGCTCGCTCCGATTGCGATGTCTTAGGTACTTATTATTGTTATGAGTTGATGGTCGGTATAGTCAATCAACTCCCAAGGCAGTTCAGCATTTTTTTAATTAAAAAATACTGAATAAATAAATAATTAAATTTTTTTTATTACTTGTAAGCAATATTTATTGAAGGAAGGATCTCAAATAGACATGAAATGTAAATTACGTATAAAAAGATACGGCAACAGAGTGAATTTTAGGTTAACTATGGGTGGTTTGTTTACAAACATTCCACATCGAATTTGGCTAGTGTATAGGTACATTGGTGTCAGTGAATAAGGATATTAAAGACTGAAATAAAAAAGATGGCGTCATTTCAGTTGCTGCCAAATTATTTAATTACATAGTTAAGTTTATTTTTCGTCCGGCCTAAATTAACAAATTGGCTCAAATTCTAAATTAAGAATTTATTGAATAAATAACACGGGACAATCCACACAGTATTATCTAGCTCGAAGCTAAGCAGAGCTTATGTTATGGGTAATAGATAACTGATATATTTCATACAAACCATTACATAAATAGATATGAGTAACCAGTAAGTACGTAACAACAAAGATCCACATTGTTTTCCGTATTTTTAAAAATAAAGTCTGTTCATATTGATTTCAAACAAAAAATACTTTGAAGAGCAAATCGTTGGTTTGTTTCCACAATAATTAACTGTTGGTTATCAACCGTTGATAACGTGACAATCGTAGAACACATTAAGACGAGATAGTGGTTTAACGAACTCGCACAATGATTCGATCGAGCTACAAAATTACTTGTTATTTTTAAAGTTTAACTTATTTTCGAGACGGATTTTGATAACAGGTAGGTCTTAGAAGTTATCTTTGACTCAAAGTAAAATGTGGTTTTATTTTTTGTTTAGCTGTGAATAACTTTTTTATATCAGTTACAAAAATTTTACTACTATTGGTAATTAAGTAAATAAAAATGAAGAAAGTTTCCCTAAAATAAGATTTAAAAAAAAATGGATTAATTCTTTTTGACAAACTCTACAGAGATTTATAGTAAAATCAGAATAAAACCGCCCAAGTGCGAGTCTACTCGCACACGGAGGGTTCTGTACCATTGTACCATAATACATAATAACTATTACGCAAAAAGAATCTTGAAACGGATTTTTTAATCGAAAAAAGCATACATAGGGTGCCGAACTCATAACCCTCGTAACCTTTCGGTAGTCGAGTAAAAATGACGCGGTTACCCATTCAAATACTGAACGCGCCCGACGATGCATAACTTCAATGATCGGTACTCAACTTGCTATGGAGGTTGCAACCCTTAATTATTAGAATTAGTTTATTTTTATTATTTGTTGTTATAGCGGCTGTAGTTATACACATCCTGTCAAAATTTCAACCCCCTTCCTCCCTTCAATTCCCTTTAATTTAAATATTTATTTTGTTATTGTTTGTTGTAGAAGTGGCCAAAAAAATACACATTCTGTGAAAACTCCAACCCTACATTTCACGGTTCATGAGATACAAGCCCGCTGCCAGACGGATGGACGGACAGACAGCGGAGCCTTAGTAATGGGGTCCCGTATTTCATCCTTCGGGTAGGGAACCCTAAAAACTCAAAAATAATTAGGCATAGTTTAGAAGGTAATTGTAGTTTATGGCATACTAGCTGCTGCCTGCGCCTTTGCCCGCGTTTTATCGGGATAAAAATCCTATATGTAATAAAATAGCCTATATGTTATTCCAGGTCCCAAACTATACTCATAACATTTACAAACAAAATTTCACCCCAATCAGTTCAGTAGTTTTTGCGTGAAAGAGGAACAAACATCCATACTCACAAACTTTGACATCACTACATATACAAAGTACTGTCCCTATGACGTATGCTTAGATCTTTAAAACTACGCAACGGATTTTGATGCGATTTTTTTTTATAGAAAGAGTTTTCAAGAGGAAGCTTTTGATGTATAATTTAGTATCAGCATTGCACCCGTGCGAAGCCTGGGCGGGTCGCTAGTTTATAATATCAGTAAGATTATAATCATATACATAATTACTTTTAAATTTATTTCTGTAATTTAAAGTGTCTAAAAGACAGATTTTATTTAAATACCTACTGTATCTACATAAAATATTAATTCTAAATCTCAATAACTCATGAATTTAAAAAAAAATCTTTGAAAATCCATTTTTATCTCATGATTAACTTTAAAGTCTCAAATTAGTTTAAAGTATAATTTTAAATGAAAATCACATTCAAATTAAATTGCCAAAATAAACAATGTTCAGTGAACATGGTTATATTCGACTGATTTAAATTATAATCAGTTTAAAAATCGAGCAATTTAATTTGAATATGTTCAATTTATCACACAACTTCAATTTTTTAAAGCAATTCGGTAACGAAAATATTTCTGTATATAAAATCATATATTTCCTTAGAAACGCTGTCTTTTTTAGAAATAATAATTGAATAATCTGTATCAGCATCTCGTTCTTACCTATATCAGCATCTCTTTCTCTTTTGGACTAAAATGATGTAAATTTATATGTACCAATAATTAAAATAGTTTCATAACGTATCGATATGGACCGACCATTATCTACAACGTAATAATTACCCAATAATCATAGTAGCAAGGTGGAAAATGCCTTTTGCATAGATATAGCACGTTTCACATTTATTATGTGAACATACAACTCCCAGGGCTTATGCTGGGCTTCAAAAAATTACGAATTACCATTCATTTCAATGTTGATACGATACAACATAATAAAATATGCAGAAAAATATGACTATAAATTATTAATAATTTTGAACAATAAACACAGCATCATCTAGCCCCAAGCTAAGCAGAGCTTGTGTTATGGGTACTAGATAACTGATATACATACATTATGCAAACAAAAACACTTTAAAAAACCCAGATACTGACAAAATACTTGCAGATCATACAAGCATTTATCCCTTACCGGTCATCGACTCCACAACCTTCTGCGTTGCAGGCGGATCTTCGCCTGCTGAGCCATTATGGTGGTCGTCCAAAATCATGGTAAATATACTGTTATAAGTGAATTTAGCGCTCATTCCCAGTTGTCCTATACAGAACAACTGCAGTTTCCCAGTTGTCTTGTGCAGTTCTTCTGTACATGACAACTTGGCAATTTATTGTCCCAGTTATTCTATGCACAAGACTACACCAAAAATATGTATAAAAATGTGTGTGTATAAAAATATGTATAAAAAGTGTGTCAAAAATATCAATCATTTAAATTCGGTGAATGACCAAATAGCAGTAAATGTCAAACATGACAGCAAAATGTAAAATATTCAAAGAACTTGTAGATATGGCCTCGTACTTATTCTGTCCATGAAAATTTAACACAAAATAATATCAAACATCAGCAAAGACAGAAAACGTCAAAAAAGACAGGAAACGTTGGACTTAACTTGAACTTCAGTGGTAGGTAGTCACTTTATTGGTTCACTTCTCACCCTATGGCCTCTGGGCATCTATTTATATCGATATTTTCCTGTGCTGGTACATAAAGATGTTGCAGCTACATTCGCAACATGATAATAAATCCATATAATGGTATTTACTTAACCAGCTTTGTTCAATATTCAGACTTTTAACAGACTTTGAACAGGAGGTTCTATGTTCTGCTGTATGTATGTTTTCTTTATGTATATGTTCGTTGATTTCTTCGTCAAATATGGATTGTTTTGGATAAATATTTTGCCATTTAATTGAGAATTATCTAGAGTTGGTCCCATAAGAATTTTACTGCCGAGAAATAAGTATTTGTCCCGGAAAACTTAAGAAACAGTGTAAATACTAACCCCCTTATTCATAATGGTCTGCTAACTTAAAACAGCTGCTAAGCAGTGTTATGTCTCACTTTGACTTATGTCAATAGAAGAAGACAGAGTGAGAATTAGCAATGCTTTAAGTATGCAGACAATTATGAATAAGGGGGTTAGTATTTACACTGTTTCTTAAGTTTTCCGGGACAAATACTTATTTCTCGGCAGTAAAATTCTTATGGGACCAACTCTAGATGATTCTCCATTAAATGGCAAAATATTTATCCAAAACAATCCATATTTGACGAAGAAATCAACGAAAGGGAAAAGGTAAGGAATTTGAAGTGTTCTTTTTTTTTGTTTTTAAACAATCATATTATTTTTTAATGTTTTTCTGAGTACTATGGGTACATTTATATCGGTTTTATTCATTTATTTCATACATGTCCAATATAAGATGTTACAATATTTGGTTGTATCAACATGAGCCCTGTAAGGATGTTACAACATTCAGCGTTCTTGAATCCTACTATAATCTTATAAACGTCAAAGGTATGTATGGATGGATGTATGGATATTTGTAACTCTTTCACGCAAAAGCTTCTGAACCGATTAGGCTGAAATTTGGTATGGGATTAGTTTGGGACCTGAAATAATATATAGGCTATTTTTTATCCCGATAAAACGCGGGCAAAGGCGCGGGCAACAGCTAGTATAAATAAATGTTTACATTAATAATTTCGTTGTTAGGGTTTATTCCTCATAAAAAAATGACTTTTGCTTCAATTGGTTTTAGTTTCAACTAAACATTTTGTAGGATATAACTTTCTGAGATGGAAATGGTACATTACGCCCCCTAACTCCCCGGTCAGTACCCGGCTTTATACGAGAGGGAGGGGATAACACGTGGCTTTTAAGGGTTAAACTAAACTTAATAAAACTAAATTATTTTTAAATCGACTTGTTATCTACCTGGATTTTGAATTAGCTATTAGAATTAGTTAATATTAGCTCGTAGATACTTAGTAAATATATGTTATTATGTACATAATAAGGCAAATTTTACATAGGTATAAGGTATAACCTTATACCTATTGGTATAAGGTAGGTATTTGTTGACACTTCCGTAATGCGTAGTAATTATCAGCAGATATTCAGATTCAGATCAACTAAACAATAATAAAAACAAATTGTAGAGTTTTAGCATAGGTATTACAAAATACCCTGAAAGCTTCAACAAAGTTTCCGAACATTCCATGACTCACGTTTCAGTGGTTTCGGGTTGCTTTGCTTCCTTCGTGACATGACCTAGCTCCTTGCACCTTTACCCAACATGACACAACACTGACACACGATACCGCGCAAGTTGTTTGTGAAGAGACGTGCGCCCCGAACGGCGGTCACCACGCGACTGGCGACGGAGGCGTGTGCGTTCGCGGGGCTGGTGGAGGCCCCGCCCACTGATCCCCTCCCCTCGCGTCTCCGAGGATGCTGTGGCTGTAGCAGTGTTGAAGGAAAATTGTTGGGAATTTTCTTTTTTGATGCACCACAGCGTGGGAAAGTTGACGCGATCGGAACACTACGTTGGTATATTATTGATGCAGTTATCTGTGTAGCTATTTATGAGAGATATATATTTTAAATTTAACATAATTTCTGAGAAGTACTTGCGATAAATCATTCATGAGTTCTCTTTAATTGCAATTAACTGATGGATCACATTATTACACCAGACAGAACCCATCGGAAAGACTAGAAAGACCAGGGATTTAATGTAAAAGTGGTATGGGTGGATCCGTGTGGAAGATGCTCAACACAATGTAACAACTGACAAGTACTTGTTAGCACTTGCATCATCATCATCAGCCTATACTAGTCCACAGCTGGACATAGACCTTCCCTAATGAGCGCCGTAGCGCCCTGTCTTCAACTACTCTCATTTTGCAACTGCCTGGAGTCTTTCGCAGGTTGTTATTCTCCTGGCCGGAGGGCGTTTGCCAAGTCGCGGTCTCCACTCAAGAACACTTACTCCAGCGGTTGTCGGTTCTTCGCAAGCTAAGCAGAGCTTGTGTTGTAGGTACTAGATGACTGATATACATACATACATAATATTACATAGTAAAATTTTGAATATGAAAACGCCGTTTTTTATTTATTTCTTATATATTTTTTTACTGTGACTGGAGACTAGTTGCCGTGGTCTAAATTCGGCTAGGAGGAATCAGAATCAGAATCAGAATCAATAACTTTATTTCTTTAGGCTTACAAAATAAGCACTTAGACAAGTCAAATTGTATACTATAAACATAGTTATTATTATCAAATAAGAAATAAGGTGTTATTGATATTCTCTTCGCTTCAATTTTTTGTCCACTAGTGGAAGAAGTGAAAAAGAAACCACTAGCACATTATAATATCACTTAAGTGTCTAATACATGTTTTCTAAATCTAAATTTAATACGATTTAGTTACATGTCAAAAATTTCCATAAAGCTAAAAGAGGATTTACAATGTATGGAGTAATTGTAACGAGGTATATTTTACTCTTTTGCATATTTCTTTTTCTACCTACTTTCGAATTTATAACACCAGCTGAGTTTCACCCGCGTTAAATTTAAATTTCATATTTCTAGGGGGATAAAAAGATATTTTTTCCGTAAATCTTCCATAGGAATTTGATGTTTTACCAGAACAAAAAGTAAGCCATGTTACTCTCCATCCTTACAACTAACTTTATACCAAAAATCAAGTCGATTCGTTGCTTCGTTAGGGCTTGAAAGAAGGACAAACAAACAAACACACTTTCGGATTTATAATATTAGTTATAATTAAGGATTGTACGTTATAGATTGGTTTCCCGGTAGCGGTCGCGGTATTTTCAATTTGCAATTAAAAACCAGCGCAATCAGCCTTTGTTTCGCCTTCGCGCGTGAATTTCCTTGAAAACTGTCTGACCTTGAGATTTTCCTCGAAAACTGTCAACAATCCGCTACCGCTCTCCGCTCCCGCTGTGCACCGAAAACGAAGCCTGAGATTTCCTAACTAAGACTACTCAGGACGACAATAAACAAGTTATTTTAAAACACCCCAACTCGGGCAAAATGTATGTGATTATCACTTTTTTCGCCAAATGACAGAAGTTCTACGAGACGTAGCTAAATCCTACTAATATTATAAATTTCAAAGTTTGTAAAAATGGATGTATGGATGTTTACCAAATTTTAGCCCAATCATTCAAAAAACTACTGAACTGATTGGGCTGAAATTTGGTATGGGTATAGTTTGGGACCTGGAATAATTTATCCCGATAAAACGCGAGCGAAGACGCGGACAGCAGCTAGTGTATAATAAGAATCCCATCTAATAAGAACCGTAGACATATATGTGACAGACGAGTATTTCGTTACTTCATCATTTATCAAAATCGCTTTAGCCGAATAGATACTTGGAGGTAATAAGGGGAGGGCGTCCGCTAACCACATTGACACACTCGAAAAATATAACCTTTGCCTCGCGGGTAAGAAACTGTACCTTATAGTCTGAATTTCGAAACGAGTATTCGAGATGAGGAGCCAGGCGTCTATTAAGGGTGACGTGCACCAAAAGGTAACCTCAACTTCTTTTTTAAATGGCGCCTCCTTGCGCTAACTTGCTTTTCGGTACGACTCTGCCAGTGTCATTAAAAAAGTGTCGTAAACTTCAAAAACCTTTAAACCTTTTAAACATCACATCATAGTTAACCAACGGGTTAACTATGATGTTTAAAAGGTTATAAGTTGCCTGGATGAGATCGCTTCTAACCGATAAGGCCGCTCATTGTACATGTTTTATGTAATGTCTTTTTTAATGTTTTCTTCGTGGTGTACAATATAGAATTTTGTAATTGTAATTCAATGTATGAAAATTTCTGTCAAATACCGCAATTAAAATCTAATTGCCCATAGAGTCGTAGCGAAAAGTAAGCGGCGCTATTAAAAACGAATCTGAAGTTCTGTTAGTTATCCAAGGAATTTATGTACTAACTTTTTGGTGAACACCAGCATTGTCTACTAGTCAAAATGTAAAATGGCTCTACGTTTTCAGGCTGTTTCAAAAACAGTCTATTTTATCATTCAAACGAACATCGGTAAATAGATTTTGCATGCTTTCCGTGTACTTTAACTGCACGAAGTCCCCACGTTACTACCTCTATGTTCTATATTATATTAATAACTAGCTGTTCCCCGCGGTTTCACCCGCGTTAAATTCGTAAGCCGTAAATCTCCCATGGGAATGATGTTCGGACAAAAAATCTCCATCTTTCAAGTAACTCTATGTCAAAAATCAAGTCGATTGGTTGCTTAGGGCGTTAAGGAAGGACAGACAAATTGTTTGTTTGTTCTTTTATGCATTTATAATATTAGTTAGGATTTTAAAATTTTCTGTTTACAACACACAGTAGAAACCACTTAAGATAGAATGCTGGAAATTCGGGAGAGTAAACGAACCGACAACTTGACATTACAGGACCTTTAGAGTATTTTTTGTCATTTTAAAACGTCTTCCACTATGAAGGTTTTTTTTTACATATTTTAGCCATTTTTAGCTTTTTTTGTAACATATTGAGCTATATGGTGGGATTTGTTTAAGCGACAAAATACTCTCTCTACAAATCTATTCGCTCGCTCGATCTCTGACAAAATTCTGTAGAATATTATGTAGCATAAGGTTTTCTTAATCGTCTCTTGTCGTGTAATAACATAAAATAATAATAAATAAAACACAATGATTTAATAAATTATACTTTAATTAGCTATCCTACTTCATCATATCAGCCCACACACGTCCACTGCTGGACATTGGCCTCCCCCGTACGACGCCACAAATAGCGGTCCTGAGCCGCCTTCATCCATCGACTCCCTGCGACTACTGCGATGTCGTCGGTCCATCGAGTGAATGGTCAAAAAGATGAACATCAACCAATCTTGATCATTTGAATTCGGTTAGTGACGCAGCACCAACGATGCGAAGTTGCGACGCAGCCCAACAAAGCAGTGTGGCTTGGCTCTAAGGTCCACCTGTGCGCAGGGGGTTGCGGCTTCGATTCCTGCATCGGGGCAAATGTTTGTACGATCGGCAAATATTTTTTCACGGGTGTTTTGGGTATTTTCTTATGTACAGTAAAACCATCTATCTTTTTAAGATATATCAGTCATTTAATACCCAAAACACCAGCTCTGCTTAAATTGTGGCCGATGACGCTGTGTTGATTGTCCGGCATTATTATTATTATTATATTTGAGTGTTCCCCTCCACGGAAGTCTTAATTAAAACCAGAGAATAAATAATAAATACTGAAAGCGAAAGATTTCTACGTATTGGGTACAAATCATGGGTCGTGAAGAGCGACCTGAAAATGTTAACTTTGACCAAAACTGTTTTAACAAAAGGATGTTAGAAAAGACAAAAGTTTTACTGTAGGTATTTCATGGGAAATACCTACAGTAAAACTTTTGTTAAACGAAGTAAAAGTACGAAGTAAAATTCTGGGACATAGTCTCAGTAACGTATAAAATGAAGCACTCGATAGTCGGTCCACCCTCTGTACGTACGCTACGCTCTTACACATTAACATCAATAGTCGGTCCATCGTCCGCCATTACGGCTTTAGACACGGATGACACCAAACCATTGTGTAAACAAGTAAAAAATGAAAAATTCCTTCTTGTGTCGTCAAATTTTGCCGAAACCACAGTCGTTTCGTCAACAGAAAACACGGGATCACATTTCACAGGTAAATTTCTTAGTTCATCAACTTATTTCTTCTTAGAATTTTACTCGTCAATGGTATTTCCCATGGTATTTTTATTTCCTGATACCCAAATAAATATCGCAATATGGCTTTTGTGGGTGTTATTATAGGTACCAAATCTTAAATCTACACAAGATAATATAGCTGTTGATTTTCCAATAAATTAAAATTAATGCAGCCAGCATCTTGGGGACGCTTCCGACTGGTATTGATATGGACCAGTTGAGCTACCTGTAGATCGTTTGTAATAGTCTGCAGTTAGCTCAATTGTTTCAATTGTAAATACTAGTTTATTTTGTTCATATTATTAGATTGTTATTTTCTTTGTCAATAAATTAAATAAATTTATTAAATGAAATAAATAAATAGGTAAGTACATTGTATTTTGTGTTACCTACACCCCCTACACCCCCGTGCCTCGGAAAAGGTTCTGCGCCCGGTCGTGTCGGTCTGCCATCCCACCGGATTATGAGAGTGAGGGAACAGAGAGTGCACCTACATATGTTTGCGCACACACTTGTGCACTTGTGGTCCAGCGCACCTGGCTAGTCTCCATTATTAGTATGGTCAAAGATTTGGCTAGAAGGACATTATCACCGTGTTTTATATTTTCGTATTTTATCTTTGCATGAGGTACTACATTGCCAAAAATCATAATCCTAACTAATATTATAAATGCGAAAGTGTGTTTGTTTGTTTGTCCTTCCTTCACGCCCTAACTAAGCAACCAATCAACTTGATTTTTGGCAAAGAGTTAGTTGAAAGGATGGAAAGTAACATAGGCTTAGCTTACATAGGCTTTTTGTCCTGGTAAAACAACAAATCATCATCCTGGATTAATTGATTAATACCTTTTAATCCCCCTAGAAATGTAAAATTCGAATTTAATGCGGGTTTTTTTTTTATACTTTTTTTGGTATATTGTGTTGTTAAGAAATTATATTTAACACGTGAGTTTTTTAACTGTGTTGTGTGTTTTTTAATGTTCTACACTACAGTGCTACGCAATGCTACAGGACGTTAAGATCAAGCAGCCTACGTTGGCATGCTACGAATGTTCTACACTACAGTGCTACGCAATGCTACAGAACGTTAAGATCAAGCAGCCTACGTTGGCATGCTACGAATGTTTTACACTACAGTGCTACGCAATGCTACAGAACGTTAAGATCAAGCAGCCTACGTTGGCATGCTACGAATGTTCTACACTACAGTGCTACGCAATGCTACAGAACGTTAAGATCAAGCAGCCTACGTTGGCATGCTACGAATGTTTTACACTACAGTGCTACGCAATGCTACAGAACGTTAAGATCAAGCAGCCTACGTTGGCATGCTACGAATGTTCTACACTACAGTGCTACGCAATGCTACAGAACGTTAAGATCAAGCAGCCTACGTTGGCATGCTACGAATGTTTTACACTACAGTGCTACGCAATGCTACAGAACGTTAAGATCAAGCAGCCTACGTTGGCATGCTACGAATGTTCTACACTACAGTGCTACGCAATGCTACAGAACGTTAAGATCAAGCAGCCTACGTTGGCATGCTAGGAATGTTTTACACTACAGTGCTACGCAATGCTACAGAACGTTAAGATCAAGCAGCCTACGTTGGCATGCTACGAATGTTCTACACTACAGTGCTACGCAATGCTACAGAACGTTAAGATCAAGCAGCCTACGTTGGCGTGCTACGAATGTTCTACACTACAGTGCTACGCAATGCTACAGAACGTTAAGATCAAGCAGCCTACGTTGGCATGCTACGAATGTTCTACACTACAGTGCTACGCAATGCTACAGAACGTTAAGATCAAGCAGCCTACGTTGGCATGCTACGAATGTTCTACACTACAGTGCTACGCAATGCTACAGAACGTTAAGATCAAGCAGCCTACGTTGGCATGCTACGAATGTTCTACACTACAGTGCTACGCAATGCTACAGAACGTTAAGATAAAGCAGCCTACGTTGGCATGCTACGAATGTTTTACTCTACAGTGCTACGCAATGCTACAGAACGTTAAGATCAAGCAGCCTACGTTGGCATGCTACGAATGTTCTACACTACAGTGCTACGCAATGCTACAGAACGTTAAGATCAAGCAGCCTACGTTGGCATGCTACGAATGTTCTACACTACAGTGCTACGCAATGCTACAGAACGTTAAGATCAAGCAGCCTACGTTGGCATGCTACGAATGTTTTACTCTACAGTGCTACGCAATGCTACAGAACGTTAAGATCAAGCAGCCTACGTTTCTGGCCGATTCCGAAGATATCAAAAAAATCTAATTTTGATTCACCTGAAATAATCTTGGCTGCCCAGGGATTTTTATAAAAATCCGTGGGCGTTACAGCCTTCTCTTAGCTACAGCATGATACTATGAATGTTGTCTATTCTACCCTAGACAAAAAGCCCTAGGCGTTACAGCCGAGATTATTTGAGGTGAATCGAATTTTTTTTTTTTATATCTTCGAACTCAGTCAGAGGCTACGGTAGAGTCACTGCCACGTCGAGTATTCGACCACCGGGAACACTTTTCAGCGAAAAACCGTGAACCGAGGTATGTTTTTTTTTTTATTATAGTTTTAAACACATTCCACGCTTTATTAGTGTATTTACTAGTGTAACAAATAATATCACACTATTCATATTCACACTATTATTATTATAAATGCGTAAGTTTGGATGTATGGATGTTTGGAATGGATGGATGTTTGTTACGGATCGGACTAAAATTTTGTATACAGGTAATTTTAGGCCTGGAATCAAACATATGCAGCTACTTTTTATCGCATAAACAGTTCCTGTGTGAAAGAAATCACCTTCAAAAGTTTTCATAGAAACCACGTGTGCGAAGCCGCGGGCAGAAAGTAGTAATACTACTACAAACATATTATAGCTGTGTGTGTGCGCGCTGTGAAAAATAATATAGAACGTGGCGCTTGTGTCGCCATCTAGTAAATAAGTTCACAACTAAGTATGTAGCAAGTCTACACAGATTTCGTAGCAGTACTACGAAACTTGTTGCTACGAATACTCTACGGTGCTACAGAGTGCGGTTAAATAAATGCTAGGCAGGTTGAACAGATGGCGTTACAGTCGACATATTTTGAGATTGTAGCTCAAATAATCTCGACTGGAACGCCATCTGTTCAACACGCGCAGTATTTTATTCTACCGAGGTGTAAGAACGCGTAGCACCGTAGAGGTTCGTAGCAAGAGAGGTTTCGTAGCGCTGGGTGTAGCGCAATAGTAGACCGGCTATTGATGCAGTTGTGAACTAACATTATTAGATGGCGACACAACTTTGAAAAGTGTGTATTGTGTTCGTGATGATTGTATAAAAAAACAGACTTCGAATCCCTTATTTTTACACGACTTTAAGTTTTGTCGGAAAAATACAAATTGGGTTGAATATTTTTATATGGATAATATTTTATACTTCAATAGCGAAAGATTTTTCGAAGTCGATACTTAATTGAGGAAGAAATCGACGATATAAATACATGAAAGAAATTATTACATCGGCTGTATGTATATATAGAATAAATAATATAGAAACTCCTCCTTTTTTAAAATTTGTTTAAATAGGGAATTATTGTAGTTTTATTTATCGATTATTCTTGGCTTTGATTTGTTTAAAAGTTTACTAAAGGTTTTTCTTTTGAGTGCTTGGACCTGGGGATACTCTATACTATATAAACTCTATGTATATGAAATACGAAATCGACAGGACTATATCAGCTCAAAAAAAAGGGCAAAATGGAGAATATGTAATTTTTTTGCCATACTTCACGATAAATATAATATGTACGTACAATACAAGAATGGTTTATTGTAAATTTATATAGACATAGACACTCATTTATTTGCTGCTGCAGTACAAAAACAGACATAAAAATACATTTTAAACATAACATAGTAAGTAACATACAGGAAAAACAATTGCACACAATGTTATTTTTTTTAAAAAATGGAGACTGTTGCAGCAGCAAGAAGGTCTATTAAAAAGAAAAAGGTTTTCATTAAAGTGTTTTTGAGATATCGTGAATTTAACTTATATTTCTATAGAGTAATATTGTAGTCAGAAATCAAGATTATATTATTACTAGCTGACCCGCCAAACGTTGTTTTGCCTTCAACCCTTATCACTTAGGTGTATGGAAAATAGATTGTAGCCGATTCTCAGACCTACTGAATACGCATATAAAATTTGGTAAAAATCGGTAAAGCCGTTTCGGAGGAGTACGGTGACTAACGAGAAATTTTATATATAAGATTATCAATTATTTTATACAAACATTCATTACAAAGAGACAATGGGCGGCCTAAACGCTTGTAAGCGATCTCTCCAGGCAACAAACAGTATCTATGAAGCGGGAATCTTATCCTCGCTCCTCTTCTTTCGCAAATTGCTGTCGCGATGACCTCTCAGTAGTGTAGAGGAGGAAGGTTCGCCTGCGACACAGAAGTTTGCGGGTTCGATAATTAATGTTTTAATGAACTGCAGGTAGGCAGGTACCTATTTCTTCCGCACAAATAGGCCTGGGCCTGGATGTTATTATGTTTATCACTCATCGGTAACCATAACCACTTTATTTATTTAATTGTTTGTTATTATTTTTTATTTTATTGGTATGTTTAATACTCAATATGGACACACTTATTTTTGTATCTAATTAATGTTGTCTGAAATAATTTTAATGAATGTCATTCACATCATGAATAACACAAGCTCTGCTTATTTTCGGGCTTGATGATACGGTGTAAAATCGACAGCAGGGGGCCTACTCGGAAAAGGAAAATCGAAGTTTCTTTTTCGTTTTCGCGCAAAACCAACTCTTATGTCGCATGCATAAGATTAGCGTTTGCACGAAAAATAATCAGAAACTTCGATTTCGTTTTTACGAGTACGGGCCCAGGTTCCTACTATGGGTATCTATTATTTGTTTTATTTGGCCTAACCACAAAATACCTGAACATCCGGTTGTTGCGCGGGCATTACCCAACACATGAGAACAGCAAACGCACACATGCACACATTGATAGTGTGGGCCAATGGTAGAGCTAGAGCGGATAAATCATCTATGCAGGGTGGCTTTTCGAGATGGGATTGGATAGCCAAATTCGAAACCACGAGAATATAATCGTGACCTCAATTTGAGAAATTAAATTAATTTTGTATGACTGCACCAACGGATTCGGTTGTTGATAAGGATCAATCTTTGCATAGAAATGCAATATTGAAAATGAAAGGTAATGACAAGATTTTTACAATTTAAATTGGAACTATTGGAACACTCCCGTACTAAGCATCAATGTGATTTTTTAAAATAATATTTTCGATGTGGTCTTGTGCTTTCCGCTATCCAGGATACTATATTATAATCCCAAGGTTGCCTGGAAGAGATCACTTAAAGCGATAAGGCCGCCCTTTGTACTTCTTTGTTTGTTAGCATTTCCTTGTTGTATTGTATTTTGTGTTTGTGTGGTACAATAAAGAGTTATCTATCTATGATTTAATGGGGTTTATTAGGGATACTATATTTAATGGGGTTTATTTTAGTGGGGTCTATATTTTAATGGGTTTTATCTTCGATAAAACATAATATTACTAATGCAATGAAATTTGTAAACAATAATGAATAATTGGTTTTAAAAAAGTATAGACCAGTTTAGCTACCTGTAGATTGTTTGTAACTACCAGTTACAAACAGTCTGCAGTTAGCTTAATTGTTTAAAATGTAAAAACTTAGTTCTTATTTGTTTCTATTATTAGATTGTAATTTTCATCGGTAATTAAAGCAATGTGATGAAAAAAATAACCAGTTTGTATTTTCTCATATATTGAAAACTTTTACGACTTTTCTCTAACAGCTATAACTCAAAGGTACTAATCTCTAGGTATTTCATCAAATCATTCTGTCCTCCGGATAAATGGCCTACTAAGAGGTCGTCCATTAATCACGTGATATTTTAAGCCTCACATCCTCACCGTGATACGTATCGCCTACCACCATGTGGCGATGTTTTGACAACTTCACGTGGTGAGATTATGACAACTTCTCCCTACCCAAAATCACATGACATGTATAGTTTTGCAACGAAGTATCAGGAAGTCATCATATTGTGTCTAAATACAATTAGTACTTAGATATAATTTAATTCTGTAAAATCAGGCACCGTTATTGAAATGTCTATGTTTCTGGTTTAGGACATCGCGCGTCTAATCCCCCCCCCCCCTTCCCTCCCCCTTGATATTTCGTGATCCTTTTTTGTACCTGGTACCTGCTCGTACCTATTTATAGAAGAACACGACAAACCGCTTGACCACAATAAACAACGGTACTTTCCATCGTGAGATTGTGGTCAAAGGAAGGTCCATCGACTATAAAAAAGTGCTACATGAAACAACAACATAATATCTTATCAGTGAAAAAGCTCATAACTTATGGATTGGACTCAACACGGTCATTCAGACCCCGCGTGGCGTAGCTACTGCGTTATAAACTGTGCTACACTTTCACAAGTTCACAATACACTTTACACACAAACACATCATTATAATGTTCTCTTTTCCGTTGCAGTGAAAATGTGCATAATTTAGACGAAATTGTTATTATTGATTTATATATTGTAAATTTATAACAAAGTTGTAGCACAAATAAGGTAATGTTTAGTTGTAAGTATTTTGTGACTGACGAATCTTTTCATGAAGGCAAAAACAAAAGTTTTGTTTTATTTTTTGATGTACACGTACAATACAACCTTTGTTAAGCACAAATTGGTCACTCTACATTATGCTCTACATCTTGTTTTTCTGTTAGCAAAGTTAACTTAGAACCAACTTCTTTTGATTTATTGAATTCATACCTAGTTATTCAAACTTAATAAGAAGGTAGTAGGTATTGTAAGTTATATCTGGTGCATTGTAATTTGTTAGCCCTAATTTAAATTCGCTCTTGTTGCAAATATAACTTTATTGCGTAGATTTGTCACAATAGGTGATTGATCTACGGTCGCGTTTGTGTTTTGTCGTCGTTGGCAATGCGCTCGCGACCTACATCGCTCGTGCTAGAAGCGCTGTCCAGCCGTCAAGGGCGACGACCCCAAAACTGTCAAAATAGAGAAGGCAGTGCAGACGGAGGTGTCGCTCTGTGCGGCGACGATGCGACGCTGCAGCGCGACCTTGCGACGTCAGGCGGGGGCGCGCCGCTGACGTCACGCCGCGACCTCGCGCCCGCACTCGCCGTGCACGTGAACAGCACGCGCCGGCACGCGCGCCTTGCGTGATCACCTGTGCGCCCATTGGTCCCCGCGGCCGCGCCGTCCGCTCCCATTGGCCGCCCGCACCCCGCGCCCCGCTCGCGCCGCCGCGTCCTGCCGCGCCAACTCGCGAAGCGGTTTATTCGTCTGCTGCCCGCTCGCGGAACCGCACGGCTCTCTGGAGCATAACCGCAGAGCTAGCACAGAAGTTTTGTGAATTAAAAGAAAGTTTTTTTCGCGTTGAATGATATAAACTTGGTTACTATGTCTGATATGTTAGAAGTTTGCGGACCCCTGTCCCCGCCGTCGACTCCTCCTTTGATGGAAAATAAAGTGAGTTTCCGAAAGTTTTCAAGTAGCTTAGGACACCTGAAAAAAAATATTCTCTTATTTTCCCATAAAAAAATGTAGCGTTTAATTTGGTGCAATCGAAAGTGCGGCAAGCCAGCGCACTCAGCGCGATCACGCAGCGCTCGCGTGCACGCCCCCGAGCGACCGTTCACTTACGTAGCGATATCTTTGTCCTCAGGTTGAGCTGCCTCTCAAGAAGGCTGCGCTGAAGCGTCACCGCGAATCGTCGCCGCCGGTGGGGTCGCTGGCCGGGCTCACCGGGCTGGTGACACCGCAGCCCTCGGACTCCGAGGGCGAGGAGGAGGGTGGCAAGCGCGCGCGGCTAGAGCTGGCGCGCGCGCTGCTGGCCACGCCACCGCCCGAGCCGCGCGCCTCCGTCATCATGCGCGCCCACAAGGATGGAACCTGCAGCCCCGAGCCCCTGCCACCGCCCCCCGATATGAACATACTGAAAACTCTCAAGTTTAAAATGAACCGCGGCCATAGCTACTCTCAGTACATTGCGTCGAAGGCACAGAGTCCGCCGCCGTCGGTGGTAGCTGCGCCTGCTAGTATCGCTCGTGTCGAGGAGCGCGTTCCTTCGCCGCACACCTCGTGTGCGCCCCGGGAAGAGCCGCGCGTGCCGGCCGTACCCTCGGTCCCGGCGGCGGCGCCCGGCTGGGTGCCCCTGGCTCCGCGCCCAGCTCCGGCGGTGCTGGTCCCGGGCACGCTGCTTCCAGCCCTCTGGCTCGTGGCCCCCGCACCGGCTGCAAGAAGACGACTCTACGAGTGCTCACACCCCGGCTGCGGCAAGAACTACTTCAAGTCGTCGCACCTGAAGGCCCACGCGCGGACGCATACGGGCGAGCGTCCCTTCAGGTGCGCGTGGGCGGGTTGCGAGCGCCGGTTCTCGCGCTCCGATGAACTGTCACGTCATAAGCGGACGCACACCGGTGAGAAGAAGTTCGGCTGCCGCGTCTGCAACCGCCGGTTCATGCGCTCCGACCACCTGGCCAAGCACGTCAAGAGACACGCCAAGGAGCGCGTCCCACCCCCCTCGGTGCATCGCCTTCTCCCCTCTCCCCCCATGGTGGTTCCGGCCCCACAGTGAACCACAGACTGTGATTTAGATCTCATGATCGTTACCTAGTTTTAGTTTCAAAGACTGTTCTGACTACTTAAGTCTCTATGTTAAGACATTATGTTATGAGCTGATTAAGCTGGAATTAAAAGAGTTTTATATACGATACTGTTGTTTTCACTGCAATCCAACACTTCTCACACACTTCACGTTGCAATGATCACTTCCTAAGACACTGCTTCCATTGCTGGCGTTCCATATGAACAATCAGTTGGATCACAATCACGTCTAGGTCACGTACAAGACGGGACCCCGGCGGCGGGCTCCGACACCCGACTGGGCGCTCCGCCGCTCCTCAAGCGAGAGTCGCTGATAAGTGCTAGTGACATCACAGCCTTATCACGCTGATACTGGCCAACTAGAAAATTAGACTCTAATTGTTTCAAAATAAAAAAGGAATTTGATATTCACTAGTTCTTGAGACGCCAAATAATGGATCAGCAGACGGAAACATGATGTTCAATGTCGACAGTCTTTACAGAATACAAATTAACAAGATTTTTCGCCAGATTTCTGCATAGGAACAAGTTCGAGAGTCTTGAGTTTAATTTCCGGAAACTTTTAACCATTTTTAAATCAGCTCATTGTGAAAGTAATTTTAAATAACAGCCCAAATTAATGCATCAGTCCCGGAAGAGCTGTGCAGCAAACCTCAATTAAAGCGTGAAGGTTTGTGGAAGGTTCCACATTGGCTAACCTTTGGCCTTACGTACGTTTTTTGAAGTTATAACAATTTAAATTATAAGTGCTATAACAAAGCTTCAAAATGTAGAGTTATAATTACAGCTGTACATTTTTCGAATAGCAAATTTGCAATCCAGTACCAGTACGTACTACAAAAAGCTCATCAAAAGCTCCTTGAAAGGATTTCTCTGATCAAGAATTTGTTTCATAATTTTCTTAGACCAAATAAAAACTAATAAACTAACCCTGTTTTCCACTTACCTGACTTTACATCATCCAAACTTCTATTCCAATATTTTCCTTGAAAAAATACAAAAACAAAAAGCTTTGATGAAAATTTTACGAAATCATTACGCAATAAACTCCATTTCATAAAAAAACTGGCAACAGATGCAACAAAACACGTAGGAAGGAACATCCCAGAGACGCGGCACGGGTGTGGCACAGTACCACCACGCGTCTATCACGACGCCGCCACGCGTGACGTCAGAGAACCACGCTGAAAAATACTTTCTAGATAACACATTACGCAGGTAAAGGATTAAAGGGAGTAAAAGAGCTGTACGGTCTGACTAGTCTAGTTTTAAACATACCACTAAGAAATTTACTTGAACTACTCTAGAACCCTAGAATTGAAAACACCGATCAGCTGTTCAAAAGAGGGTGTGTTTTACGAGAGGTTTGGAGATGGAACGGCACACGGACTTTAGGATTTTCTGACAATGTTCCAATTGATTGGCCTATCTCAGCAGTGGGCGTCGATCGGCTGATATAATGATGATGCTGATGATTACAATTGATTCCAATAAAGTTTATTGGATTATTTTGGCTAATCAGTAAGCTTTCTTAATCCTTCTCTCTTTTCTTTCTATGTATAAATTTAATAACTACAATAATAATACTTTCAAGTCTACTAATAATAATCTAAATTCAAATTATTATAATTCCATCAGCTTCTAGTTATTAGAAGCTAATCGAATTCTATATTTTTATCTGTAAACAATTATAAACGGTAGACAGTTTTGCCAGGTCAAATATAAAACAGTAGCGTATTCTGATATCTGTTGCTATATGCTTCGTTGCTAGGTGTTTTGAGGGCTATTTCCAATCTTGCTACACGTTTGTCGGTTTCTGGTACCCAATGATTAGGTACCGCCACCTACGTTAATAGTGCACTTCGGAATCTAATTTGTTTTTTTTTACAACCTTTTATTTACTTTGCAATGTATGTATGTACTTGTTGTTCGGGTCAAATCTTCCAACTCAATTTTAGACTAGTTATCCTCAACCGTTTGAGCTGAAATTTGGCATACTTATGTGAGTTCGGTGACAGTGCATGGTGCCATCGAGCTGGTCTGATGATGGAAACCGAAGGTAGCCATAGGAATTTCTAAACAAAACGACTTAACCGCGTCGAGTTTGGGTTCGTTGGTTTTGTCTTCCCAAGCATTTTCCGTCCTAGATGTAACAAAAGTTTGCAATTATAAAAAATATTTTTCATAGTCTTGCATCCTTGTTGGACCTTGCGGATAATCCTTGTAAACAAGGGTATAAAATAGACATAGACTAGGTATCGAAGTGCAAGTCAATCGCAGCATTGATGGCTGTTCAAGAGCTTTTTGCAGATTACATGGTATTTTAGCTTCAGGATGTATTATAAAGTCCTTTTACGCAAGAGTTACTTAGGGACTTGCTTTAGAGAGATTGACGATTGAGATGACATTGACCAGTGACTTGATATTTTTACCGGAAACTTTTTAACTCAGAAGCTTTTTATAAGTGACTATTTATTTTTAAATACTATGTCGTGGTGCTAATGTTGTTTTCGATCTACAAATCATGAAATCAATAAAACGTCTGTCACTGAATTTCTCAGTATCAAGAGTGTTGCCAGCCAAGTCGAACAGATGCTGCCAATACCAATTATTGTCATCCTTGGATCTTGCGGTAAACCTATAAATATTTTTGACGATTAATTTCACATGCCTTGAATATGATTTAAAGAATTTTCTTTAGTCTTGGAAAAATTTTAAAGATACGTTTTCTCTAATATTTTTATTTCCTCCGGTTGTTGACTCGTAACCCATATCCATATTAGCCTTGCGTGAACTCGCAGGTGCCACTGGCCACGTGTCCTACGATACATTGCCTTTCGTTCGTCTACTTGAGACAGGTGATACTCAATGTGTCTGTTTATCGGCAGCCGCCAAACGCACCCTTGCGAAACCTACTAATGCTCAATTTTTTTTTAACT
This sequence comes from Eupithecia insigniata, assembly GCA_947859395.1. NCBI lineage: Eukaryota > Metazoa > Arthropoda > Insecta > Lepidoptera > Geometridae > Eupithecia > Eupithecia insigniata. Next base: position 2,157,646 of record OX401996.1, read on the forward strand.
GACAATAGACCTGCGTTTGTCCGCAATCTCACCTGATGAAAAGTGACGATGTGACCGACGGCGGTCTAGAAGTCACCTATTCACTCATGTCTTGAAGAGACCCAGATTGTAATTGGCAGGAAAAACAAAAGCAGGCAGCGAGTTCCAATTCTTAGCGGTCCGAATGATGAAGGTAATCTAATTATCAGTTACTAGCTTCTTCCCGCGTCTTTGCACGCATTTTTTGTAATAAATGTAGCATATGTTATTCCGGGTCCAGATGTTTAGGTATGCAACATTTCAGTCAGATCTATTCAGCAGTTTTATATTATATATTCCATTTCCATTTTTTTTACCTGTATGATACCATGTAGTGTATTGTATTTTGTACTAGCTGCGCCCCACGGCCGGCATCGCCCTCGTGGAAATCATACACAGAAATTTATTGCACACCTCCAAGGACCTTGTTTTGTAAAAATAAAAAGCACGTAATTCATTATTCTCTTTATAGTTAATTTATACCGAGTTTTAAGTGAATCGAACAAAGGAATAATAATTTTCTATAGAAATTTTACCACCCATCTTAACTCCCAAAGAGTAAAATTTTTGAAAAATTTAAATTTTTTTGATTGGGCTATGTCTTATTCTAAAACCTTAACAAACTACATATCATATTTTATCTAAATTGGTTAATTAGTTATGGAGATACATGGTAACAAACATTTAGACAAACTTTCGCATTTATAATATAAGTAGTACAATATCAGTCCTCTAGTATCCTTAACACAGGCTCTTAGATTGGGGCTATTAGAGATGAGTCCGGTATTCAATAACTAACTCAGTACCTGTTAGCATGGTCCTAAAATATCTAACGCTATTGTAAAATCCGCATACCGCTAGGGAATAACTGTGCAAAGCGAGCATCGCGCCTAACTGACCGTGAGCCATAATTACCCAACGCTTCAATACCTATACTTACCTAACTATCATCTACGCATAGGTACTAGCGGACCGTTCACCTGTAAAGTTATGTAGCTGCAACGAGTATTTGGTATTTCTAACCAAATCGGTTAGATGGTATTTCTAACCAAATCGGTTAGATGGTATTTCTAACCAAATCGGTTAGATGGTATTTCTAACCAAATCGGTTAGAAATATATTGGGTAGAAATCAGAACAGGTATAGAGTATTGTAACGTTATTGGGTACCAGTTGGTACTAGCGGTATTGAAACAAAATACCCAACTAATAACCGGTAGCCAAAATATCCGATAACTCCCATCCTTAGGGGCTATTGATTATGTATGGATTGTCCAGCATTATTATTATTCAGATATTATTTTGAGAAAAAACTCACGTCTTTTTTTATATAAAATAAGAAAGGGATGTCAACTTTAATTGTTTTTTTTCCAATACAAATCTCTAGTGTTGCTGTTACATAAAATAAATTATAATAAAAAATAATTATCTATGTCTTGTGCGCAGGTGTTGCACACAACCACAAGCGGTACCCATAAAAATGCAACTTTATTTTGCGTTGCAATAAATAAATAAACAATGTTGAACAATCCACACAATGCTTAGTCTTACTGTACGTACTTTATTCATTACTTCTAATGGCTGGCCTACGTGACCACACTAAGAATTACTAATCTTACAACTGCTTTAGGTACTAATTACTACTTTACCTATTTAGTAATCACAAAACAGTATCTACCTAACCTGGGGGCCTACTCGGAAAAGGAAAATCGAAGTTTCTTTTTCGTATTCGTACTAAACCAACCCTTATGTCCATTGCATAAGATTAGCGTTTACACGAAAAAGAATCAGAAACTTCGATTTAGTTTTTAAGAGTACGGACCCTGCTTACTACCGAAGTTACCAACGTCCACAAATATGTACGTAAATAAAGCGTTTCGGAGGCGGCGTAGGGAGGGGCCAATAAAAAAAAATTATCTATATATAGGTATCGTATCGATATATGCATGGTAAAAAATATCGATATTTCGATGTATCGATTTTTTTTGCTAATCATTATTGAACAGGCAAGCGGCGGCAGCGGAGCGTGTAGCCGGGCGGCCGATGATAGATCAATGAAACTAACTCCAAGCTACGGAACTTAGGCTAGTAGGATCTTTGACCCCAAAAGTAGGAAAGAAAACCAACATATCGAAAACAACTTTGACACAATTAGTGCTACCAACACAACATACAAAGGAATGTGTTGCCTCTTGTTCACATTTATCGAAATCGATGAAAGGCTGTCCTACTACAATTGGAAACCTGAAATAGATAATTGTCTACAATTAGAGAATATCGATTTTGAAACGAATTTGATACCCTGAAATAAATATCCAAAATCAACTTATCGCTTTTAAAAATATCGACTATTATATAGATAAATTTCTGAAAAAATATCGATATTTTGATAAATCGAAATTTTTTACCCATACCTATTTCCGCTTAAGCATAGGTAAGTGAAATGTTGCTGGAAAATATTCCAGAAATGACAACATCCGGGATTTTAAAATCTGCTAAAACAGGATTTTTATTAAATCCGCTGTTTTTGTGAATGAACTTGTGAAAACATTAATGTTCAACTAATGTACAATGAAACTTAGCGAGGCAATGCGTCTTGGGGACGCTACCGACTGGTATTGGTACCAGATAAGCTATCTGTAGATTGTTTACAACAGTCTGTAGTTAGCTCAATTGTTTCAATTGTAAAAAAGTTTAATTTGTTTATATTAGTCGATTGTTATTTTCTTTGTCAATAAAGATAAAATTTTATTTATTATTTGTTGTTGTAACGGCAAGAGAAATACACATTCCTTATAAGTTTCAACTGACTGGCTTTTACGGTTCATGAGATACAGCCCGCAGAAGGGCGGACAGACGAACAGACAGATAGACAGCGGAGGTTTAGTAATACAGTCCCGTTTTCACTCTTTGCTTACGGAACTCTATAAATTATATGCAATTCGTCGAAATGTATTTTTAGTGCGTAATTGTCAATGTAATTGTCATGCAGCTGCGGGCTGGTGTAACTAGTTATACCTATTAATTATATTAACATATAGGTGCCTATCTAATATTTATTAAACGTCATTTCCTATTTTAAGCATTAAAATAAGCTATGTACATTGCAATTGTTTTGCAATCGTTCACGTGTACCTCACCGATATTTATGTCACCTACAGTAAATTCCTAGAGCGTTTGTAGTCACGTGTTATGGAATCTATGTAACTCTGTACCTACCAACCTAAGTTATTGTCTATTTGCTTTTTTATGTGTTCGACAAGTTAGCAGCTCCGCCATGGAATTTGGTGGTTTCACCTCAACTTTGACAATAAATAATACATAAATAGTGCCTCCGACGAATCCAACTCGGATGGGCAGCGTTCGGAAAGCTTCGCAATATCTTCTCGTCACAGATACCGCAGAGCCTCAAGACGAAAGTCTTCAATCAATGTGTGTTGCCAGTGATGATGATGACCTACGGATCCGAGACGTAGTCGCTAACTATAGGCCTCGTTCATAAGCTCAGAGTAGCTCAGCGGGCTACGGAGAGAGCTATGCTTGGTGTTTCTCGAATGACAGAATCCGGAATATGGAAATCCGTAGGAAAACCAAAGTCACCGACATAGATCTCAGAATTAGTAGGCTGAAGTGGCAGTGGGCAGGTCATAATACATGTAGCTCGCAGAACTGATAACCGCTGGGGAGTAAAGGTTCTCGAGTGCAACGCGAAACGGAGTGTTGGGAGACCATCCACTCGATGAACTGACGACATCGTAGCGGTCGCAGGGAGTCGATGGATGGAGGCGGCTCAGGACCGCTATTTGTGGCGTCGTATAGGGGAGGCCTATGTCCAGCAGTGGACGTGTATGGGCTGATATGATGATGAAATAGTGCCTCCTATCTTGGTGTTCGAAGCATAATAAATAGTATCTCCAGTACTTAAGGAGATGTTTAGTCTTTCACTGTGACTGCTATCTTGCCGTCAAGCTGGCAACCCCTCTGATTCCGACTTATTTCGGTTATAAAACATACCACGGTTTCAAGTCTTTGACTCTACATTATTTCTATAGTGGTAACATTTTTAAACAGTAAATAAGTGTGAGTATCTTCTATACTTATAATAAAACTGTAACAGATCCAATTCTGTACATTGAAGATATTTTGTTTTATTAATTATCGATACTGATGGCAAAAAATATTTTTTTATATAATGTCTGTCTGTCTGTCTGTATCTTGGCCGCGCATAACTCCTACCTACTGAACGTATTAAAATGAAACTTGGCAGGATTTGAGTTCATACTACGAGGAAGGACATAGGATACTTTTCATCCCGGATTTCAATAGGGTTCCCTTGGGAGAGGGGATGAAAGTAAAATTTCTTGGCTGTGCATGGACCGACCTGCCAGTAATGAAGGCCTTTATTCGGGTGCTGATCAAGTATTTCTACTTGATCAGCTCTCGCTTCAGACAGCTTGATCGGGACTCTCTCGTAAAGGTCCTAAACCTTCCTTTAAATTGTATGTATTGTGCTTTCCGTGTAACATATATTTTAAGATGTAAGTCTTCTCTAACACGTCTACTACTCTAACACTAACAAAAAATTTACCCAATCATCATCATCATCATCATCAGCCCATACACGTCCACTGCTGGACATAGGCCTCCCTCGTACGACGCCACAAATAGCGGTCCTGAGCCGCCTCCATCCATCGACTCCCTTCGACCGCTAAGATGTCGTCGGTCCATCGAGTGGATGATCTCCCATGTAGGGGGGGATTTGCCATAATCACCACGCTTGGCGGGTAGATTGGTGATCGCAGTGTTGGTGTTTAAAAATGTTGTCTGATTTAATAAATAAATTTAATTTCATTTAGTAGCGCCTGAACTACTGTAAAATAAAACTGCCAGCGGCAGTCGTATTTTGTAATACCTTTAACACCGAGTTCTTCAAAACATTGAACCAACGTTCTCAATACTAACCCTCCGTTTATAAATAACCGTGAGCACGCTCAGCATCTGTCGGAGTGAACTTTGCACCGAATCAAAAACAAACCGCTCAGAAATAACTGCGCACGGATGCTCTAGGAGTTTCTATCAGATCAACAAAATGCGTAGCTTGAAATTAAAGTAAAAATTTCTGTAGTAATCACGTAGTAAGCCAGCGTCTTGGGGACGCTTCCGACTGGTATTGATATGGACCAGTTGGGCTATCTGTAGATTGTTTGCAACAGTCTGCAGTTGGCTCAATTGTTTCAATTGTAAATACTAGTTTAATTTGGTTATATAATGTAATTGTTATTTTCTTTGTCAATAAAGTTTTCAAATTCCGGGTTACCAGCGTCTATCGAAAAGGACAGATACTTTTGCATTGATAAACAGAAATGTTTAAATGTTTTCATTTCAACTGTGGTAGATATCTATCTACTAGCTAGCGGCTAGCTAGTAGATAGATTGATTAGGCTAGCTGCTAGCCTAATCAATTTCTTAGTTTAAGCTAACTGTAGATTGTTTGCAACAGTCTGTAGTTGCTTGCTCAATTGTTTCAATTGTAAATACTAGTTCTAATTTGTTTCTATTATTTGATTGTAATTTTCTATATTTCTTAGTTTATTTTTTATCAGGGGCCAAATTCCACTTATATCATCGGACCCTCATATCAATGGTATCGTCGCAGATTCTATGAATCTCTCCATGCAACCGTACCGCACGCACTATCTAGAGTTTCTATCATCTATGGATGATTCTGTGACGATACCATTATCATAGAATAACGATTGGTTTGCAAAATTCAGCCCCTGCTGTCATTCAAGCCTACACCACAAAACGTCAAGTGCGAGTTGGACTTGCGCACCGAGGGTTCAGTAATTGTAAGATTTTGTGTCTTGATAAATTTCATGATTCTAGGTCAACGGGTTGTAGGTACCCTATAGGTTTTGATCGCTTACAAAAAGCAAAAAACATTTTTTTGTGAGTGAAATAAAGATAATGTATTGATTGTTCTGAACTATTTATTTTTTTGGTTAATTAATTTTGTTGGTGTTAGTCATATTGTTAAATTTAAAAAATGTAAATCCTGTATTGGCCATAGGATCTATAAATAAGTTTGTCAATCTTAGTTTCTAAGGGCTGTGGATTTTGTATACTAAATAAATAAATAAACTAGATGTTTACATTAATATTGGTCTTATGTCAAATATATTATAGTATCTCTAGTTTGCCGGTTAGGCTTACAACATAATGTAGGTGTGTAATGCATACTAATAAAAATTATTTGATTAAACAGAATATAAAATATGAAATTATTAAAATTTAAAACAAAAAACTAGTTAACTACAAAATTTCTTTACTGTTTTTGGATTTTTCCCTTTAGTTGTGCAATAAGACCTTGCTTCTTGTTGCTAGATTTAATGGTTCTAGGTCAACCGGAAGTACTCTATAGGCTTTGTGTGTATGTGATTCACTTGGAAAATGCATTTTTTTTATATTTAATGTTAATTTCAACTCGATAGCTCCTCGCGTTTCTGAGAAAATAGGGTTCACAAACGGACTGACGGACGGATAGATGGAGAAAAAAGTGATTATTTAAGGGTTCCGTTTTTCCTTTCGGGTACGGAACCCTAAAAATCTGTTTTCAATAAACTCAATAAATATCTACTATGATTGTTCGTACATTTTTAGCATTTACGTACAGTGCAATTTTGCGTGCAATAATTGCACTATTTTTCCAGTACAGATATTACTTATTGTTAGATCGATGGTCCAGTTCCAGACACCCTTCATTCAGTCCAGACTTTCTTTGTTCAAAGACTTGTGTAATTTATAGAGAGGATGCCTGAAACTTAATAGCCCATAATACCCATAGAGTCATAGAGTAAAAACGCGCTGCTATATCAGCTATAACTAACTTTATAGATGGATACACGTGAATCTCGGTAGCTAAAGCTCGTGTGGATGTCGATACAGTAAATTAAAGACCTTCGCAGCACGGATGAGTAGTCGACCTTCAACTGGCTCTGGTAAGCGAGTGGATTTACTGCCAATATTGTTTACCTGTTTGTTTACATGCTAATTATTATTCTAGTGGGTTGCCGAGGAAACAAAACAAATAAACAGTTCTTAGCAAGTAGGTGCGACTACTGTACCATATCAGAATCAGAAGCAATAACTTTATTTCTTTAGGCTTAAATAATAGATTCAGGCGTTACTTTGTGGAAATCCATCGCACAATATTAGATTGAAAAATATTTAGTAACAATTCCGCGTATAACCTTCTCTGATAGTATTCATCAAAGTAAGTTGTCAACTAGTTTCGTCTCTCCACGAGACATGTTCAGGACACCACAATACTCGACCTTGACATTGAGATTGGTCAGCACAGCAACACCGACAGAGTCCAGCCAGTGATGTTGCCTCTCCGAGCTCCTCGCGCCAAGAGCTTGTTTGGCATTCTAATATTGTTCTTTAGGCTTACAAAATAAGCACTTAGACAAGTCAAATTTTATACTATAAACATAGTTATTATTATCAAATAAGAAAGAAGGTGTTATTGATATTCACAATTTAATTTTTTGTCCGTTTCATATGTTTTGGTAGGGAAAAATATAACAAAAGGTGCGCGATAAACACCTGATAAATAATCCTATACTTTATATTATTGAAAGTAAATCTGTCTGTCTGTTACCTTTTCACGGCTAAACGGCTGAACGGATCTTAATGAAATTTGGCAGGGAGGTAGATTGTATCCCGGGGACGGACATTGGGTACATGAAAAGCGCGTGCGAAGCCGGGGGCAGCAGCTAGTCATTAATATATACCAATCGCGAAAGTTTAAAAAGTTTCATAGGTTTTGGGTTTAATGGTAAATGACTTTGTAAACAGCGTTTCGGCTCTCCAAATAATTTTATTAAAATCAATAAGAATAAATTATTAAAATCATCATCATCATCAGCCCATACACATCCACTGCTGGACATAGGCCTCCCCCGTACGACGTCACAAATAGCGGTCCTGAACCGCCTCCGTCCATCGACTCCCTGCGACCGCTACGATGTCGTCGGTCCATCGAGTGGATGTTCTCCCATGTAGGGGGGGATTTGCCATAATCACCACGCTTGGCAGGCGGATTGGTGATCGCAGTGTTGGTGTTTAAAAATACTCAGAAGGAAGCTGCTGCCCTTCCTCTGGTAGGTTCCCTTAGTCGGCTTTTACGACATCCACGGGTTGAGTTGGAGGGGTCGATATTCGTACGCCAAGGCCCCACGGCTTATTATTAAAATAAAGAATTAAAATCTATATAAGTGTCTACTACCCAAAGTAGATCCTTAAAAAATAATACTATATTATAATTAGGTAGATAAAGGAAATAATTTGTGTAAGTTCTAGTCGTCTTACATTCACACATATAAAATCTCCACACTGTTTTAACACGCAAATTAAAACGATCAAAAGATTCCACGATCGCGTTGTAATGTAGACACTAGACACGCCTGGCTGATGGCGAACCAAAGTCCATCTGGCTATAGCTAAAACGGGAACTTGTAGAAACTGCTAGATTATCTACGTCACTAACCATGCAAAAGTAGAAGACCTAAAAGGGCTCGTCCGAAAAAGTAGGTGCTATATGCTAGTTTACTTCATATTATTATAGTATTTGTTAACAAGACAAAACTGTTCTCCATTTTTCCTTCACAAGCAGGCAGTATTTTAGCTTTTATACGCGAGGACACATAAATGGTTATAATTTATATACAAAGTGTGTAAAACTGTTTGTTCTCCGAGTAAAATGAAATAAAATAAAAATATATATGTATAGTATAAACGGTACATGTATTTTATTTCTCGGTAAACAGCACTGGAAATTGGTTTGTAAATATGGTATGCAGAGTCAGCAATCTTGGACGACCGACATAAAGTTTAGTGCTTTGAAATTAACAAAAAAAACCTTAGTTTTGTACCTTTAGTCAACTGCAGACGTGCGAATGCGAACGCTTTGCTTTATAAAGTTATAAACCAAAATCTTTATTTTGATTTTTCTGCTGTTGAATGAAATTGCAAAATATCGAAGTTACAATATGAGGCCGATTTTAACTTTTAGAAATACGCAATTGCGTGTTTTCGTTCGATCGTTTTTGTTTGTGCAAATTGCTACTCTAAATCAGTGTACCAATTGGGCGACATAAAACACGCGCTATTGTGTAGGTTCGGGAGGGACCCTCTTTGCGTATTTGTATAGCATCTTGTATCATGAATATTGTATTTTCTTTTTTTGTTTTAGCATAGTTTTTTTTAATCTTTATTGACAAAGAAAATAACAATCAAATAATATAAACGAATCAAACTAGTATTTACAATTGAAAAAATTGAGCTAACTGCAGACTGTTGAAAACAATCTACAGATCCAACATAAAGTCGTATAAAGTTGATTATTGTACTATAATTCTGATTAATCTCTAATTCTGCTTTTGTATCAAATCAATGTGCCTCTAAATATAATTACCTGAATAACGTGTGAACTTTCCGACACAATATAAATTGTTTGAGAAATGAAATGAACCAAAATGCGTGTCGACTGTCAGTAGTCATTGTCATCAGGGCTTGTACTTTAGCCAGTGCAGGCAAACCCAGTGGCAGAGTGCCAAGGAGCCGGTGAAAGTGTGATGCTGACCTTAAGATGGGGGGTCGCGGGAGTAAACAATTCCCAGATTTGTGACTGCGAGTTGCAAAAGTTAAGACGGGGAAATCCGAATTGTGACCTTTCATAGAAATTAACATGGGTGGACGTGAGATTTTGATAGAAGAAAATTGAAGTGAAGAGAAAATCAATAACACCTTATTTCTTATTTGATAAATTATTGTATTTATAGCTGTTTATAGTATAAAATTTTACTTATTTAGTAAGTCTAAAGAAAGTGTTTGAAATCTAAAATTTGAAAATCATTGATTTTTAGAGGAAAAACCTAGCGATCAAGGAGAGCCAAAATTATGGATCTCTATCGGACACGCTAGTTTGCTATTATTTATAATTCCAAATTTTGTTTATGTAGGTACCTTTTTTATGTGTCATATTCATATCCCTTATATTAAAGATTTACATCTTTGCCTTATATAATGTTTGTTATATCGATGTGGCTGTCTGATATAAAAATATGTATGTATATTCATAGGCGCCAAAGTAGATGGTGAAACACGCCTTTGATTCGTACATACCTAATAGTGGTAAGTTGTTGAACCAGAGTTTTATAAAATGTATCTGAAATAGGAGGAACCGTTGTTTTGGCATAGTTTATAAAAAAAAATTACAAAACAAAATAATTTATACAAAAATTATGAAATTCGACGAATAACGTAACTGGAACATTTCAGAATTGTTATAATAAGACATCTATATCCAGTAGAAAACAGAAGTTCACGTACAAACAAAGTACTTATTCTTTTGAAACATCATCAAGAGTCTACCACATCCATCACAGAATAATCTTTTGATAATGCTGTAATATGTGGCTTCCACAAACTTCTCAAAACACCAACAATTTTCCTTCGGCCCATCGAAACAAAGCATGACACTCCTCGTATCACGTTTGTGGGCGTGCGAGTCACGCGTCCGCTGCGTGCGCGCAGCTGACGTCATCGCCGCGCCCGCATCCATCCACTGCTGGTAGAAGCTATGTTATATTCTGTTCACACTACTTTGTTCTTGCTGAGTAACACGTTTCGTTTGTTTATTTGAGAACATAATGTTTGTAAAATGCGTGCGAAGAATATATCGAAGTATTCGCCGTTCGATCGTAGATGCTAAGCCATATATCTACTTATATTGCCGAAGCGTCAAAAGAATAGCCCCAAAGTAGCAAAGGACCATAAATAAGTACCTAACTACTAATACAATAGAGATCTCGAAATGAATAAATCTCGAAAACAATGAGCAATGAAACAATTTGCAGTTGTTGATCTAAATCTATATATTTATATATATATAAATAAACAACTATTTCTGTTATTCCAGTTTTAAATTGAGAACCGGCTTACCTAACGTGAATCAAATCAAAAATAAAGAGCTTTGCTCTACGTGTTGGTTGGAGTTGCTGACGACTCGGACAAAATTTATTAGGACACAGTGTCCCAACTGACACTTGATTTTAATATTTTTTTTACTGTCGATTCGGACACCATGAAATTATTGAAGCTGTTGAGTACAGTCATGTAAAACAAGCCAGCTGTTGCTGTTACACTTTAAACACACAAACACCAAATACCTACTCGAGACTTTGAAAATATGTACCTGCGTCAAAGATCGAGATGTGTCGTCATAAAGCTTCTAACCCGAATATTCCAGCAAATCTTGCACCAATTTTATGGTAAATAATTTTACAAATCAAATATAATAAGTAACATAACATTTGATATGGACCAAATGAGCCACCTGCAGATTGTTTGCAAAAGTCTGCAGTTAGCTCGATAGTGTCAAGTGTAAGGAAACATTAAAGGAAAATATTAGAATTCACTAAATTACGGTTAACACTATAAGCTGGTTCTATTTGAAAGTTTACTAACCAGGTAAATTTTTGTAAATAGATTTGTAATATAAAATGCAAATAGAGAATAAAAGTGTGATGTGGACGCTATTGTATATTATCAATTAAACAGCAAGTACGAATCTGGGGGTCTACTCGGAAAAGGCAAATCGAAGTTTCGTTTTCATGCAAAACCAACTCTTATGTCGCTTGCATAAGATTAGCGTTTGCACGAAACTTTGTAAGAAACTTCGATTTCGTTTTTACGAGTACGGGCCCTGATATCTTCCATGTTTTCCATAGACTGAATAAATGTACCTAGTTCATTAGAATATTTGAATTTTACGAGCAATATCAATTTATATAGGAAATTGTTTCGTTTACTTGTAATAGGATACAATAGGTATTCCAGAATTATAAAATTATATTGATTTGATAATATAAAAATACGCAATATTGAACATATAATTACACATTTTTTTATGTATTTAAATTGCATCGAACTTATTAATGGCTACTTCAATAATGACGCGTCTAAAAATATTATGTTCGCGGAAAATTAGATTTGCATAGTTATATATAATGAAATTACAAAAATAACACTTCGGATCGATTTAACATCACAATAAATTAACTTTTTAGATACTACATAGGTAATGTTAAAAAAATTTAGTTGCAGCTGTAACAAAATAGTAATGTTTTCTGCAAAGCTAACCAGTTCATTGCATCATCGCCTTGACTGCGATTTGTGCTAAAGATTTATTTTGTCGAGCACCTTGACTCACCTAGGTATACACATTTATCGAGTTTTATCATTTATGTTATTGTACTCACAAATTCTCAATCCGCCTGCCAAGCGTGGTGATTATGGCAAATCCCCCCCTACATGGGAGACCACCCACTCGATCGACCGACGACATCGTAGCGGTCGCAAGGAGTCGTTGGATAGAGGCGGCTCAGGACCGCTATTCGTGGCGTCGTATGGGGGAGGCCTATGTCCAGCAGTGGACGTGTTTGGGCTGATGATGATGATGATGACTCACAAATTACTCATCTAAGTTTCGCAAACGTTATTTGAGTATATTAGGTGCTTAAGTTGATTTTGAAATTGATTTTATCTTAATTTAAGTAGGGTATTATTTATCAGTATTATTAGGTCAAGTTGCTACTTATGCGTTTGCATTTTGCGTTGACTCTTATGCGTGTATACCTATACCTCGGATTGCTTATTTTCAACTTCGCCGGATGTTCATATCTTCCAAACCACCGAATATTTAACTTTGAAATATATATATGATAAAGTTCAGGACTTACTCTATCCTTCATATGTTTCGAAAACACGATTCCGTAAAATTTTCTTGATGGAAAAAATCCAAAGTTCTCTTTAAGCTGGAAAAATAATACAATACAATACAAAACTCTTTATTGTACACCACAAAGACAAATAAAAAACATTGACATTAACATAAACAAGTACAATGGGCGGCCTTATCGCTTAGAAGCGATTTCTTCCAGGCAACCTTAATAATCGTCGCTATTCAATAAATACTTCAAAATAAGCCTTCATCCTTTGTACAGTAAACAAACAGAATATAAAGCAGACGTTAAATGTTTTAGATTTTCAAAATTACAATTATTTTACAGTAAAAAACAAAAAACATGATTTTTGCAGTTATGACGCTCTGGTCTGTCCCATTCTACTCCTGTGAACGCGAAATCCTATGCCTATCCTTTTCACCCAATGGCGAGGTATGGTAGGCCCATAATACACCTACTTAGGTCTTTCTTGCTTGAAATGAATCACGAGCCCTCTGACTGGGTCAAAAGTGGAGGGATCAAAATCGACTTTCGAATTACTAACGCATTATAAGAGTATATTTAGGCTTGGGGCGTATTTATCGTCACTGATAAAAGTCACAGATATAGAAAATTGGCGGTATGTTACAGTGACTGAAATTAAATATATCTGTGACTGTCACACAGGCAGTGCCACATATTATATCATTGTTATTTAATAGGTACCTACGCAATAAATCGCTTCAGCTAGATAATATCGCTTCTATATTCTGTCTTTGATAATATCACAAAGTCGGAATGAGACACACCTAGTATTTTATACTTGGAAATTTGAAATGTATACCACAATGTAACAAAGTTGTTGAAGAATATCGTTTAAATTTATTCGGTTGATCAACATGCTACTGCTACTTACTAAGTCATCGCTACAATAAATATATTATTCAATCAGCAAAACAATTAATTTGTACGTGATTGGTAGGAATACTTGATTTTATCACAAGTATTTGGCACAGATATTTTGAAGTCACAGTAATGTTAGTCACAGGTATCGGATTTTGCCTAGTATAACCCAAGACTAGTATATTAGGTATTATTACGTTGGCTGAATAGGTCACTTTATGTCCGGTTTTACTTCCTTTCATTTGAATGACTCACAAATGTCAAATGACTGACAGTTGTGTGAATTTATTTCTGTTTGTTTGTCAAGGCGACGGTTTATTCATCATACTTGGAATAGCCGTTAGTACTATAGGTACATAGTTACTAGCTGCTGCCCGCGCCTTCGCCCGCGTTTTATCGGGATAAAAAATTGCCTATATGTTATTCCAGGTCCCAAACTATACCCATACCAAATTTCAGCCTAATTGTTTCACTAGTTTTATGCATGAAAGAGTAACAAATATCCATACATCCATCAATACAAACTTTCACATACATACATATATAATATAAGTAGGAAGGATTCTGAGGAATAGCCTGTTTCTTGAACATTTGTTTTCTTGACTATTTCACCTATATAAATATATAGGTGAAACTAACTAGTTTACCTACCTAACCTACTGAATAGTAGGTACTAATACGATTATCACGTAGCGTATAGTAATTATTTATTAATTGACTATGTACATCCGTGTTAGTGCATTAGCCTGTTTATTTACTGTTATCAGTTTCATCGATTTGTCACGGGCTATCCCTTACAAAATGTGAGTCACCTCTGATTCATTTTTGTTCATAAACGACACTGCTTGATCATACACTTTACTCGCTTTATTTGTTCATAGTGTTATCATACAATGTGTGAGTGTGTGTTGCTCTAGTGTGTGTTGGGCTGTGTATGTATAGCTAGTGTTTATGAGTTGCTATGAGTATGCCCGTACGATCCGCACTGGGCTCCGATCGACGTTCGCTCGCGCTTTTATATCCTCGGTGGGGCGATATCGCGTTATTTATATTGAGATTAAACCATTGACGTTACTTACATCCTTACTGAAAAGCCTCTATAGGTTCATCAGGGGGCCTACTCGGAAAAGGGAAACCGAAATTTCTTTTTCGTGTTCGTGCAAAACCAACTGTTACGTCTATTGCATAAGATTGGCGTTTGCACGAAAAAGAATCAGAAACTTCGATTTCGTTTTTAAGAGTACGGACCCAGGTAAAATTATTGTATTGAATGCATTCTCCGAAAGTCGATTGCGCAAATGGAACATTTCGTGTAACAGCAGCTGTATGCTAATGGGATAGGGTTGGGTTTGGCGGTGACGAGCGGACCGGTGACGTCACGCGTCACGCCGAGCATGCGTGGCGGCTGACGCGCCCACTGCGCGCGCGCAGGTTGCGTGTGGCAACACTGGCAACAGTTTTTATGCAAGACACTTGGAGTGAGTGGCCGGGTTTCGAATTAGATTTGCTGTTATGATTAGCTGTTTTCACCGAGTTTTGTAAACTTTACGTTTCTTTATTATTATTAATCATGACGTCAATAAACTAACTGCTTAAACAATTTCTTGTTCTTTTAGCATGCTTTGTTCTATCAAAGCTGTTTGATATTAATCTGAATTTACCAAACATTATTGATTATTTTGTTAATGTTAAGAGTCCATGTAGAGTCTCTACACTGCCGTATCTTATCATAATGTTATTGATACTTACGAAAATCACACGAGTTCTTAGAACAAAAGTAAACGAAACACAGTTCTATCATAGCATACTTGCCTATGAGTTTCATAAGACTGACCTTAGTCATTCGTTCAGTTATTTTTCTTAGTTTAGTCGTTTATATCATAGAAGGATCTAGAGAAGGTTTCAATGACACAGATCTTCCTATCGTGTCACTTTTTATGACATTTCTTAGATCTTTCTTGACTTACAAACTTGTCCTTGTAAGTACAACGTTCTGTATGTAGTAAACAAACACTTAAATCGTGTAGTAAATAAAATAATGTATTTTTATACATACTAGTACCTATTGAAATCAATAAAATTGCGCATTTGCAAATCTGTGTAGTAAATAATTAATTATAATCCTAAAAATACGAATAAATTTTGATATATTAAAAGTTTAAGGTATTAGGTAAGTATATGTTGATAATTATGTAGGAATGTATTTTGTGTTTTACGAGAAAAATATTCATCAGATACTTGGAATCTCTGATAAAAAGTTTAAGGAAAAAGGTCGGTAGGTAAGCTGTTTCTTACAATGTACCTACCTAGGTGTTAAAGTTGTTTTTATTTGCGTTCCAATAAAAGAAGCCCATGAAATAAAGGTAAAAAATAAGTGATATGGGAAATAGTCATGATAATTATTATGAACAAAATTAAATAAGTGATTCACTAGATACGGCGTATGATGAAAACATATGTATCTTGGACATCCTAAGTACTGTGAAGAATTAAATGATAATAATATATGATCACACATGATAAAGAATAAATGTTGTAATTTGATAATATTTCGCACAACACGCAGTAATTAGCATAATGCAAAGATTTAAATCGTTGGTAGAATGCAGTTGATGCAACTTATTAAAATTAAAACAAAACAACTCGAGTCAAGAGCCAAGAATTTTAAATTTGGAATGCGAGGCACTCCGACCATCATCAGGGCGTGGTCCTTCAACGGAGGCAAAGATCACGCATGATGGCGCTAAAAAGATTTTAATTTCAAACACAAAAACGACTCTATGCTCTGAGGAGTTAGTCGATAGAGGTCGTGCTATACTGGCTTGTCAGGTATCTTGGTGCGCTGCGTTCTATTTTTAAACGCGAGTGCGATGTCCACGCGCTCACCGCGTGGCTTTGTTTTGCTCAGATAAAGCCGGCCACATATGTAGGTATATTTCAATGTTTTCCCATTTATTTACGTCGTGGCAACTTATCAGTGCTAAAGTAGGTATTTACAGTAACTATGTACAAGAGAGAGTTTTCCATTATCAATCCAAGTTGTACGTTAATTAGAGTAAAGATAATATTAATTAAAAAGGTAAGTATGGATG